>JAYKQN010000007.1:8512500-8775000 GCA_036785175.1 Eupleurogrammus muticus
TCCAACGCACACACACATACACACGCGCGCGCATCAACACACACACATACACACTCTGAAAGGTCTTTCTGTGAGTTTTCCACAGCAGATTTATTTTTTTATTGCTGTGTGTGTGTGTGTGTGTGTGTGTGTGTGTGTGTGTGTGTGTGTGTGTGTGTGCGTGTGTTTAATTAAAGTGCTTAAAAAGGTAGACAGTCATTAGTATCAGTAGACAGATTGATTGAACAGTATAATCGACCAGTGGAGGATCAATACACTGCCAGAGCCGGAGCAGTCTGCAGAGTGTGTGTTTTTTTTTAGTTTTATGCGCTTTTGTGAACTATTTGTGATTTTTTTTGCAGACTACTACTCATCATCTTCTTTAAAGCAAAACTTCTTCTGCTTCTTCCCTTCTTCTTCATCTTTTTCTTCTTCTTGTCTCATGTTCTCTCTTCATCTGTAAAAACTCTTCTTGTTCTGGGAGCTCTTTGAATCATCTGGATCAAAATCATCTGGATATACTGTCTGCTCAGAAATACTTTCAAACATTGCGTTTCAAGTTTTCGGAAGAAGCATGAAGTTTATCTGATACGATGAAGGTTCATATCCTGCAAACAGCTGCTGTGAAGCTGTTAACAACTCATAGACACGTGAAATGTGACCCGACCACACATCACTTTGTGTAAGATGTCAGTCGTTAGACACCAGTGGTTTCATGCGTGTTATTGTTTATTATCCATTGTGTCAATGGATAATCGCAGACAAAAAGTTCCACTAAAGTGTTGAATATATTTATTTGAGATTAATGAAGAGATATTAAACTCTTCAGCAGCAGATACTCATCAGTGGACCTTATTCACCCTGTTGTTCTCCTCTCAGGCAACATACACACCGTCTGAGGAGAAGCCTGCAGACAACGCTCAGGGACAAAAAACAAAACTGTATTAATAGTCTGTGTGTGAGGATGGAATTAAGCTTGATTTATTGACTGTAAAGTAAATATTGTTGATATTTCAAAAAGCAGTTTGATCTTTTTAACAAAACATTATCACAAATTATAACTAAGGTCGAAAATTTGTGTAAAACTCGACAAAAGAATACAATTTGAATTATTAAGACAAAAAAAAAAATAAACACAATATTACAGGAAAATGGTGTTTTTCAGGTTTAATGCTTCATAACAAAAACATGTATGTAACTTGTGTATGTGTCATAAAGCAGAACATGGAAACATTCAGAGTAAGAATACATTTGATTTGATTTACTTATTTGTTTATAATACATGTTAAATTGAAAGATAAAAAGGGCATAGTATGAAGTAGAGAACTAATCTAGTTCTAACCCTTAAAAATAACAGAAGAAAAGTAAAGGAAACATCCCTCTCACCCTCTCGTGGGGTGGTACCAGTCATCCTGAAGCCCGGGGCCTCTCCCTGGGGGTCTGTTAGAGCCTCTCTCCCAGTTTCCGGGTCACTGCCCCGAGTGCCCCGGCTACCACAGGACGGCGCTGGCCTTCACCTTCCACGTGTTTTCCAGCTGCTGTCTTAACACTTGATAACCCAGCTCGCGTTCCCGTCTTCCTTCTTCTTGGCGTCAGCCGCTATCGTCACATCTACCACCAACACTCCCTTCTGCTCTTTATCAAACATCACTATGTCTGGTTGGTTCCTCAGTCTGAGAGCTGAAGCTGGGCTCTGTTGTTCTCAGCTACTTTGTGTCGTCGGGACCTTTATATTCTGTACTGGTTTTGCTTCACCTTGTGTGTCTGTAAATAATAATATGATCTATAATCATATTGATCATGGAAATCCTCAAAGTACATTAATTTGATTTGATTTATTTATTTACTTTGAGACTTAAAAAAAAGCAATCCTATCAAGCAAAAAACAAACGAAAGAAAACACACAACATTAACCTTATTGTCAGTTCATCCTATGTCTATATATTATCTTTGAAGATGTGTTTTATTTGTGTTTAATATGTTCCTTTTTTTACATAAAGTTATACCTCAGTCTAGATACTTGAATACATATCCTGAGAAGTGATGCTATAATGTCATCTAGTGTTTATTATAGGTACTGCAGATTCGATTTAGTACTGATAATAATAGTAATACAGGTTCTGTCAGTGCAGAAATGACAGCTAAGATTTAATTTTTCTCACTAGAGCATATTATTTTTACAGCATAAATACAAAACAGAAACAGAAGACAAAAGTAGAAACAGCACACACAACAAAGAAGAAAAATCAGTAACACTTTAATGATAAGGCTAAATTCTGTCCGAGGGTTCACTGATATCTTAGTTTAAATCTTCTTCTCCTAAATTTACCTTGTTACATCCCAACAAATTGACTCTGACCAACCTGTTTGACATAAGGTTTTTTCTGATCTTCGTTTATATTTTGGTTTTGCTTTACTTAGTTTTTGTTGTCTTTTAATTATTGTGTTCTCTTGACATTTTGGCATTAGATTAGATTAGATTTATTTCCTGAGGGGACATTCTTTGTCACAATGTTTTACATGTATGGATAATAGCAAAAATATCAATACATTAGACAATATATAATATAATAATAATATAATATATTAAGCAATATCAATTTTTGTATTTAACTTTCAACGTCAAAGACAATATCATGATGGCCTAAACCTGTTAAAGCTGTAGCTGTAGCTCTCCCACTGCCACCTACTGGTAGTAATGAATATTGGTGAGTAATTACACAAAAAATGCACGCTTATACGTCCCCTGTGACTTAACTCCCACAACATGTCTCATTCATTCTCAACAGGTGGAGAGACCACCGATTAATTTATCATGTAGAAGTTGAAGTTAGCAGAGGGCTACAGCTGGTGGGAGTCTCTGGTGTCCATTTCCTGCCCACAGCACCAGCCCAGTATGGATTCATGCAGCCACAGATTATAACGCCTCATTAGCATTGGTTCAAGACATGAATCAAATGGATCGAATTTTCGTTTCTATATGACACAGGTCTGCAATGCAGGTTTAAAGTTCAAACACACAGAGCCTTATCAGGTGTGACTCACACACACACACACACACACACATTAACACGTGCACACACACATGCACACCTCTACATTCTTGCAGCAGGTTGAACCAGTGAGGTTTCACTGTAAAAATGTCAACAGTTAAAATATCTGAACTGATGTGCAGTTAATCAGCTTTAGTGATTTTTACTGTGAAACAAACCGATTTTCTCCCTCACACAAGCACTTATATCCTCTACCAGTCAATCATTCAACTTTGTCAAATGTGATTGCATCACTTGTCAAATGACCTATCTGAGGTGTATCACTGCCTCTCGCCTGTAATCTGCTGGGATTGACTCCATCAGGCCCCCACGACCCTAGTGAGGAATAAGGAGGTATAGAAACTGACTTACTGCCTGATCACAATGAAATGCTATTTACCTTAAAATACCTTCACTGTAGTAAAAGGGAAAAAATGTTGTCTAACGATACTATTATAAGTGAATTTTAAATGTTACTTTAGTAAAAGTACATAATTTTTTATCAGAAATATGAAGTATCACAATCAAAAGCACTTATCCAGTAGACACACACACGCGCACACACACACACATGGGCACACACACACACAGCAGTAGATTTAGCAGAGCAGAGTTTATGAGTGTAGCCGGATCAGCAGCATATGAACCAGAAACTAACAAACAGACTCATTAAACAGACAAATACTGGCAGCATAGGAGCAGGTTTACAGTCCAACAGGTAAGCTGACAGGTGAGGACAGTACCTCAGGTGTTCAGATCAGCAGTGAGGAGCTGAAAACAAGGTAAGATCCTCACCATTTATTCTCCGCTGCTTCTATTAAACATTTTTCTGACATTTAAAAGTTGTTCTCTGGTCTGCTGATCTTTTTTTTTTAATATTGCATTTGTTTAGACAGGTGTGTCTGTTTGAGATCAAATATCTCTTTTCCAAAGGAGACCTTGCAATGGATAGCAGCGAAATGAACATGAAATCCCATACGTAGATTTTAGTACCATTAAACTGATCAGATAAACCATTTTAATTGTTCAGGTTTGCCCTGTGTGGAAGTTAATGATCAGGCTGTAGGTTGCAGCAGGTGCAGTAAACTGAAAAGCTTCATCGATAAAATAACTAGGCCCGTTTAAACAACAGAAAATAACAGCATGACTCAAGAAACCTGAGCAATGATATATATTAATACAGCTTTATTTATTTATTTATTCATAAAGCAACAGTTGTACTTTTAAACTTTCAAAATGTTTTTTTTTACTTTAAAATGTTAAATATCAGCCTGGATGACAGCAGATGATGGCAGATATTAAAACTCAGAAATGTACAATATATAAAAGTTAGGTTAAATTATTATTTTCACCTCAAGTTTAACAGTTTGGTTTAGTTTTGGAGCCTGATCTTGATCAGACACGTTTGATGCTTTCATCTGCAGTCCTGCACTGTGATTGGTCAATGCAGCTGTCGCCAGTCACTGATTAATAAAAGTGATTTGTTCTGACAGCTCAAACTGTGTGAATACACAGTCTAACTAATGAATTGAAATGTTCTGTCAACAGACAGACTGCAAGAGACCTGTACTCCATAACCTGCAGGGTTTTTTGTTGGTTACATGGAGCATGTTTAGCCCAGACAAAACAATGCAGGATTTTCTAAAAATGGAAACAGTGTTGTATTGAACAACTTTTTTGCAAGTCACACCCGTTAAACTAGAGCAACAGTATCTCAAATCCTGTTGCACAGCGTTGCGCACCGTTTCGAGGAAACAGGTCATTCAATCCGGAAACCCTCAGGAAAAAAAATGTAAAAAATGTTCAGATTGACATGCCTGGCTTCACATTGTGAGCAGACTATGATTCATTCAGATATAAAACTTTTTGTATCCTGTTCCCTTCCTGCAGATGGCTTCTCCTCCTCCACCGGTCCCGAAGCCTCGAGCCCGGTACATGAGGGACAGTCTCAGATCCACTCCCTCACTGGACGGGTCTGTTCAGCTTGAAAATTACAGCGTGAACATTTACGTTTAGAGAATGAACCATTAAATCTACAGAACTAGCATTGATCTTCAAATGAATGTGATTTTCATTTGTATTTCAGAGATCTGATCGGTGAAGTTCCGTCCAACGGGGTTCACCAGAGCACAGGTACACACTCACAAACACTTTGATGATAACGTGACACAGTTTTAACATCATTAGCTGATTGATAGTATGTGATTCCTGATGGACCAATCACAGTCCAGAACACAGAAACAGTTTGTTAACTTATTAATTTATATCTAGTAAGGATATCAGCTCCTAAACACAGTTACTGTTCAGAACCTGCTTATATCAGCTCAGGGTTCACCTAGAAGACAAAGGTCAGGGTTTACCTTTAATTTATCCTTTAGGGACAATGCAGGAAATCATTGTAACGGGTTGCAGATACACTGCATTTAGGAATTCTACCACAAGAATAAATTTCAAGGTTAGGCCTTTTCTATTCAACAAATATATCATTATAGAAAAAAAGTATATTAGTTAACTATGATAACTGAGCAACATGTACATTTTCAGAGTTGAACAGTGATGTCATTTCATTTGTTTTTCATCCAATACTTTCAGTGATTGTACAGTAGTATAACAGGTTTGACTGTTGACTGTGGCCTGACTCCAAACACTGACACAACAGGATAAATATGGATTTATGTATTATATAAAGGCATCTCAGTGACACAGTGGGTTGAAAATTCCCATAGAGCACCCTGATCTAAATTTGAAATGTTTATAATAAATACGTTTATTGGTTCCAAGGGGGTCAACCAGTTGTTCGCTTTAGCTCTTTGCAGGAACATAGGTAGAATTGGTCAGTAATTGGTTTACTTGATGTAGCTCCAGCCTTAAAAGTTGGTGTGATGATCATTGTTTTCCAGATTTGTGGTAGTTAACCAGTTCTGGTAGAGAGGTTTATCAGATGTATAATAGAGTTGAGGGTGGAGCTGTGTGTTTAAAAAATAACACTCAACAATCCAAACGGATCCTTTCAATGGGGTGTGAAATGTAAATGTAATCAGCATGTCATTTTAATCAATATAAAATCATATGTACATATTTTATGAGGTGGTGAGAAACTTGAAATTAAAGTCTAACATTCACTATTGCTGTCATGTACTTTTAGATGGAATAAATGTGGAGTTCTGGAGAGACACCGATTATATTTGAATTTCACAAACACAGCAGGGGTCTCTTCTATAATACATAGATCTATAATAATACTTCCTGGATAAATATTTATTGGGTCAAGCTTTGCTTGTGGATTTCAAGACAGAACCAGCCAACATTTTATTTTTTGTCTAATTAAGACAAAACAGTTTAATACTTCTAATACCAGTTTCAGTGCTGGATGTTGAGCTTTTTAGGTAGTGAGGGAGACCTCCCCAGCTCCCCTCCCTCCTCCGTTACTTGCATACAAGCTTTAGAGCTAAACTGCTGCTGATTGACAGCAATCTTTTTAAGTGCACATGTAGAACAGGCAGCTTGCAGGTACTGAGGAAATATTTTCTCAATTCGACAAACAGTGTATTGGATCAGAATCTTTGACCTCGAATGTCAAATCAAAAATGCTTGAGAATGCAGACGTGTTACAGGGTGTCGAACCTGTTTGTGCGCCTCATGATGTTGCTTTGAAAAATATGTGAAACCAGTTTGTCTTCTGTTCCTCTGATGATTTAATCACAGGCGAATGTACAGAATGACTCTCAGACAACTGCCATCCATCACTTTTACATGTATTCATATGCTTTCACTTCATTTTTATTGCCAGTCACTTTCAACTGACAAATGACTTTCACTTCAGTGTTGTTTTATTGTTTTATAGTCAGTATGCTGCCGTCAGTATGAAACCTGGGTGTTTCTAGAGCTTTCGCTTTACTTATTAATTGATTAATTATTTACAATGTGGATTAGAATATTTTTTTTTCAAAATTGTTTTCCCTCATGCCTGTTTATAATGGTGATGTGTTTATGTTACAATGAACAAAATCAGTAGAAAAAAAATGAATGTTTGATGTCTGATGATCTGATGATGATGCGTCCTCAGGTGAAGAAGATGCTCCTCCTCCTCACAATGATGTATTCCTGTCTCTGGCCGGCGTGACTGACATCATTACAGCCAGCTTCCCGTCTCTGGCCGATGCTGCCACCGCCATCGGTGGCCCCACCCCTTCTCAAAATGGCACCGCCCCCTCACACGGTGGCACCGCCCCATCTGCCCCTCCCTCCATCGACAGCATGGCTGACAGCATCGCCGCCCACATACCGAGCTTAGCGGGAACCGCTGGCACTGTTGCTAACCCTGCTGCTGCTGCTACGATAAGCTCCGCCCCCTCTACCTCACCTGTACCTGCCGCTAACCCAGCTGCTGCTAACTTAGACAGCATAGTTAGCTCATTGGCCCACATACCCCTTCTAGCAGGGATTGTCAGCGGGGTGACTAACCCTGCAGTGAGCTCCGAGTTCATGGTGACCCCAGCCACCCCGTCAGCCCCGCCCCCCACCACAGGGGGTAAATACCGCCCTCCATCTCTGCCAATTCATACAGGTACATTTACATTAATCAATCATTCAACTTGTAAACTGAGGCCACTTTAAAGGGCAGTAATCCGTTTCAAACATTATTTGTATTTCCATCCATCCATCCATTTTCTATCCCGCTTATTCCCTTTCGGGGTCGCAGGGGTCTGCTGGAGCCTATCCCAGCGCATTTATGGCGAGAGGCAGGGGGATACACCCCAGATGGTCGCCAGCCAATCGTGGGGCACACACACCATTCACACACCATTCACACACCATTCACACACACACTCACACCTACGGGCAATTTAGATTTGCCAATTAACCTGAGCATGTTTTGTATTGTGGGAGGAAGCCGGAGTACCCGGTGAAAACCCACGCAGACACAGGGAGAACATGCAAACTCCACACAGAAAGGTCCCAGACCCAGGCCCCAAGGCGGTCTTGAACCTGCGACCTTCTTGCTGTGAGGCAACAGTGCTACCCACTGCTCCACCGTGTCGCCCTATTTGTATTTCATTTCTTAAATTATTTGTTCCAGCTGATTGCCTTGGGGCAAAGAATTCGAAACTGTTTGCCTCAGATATATTTCAATTTACCTATAACTAAATAAGTTGTATATCATTTGATTTTCCATAGCTTGCTGTCTTTAATGCCTGTGCTTATCTGTTCAATGTCCAGATGTTGAAGCATTGTCACAGCTGGTGATGTCAACTTTAGACCAGTCTTCAGGTGTCACATTACCTCCACTAGAGGGAGCGGCTGAGCCAGCAGAAGAAGGTACTGAACCACATAAAGTCTTACTCCTCTTGAGTAAGGATTGTCTGCAGGTTTCAAGACAGGGGCGTGTCTTCAGTAGGCGTAATTAAGGCGTTCTGAATCCAGGCACTGTTATTTATCAGAGATAAACATGCGGATAACCCTAACTCTAACCCTGTCTTTAGAATGTCTTTAACTATGCAGCAGGTGTGTATTTAGGTGTGGGTGGGTGTGTCTTTAATCTTGCACTGGGCGTGTATTTAGTAATGGATGGGCACGTATTCAGAAGTGGGTGGTCTTGTTTTTAATCTAGCAATGGGAATGTATTTTGTACCTTTTCCTCCCGGTGCCAGCCTGATCTCTCTTTTCCTTATCTGGTCCTAGTTTTAAGCCCATCTCCAAACTCCAAGGAAGAAAATCCTTACGTCACCTTATTGGCTTGCTGGACAAATCAAGAGGAAGCTGAGTCTGACTCATCCAATGAGGAGGAAGATGCAGGAGCAACCCCCCTCTCCTCTGGAGCTGACGTACCAATGGAAGTGGACCCTGCGTCTAAGCCGTCTTCAAACACCAACAAGTTTGTACACAGTACTTATACTAGCAGTACTACTGTTGCTGTTGTTATTAGTCCTGGCTAACATAACGCTCTTGTGTATTTGTTTTGCAGCATCACTTCCAATCCTTCAGCAGGTTTAATCCCTTCTAGACCAGCCCCACCTCCTCCTGATCCAGCTGGAAAGCCTCGAAAACTTATGAAACAGAAAACCCCGAGGTACAAACACACCTGAAGCTGCTGTGAAGAACTGTTGATTATGTCACCAAATTACATGCAGATTATCAGTAGATGTTACAATTTGACCAAGCATTGAAATAATGTTAATGAGCAAAACTGTAGCTGCAGCAGATAAAATGGGAACATGCAATCATAATTTAAGAATTTCCAGCAAAAGGTGCATTATAATGAAGATTGAATGTGTCACATGTTCAAGTTGCACCAAATAAGACTTATTAGGGTCCCCAGCAATATACCCGTAAAGTGTGGGAATCAATTATATATGAAATAATATATCAGTCAGAGAAAAAAAACACTACATTTACTGAAACAATTCTACTGCACCCTGCTCATGATATGTATGTACTTTTACTGCATATATACTTATATAATACTTATGTACTGCATTAATCAGATTATATTTACGTCTCGAATTTAAATTCTCTGTCCTGAAAAGTTCTTGTATTTGTGCTGCAGAGCAGCAACTATTCGAGTTTCGAGGAAGAGGGGCAACAGCGGGAACTCGGCTCCACAGAGTGCCGTTGTCCGAAGCAGCTGGCTGGACGTTTGGAAAGGCTTCAGGTAACTGATCGGACTGATCAGACCCATAATTGATCTCTGAAGATCACCTGATCAGGACACAGCTGCTGTTCACAGCAGAAATGATACAGAATGATATATGTCAGGTGTGTGTGTGTGTGTGTGTGTGTGTGTGTGTGTGTGTGTGTGTGTGTGTGTGTGTGTGTGTGTGTGTGTGTGTGTGTGTGTGTGTGTGTGTGTGTGTGTGTGTGTGTGTGGAAACAGGTTGAGAGACAGGAGGTGGAGAAGACAGATAAACAGATCATGTTTTGTCTTTTTCTTCTTCTACAGACATAATGTTTTATGGGTAACATTGGATGGACAGCTGATGTCTCTGTGGAAGAAACGTACAGTAAGTCTATCTGCCTGTCTGCCTGTCTGCCTATCTGCCTGTCTATCTGCATGTCTGGCTGGCTATATCTGTGATCGATGCGCTTGTTGTTTGAACAGGACCGTCTCAGTGAGTTGGTGTTTCACGTCTCCAGCATCACAAATGTGAAGAAACAAGATAAGCGAAGATTCTCAGTTTACTTCAAGAAGAAACATTATGACTTCATGGCTCACAGTGATGGTAAGTGTACTCAGGAGTACAGCAGTATCTGTCAGGTTGCAATAGTGACGAGCTATCTGATGTTTGTCTTCATTGGTGTGGTCTCAGAGGTTTATGATGGTTGGGTCACATCTCTGCTGGCATGTAGAGGCCAGCCAAGCCCCACCCCAACAAAGCTGCACGGGCCCATAACTATAAAGGACCCACGTAGCCGCGCCTACGTTGCCGTGTGGGGACATGACCTCTGGATTTACCCCAGCAAGGAGGGTTACACACTGGGCATCGCCTCCTGCCGTGTACCCCTGAACGTGGCCTCTGTCAAACCAGCTGGGAAACACTCGTTCACCCTCATTACTCCCTACAGGAACTTCAGGTACACCTGTCTGTCTGACACCTGTCTGTCTCTGTTGTCCTTCGTTAAAGACATACTGTCCTGATGTTCCTTCCATGGCTCTGTCTCTGGCAGCCTGTCAGTTGATTCTTCGAAGGACCTGAAGATGTGGTTAGACGGTCTGTCCTCCAGCATCAGCAACGCTCTGTCCTGCAGCGAGGTGGCACAGCGTCTGTGGGAAAACCCCAATAACAAGGTATGCGGTGACTGTGGCGCCGCTAACCCTGAGTGGGCGTCAATCAATCTACTGCTGGTCATCTGTCAAAATTGTGCAGGTAGGAGCTCACAATGCTAGCAAACCACTTACCGTAGTCTGAATGCAAAATGCCACAAAATGCTAACAGTGTGTGTGTCTCAGGTCAGCATAGAGCTCTGGGCAGCAACCGCTCAAAGATTCGCAGTCTGACGATGGACAACAAGGTGTGGACTGAACCACTCATACAGGTGAGAAGGAACCGAACCAATCAGGCAAAAGGGTGCGGGGGGGTTTACCGTCTTTTTGCTCTGACCTTTGATCTTCCTTTTCCAGTTGTTCGTTACCTATGGTAACCGGCTGGCCAATCAGGTGTGGGCCCCAGCAGTGCCAGCAGCAGAACAGCTGTACCCAGAGGCTCCAGATGAGGAGAGGTCGAAGTTCATCCAGGATAAATACAGGAGGGGGCGCTACAGAAGAGTCCACGCTCTGGTTTCATCTCAGACTCTAATGGATCAGGTATGAACCTGTCATTTGTTACCACAGGAATTGGTTGATTGTTTATCCTATATATATATACTTCTCTGATAATAAATTTAAAAAAAAAAGTTTTCATTTATTTTCATTATTTCAGATCACCTTCAAACACTTCAAATATAAATAGAGAACTTACAGAAGTTCACGTGTTGCAATAAGCACGCAGTGATTTAGAGGTTTGAACAAAGTTTGTGTGTTTCAGAGGCTGCGTGAAGTCGTGTGTGGAGACGACGTGGGCGAAACAATGTCTCTCATCTGCTCAGGAGTGAAGGTTTGAACACGTACACATAGACACGGACACATTCCTGTGTTTTTATTTATTATGTGTGTAGCTTTCCACATGTGTCTGAGTGGTGATACCTCTCTGCAGGTGTGTCAGACAGACCCTCATATCCCCTCCCCTATCTTCGTGGCTGAAAGGGCAGGTCAGGCTCTGCAAACCGAGCTGCTCCGACTTAATGAGTACACAGGTAACACACACAAACATATACCTGATGTATGTGGACTGGATGTCTATTGTTCTTTATTCTCTCGTCTGTTCTTACAGCCGCTTTGTTCGAAAAACATGACTGTTCACTCTGCTTGTCAGTCTTGACATTCAGGTTTTGCATCTAACAAGCAATTTTGTATGACCTTTTTTTTTTAATCAGAGGTCCCGCCTTACCTGCCCCAGTCAGCCAATAGGAGCACTGACACTCCCCAAGGTACAAAGAGTGGATGCCTCAGTGGAGGAATTTATGAGTTCTGTACAAGTAACCAAATAAAATAACATCAAAATTGGAATAAATCAATTTAATTGTGGGTGTGTGTCCAGGTAGTGAGGAGGAGCTTCATGGCAAACTGGAGGAGGATCGCTTTCTTTTCTCTTTAGAAAACGAGTCGGCAGCGTGTGATGTCCTCGACCTGCGAGAAGTTCTGTCTGTCTTCATCAAACATGGGTAAACACTGCAAATACTACTTCACCCACTGATGTGGATTTCTGGGTACTCAGAGTGGCTCATCAGTTCTAATACTTGCAGCACTGATGTGCGTTTCTCTTTTCTCAGAGCGTCTCATCAGTTCGAGATAGTAACATTGACTGATCAGCTGATCTGTGATGCTGATGATGAAGAGGCTCTGCAGAGTCACATGACTCACATCCTGAAGGTAACCCTGAGTCTATCAACACGACAGATATTACTCTCATATTACTTTTAGAGAGATATGTAATAAATAAGTAGTCTAAAATAATGTAATAATTAGTTATACAATTATAACTTGATAGATAATGATAGAATTTTTCTGGTAGTTTCTTTGTTTTAATTGCATTTTAATGTGTTTTCAATGTTTTTGATGTATTCTTTAAGGTATTTTGGTCATTACAGGTTTATAAGCACCAGTTATTTTGGTTATTGATTTAACCTGAGTCCTTGTTTCCAGGTGATTCTGCCAGGGGGCGTGTCTTATGCTGAAGTGGGTGGGGCCTTAGCTGTCAGTAAAGTGCGTGTGGTTGAAGACTCGAGTCATTCTGATGCCTGGTTGATACTGTGGGAGGGAGGAGTCAGCATTCACCCCACCCACAGACAAACACAGAAGACCCTGAGGATGGAACTGAGCATGCTCAGGCGAAAGGGTAACACACACACACACACACACGTAGATTACACCCATTATAAATATTTTTTGAACTCTATAATGTGTTTTACTTCTCCCCCTTAATTATAGTGACTTTTCTTTGGAAAGCAGCTGGATTCTTATTAGATAAGAGAATAACCTAATAATTCATTTTGCCATGCTTAGTTATCCATTACTGTCCAAATCACAGTGGTTTGGATGAATCAGCATCACAAATGATCTTGAAATGTCTATCCAGCCCCTTTTATGGGAGAAAACAATATTAAATAACATGAATGATAAGCAGAGGGGTTTTTTTAGGTAAGAAAAGAAGAATTTAAAAAGCAGAAAAACTGAACTGAAACTTCTCTTTTAGAAATGGATGAATCTGAAAACACCATTACCATGGTAACAGCAGACAGGTGTGTTCACTCACACACCCACAAAGAAGAGTTTCTGTCTACATTTAATCAATTAATCAATCAATAAATCTTATTTTTATGAATCATTTTTCATACACTTAAATGTAGCACAAAGTGCTTTACATGTTAAAAGCACCCCCACACACACAGACACACACCACACGCATACACAAACACATACACATACACACACACTGGCTAAGTACAAAAGACCCAAAATAAAATAATAAATAAATTTATATTTTATTTCCTGTGTAAATGGCTGAGCTCAGTACAGGTATATGTGTGAGCTCAAAAGTTGACTCTTTCCACAGGGGTGTGAAGCTGCTTTTCGAGGAACAGCACAGCTGTCAGTCCTGGTTCAACCAGCTGCAGAGAGCTCTGTCCAATCAGAGTGCTGCAAAGTGTCCCCCTGCGGCCAATCAGAGCACAGCTAATCTGCCTCTGTACCCTCAGCTGGAAGTGAGGTCACGAGGGTCCGTACCGGAAGCCATAGAACGCTGCATCTCCCACATCACGCAGCACGGTACCTGTCTGCCTGTCTGTCTGTTTATCTGTATGCCTGTCTGTCTGTCTGTCTGTCTGCCTGTCTGTCTGTCTGCCTGTCTGTCTGTCTGTCTGTGTATATCTGTCCATCTGTGTCTCTGACTCCTGTCTTTCTCTCAGGTCTGAAGGTGGAGGGCGTGTACCGCCGCTGCGGCGTGGTTTCCAAAGTGAACAGATTGATGGAGGCCCTGACGACATCACCAAGCTCCGCCCCCCTGCAATCTGACGAGCAGGGCGTTTTGGATGCGGCCGTTGCCCTCAAACAATATGTTCGCCAGCAGGAGGCGCTGTTCCCTGAGAGAGACAGACAGGAGTGGCTGCAGGCCGCAGGTCAGTATACAGTGTAATAATAACAACAGCATACAATAGTAGTACAACATTACCCGTGCTAGTGTAGTAGCAAGTAGTCATTAGTCAGTATTATCTGCAGCAGTATTAATAGTATAATACAACTTTTTCCTCTCTCAGTGATTTCAGATGAACGCACCAGGTTTTCAGCCTACCGACGGTTACTGCGGCAACTGTCTGATGACAACCGAGCAACACTGAGCGCTGTGTTCGGACACTTCTACATGTAATACACACACCTACACACCCAACCACACACACACAAACTTTCAGTCCTCTGATTATCCACAGATGGCGCTAGTGAGCTCACCAAGGCTAATCTAGTGATAGTCTAATAAAGTCTTTGATAATCCTTGAGCTTTGACACTAGACCTGTTTCTCCCGGGCGACCCCCTGTCAACCTGCTCCCCTCTCTCAGGGTCCAGCTCTTCTCTCAGGTGAACAAGATGTCGGCTCAGAATCTGGCTCTGGTCATGGTCCCGTCCCTGTTCCAGTGTCTGAACCAGGATCTGCTGCGTCTCACCAGAGAGTTCATCATCCATCACACGCTGCTGTTCCTGGTAAATACTTTCAATACACCCGTGGACACCATTCAAACTGTACAAGCATTTGAATGTTGATTTACTTTTTTTTTTTCTTCTGTCCTCTGCAGACACCTGAGGGAGAGGAGAGAGGAGGGAAAGAGGAGGAAGAGGAGGAGGAGGAGGAGGGGGAAGAACAGATCACAGTGTTCTGAATAATAAATGACATCTCAGAACTTTGTAGGTGAGGAGGAGGATTTTTAAATTATATTCTTGATATTCCAGTGTGGTTGGGGCTAATACAGATGATATATGACCCCTTCCTCTAGTGCCTAATAAAATGTGTGCAGCTACATTCTGAATCAGCTGGCAAATCCTTAGAGACTTTTTTAGCAACCTGACAATAAATAATTGCAGTAGTCGAGCCTGGAAGTAACAAAGGCATGAACAAGTTTTTCTGCATCTTTTCTATGTTGCATAGGTGAAAGAAAGCAGTCTTAGAATTATGTTAAATGTCAGCAGTAAATGACATATTTTGGTCAAAGAGGACTCCCAGATTTCTTATAGTGTTGCTAGAGACCAAGGAGATGTCATCCAAAGTAGCTACATCACTAGATATTGAATTTCAGTTTTGTTAAGTGCCAGAAAGTTGCAGGTCATCCAGGATGTTATATCTTTAAGACATGCTTGAAATTTTGCTAACTAGTTGCCTTCATTTGGCTTAATTGACACATACAATTTTGTGTTGTCTGCATAACAGTGTTTTCTAATAATTATACCTAATGGGAGCATATAAAGGCTAAAAAGTATTGGTCTAAACACAGAACCTTGCAGAACTCCATGTGTAACTTCTGTATTGATAGAAGAAACACTATTAACATGATCAAATTGGAAATGATTTGAATGATTTAAACCGTCCGAATGCAGTCCTTTTTATACCAATAAGATGTTCTAGTGTCTGTAGTAAGACCTGAAGGTCAATGGCAGCACTAAGGTCTAATAAAATGAAAATGGAGATAAAACCTTTATGTGACGCATTGAGATTGTAATTTGAAACCCTTACCAGTGCCATCTCTGTGCTCTGTGCATTCTAAATTCTGACTGGAAATCCTCATATAAAGCATTGTTGTGTAGTAAGTCACACAGCTGTTTGGCAACTGTTTTTTTCAGGATCTCAGAAAGAAAGAGAAGGTTGGATATAGGTTCATTGTTGGATAAACACCTCAGTCAAAGGCAGGTTTCTTTGAGGAGAGGTTTAATTACAGCTACTCTGAAGAACTGTGCTACATAGCCAGACAATAAGGAGCATTTCCAGCAAGTAAGTGCTAGTCAAAGAAAAAAGGTTCTTAAAAGTCCTGATGGTAAAGTGTCCAGATAGATGTCTCGATAAATATTAGTTATTTTGTGAGTTCTTATGTTGCCTATTTAGCCCAACTTGTAAACAGCAATAAGATAAACTATTATTCATGTTTATGCAGTGACTGTGCCCCTTATAGTGCTTTTGATGCAATGACAATATTTTAATTTGACATGTGAAATAACTGTGAGGGGGTGGGCACTACAAGAATGTATAATATCACTTAAAGATGTACTCAGGGTTTCTAAAAAATGTCCAAAAGGTGTTTTGTTTGTCTTCTTCTTCTTATTTTGTATGTATAAATCTTGTAAACATTCAGTTTCTCTTTCGTGGCACTGTAGTCACAGACAGTTCTGTATGATGCTGCCAATAAAATATTTTAAGTATTGTTTGTTTTTTTTCTGTCAAAAAATCTGAATCTTTTAATGTGTGAAATATTCAGTTTCAGCTGCAGTTTTATTAAACCAATGTAATGTAGATTATTTATGGATGAAAACTGTTACATTTTTTGTTGTTACATGTTTTATTATTAAATAAGCTGCTTTTTGAAGATTTATTGGAAGTTTGAAAAAAAATAGTAAAATTTGACATTGCAGAAAAAAAGCATAAAGGTCAATATTATTCTTAATCACAACCATATGACCAACCCTCTAAAATCAACTTGGTATTTAGTATATATATATATTTTTTTAATTCATTTATTGTATTTTTTTTCACTGAATAAAACAGTGGCATCTTTTAATTGGAAACTGGAATTTAAGAAGTTAAAATCCCCAAAATGATGGAAAGGTGAAACTGAAATTTAAAAAAAAAACGTTGTTTAAGCAGGTTAAGATGAAGTTGAAGGCAAAATACAGGTGAGCTGTGGTCCAGACAACAAGATGAATCCTGATTGGTCGTCACACGTAGACATTGTCTACATCATCTGGCAGCTGCTGTTTGCTTGATGTCTCCATGGAAACGGCAGTATCATGTGGAACTGTAGACAGGTAAGCATGTTAGCACATGTGCGGGTATGTGTGTCTGTGTTGGTTTATGAAGCGTGCAGGGGTGTGTGTGTGTGTGTGTGTGTGTACCATTATCACATTTCTCTTCTTTCTTTTTGTTGCCACGGTTACCATGCATTATTGTATAAACAGGCTCTTCGATGGGTCCTGAAGCTGAAGAGCAGATTAATCAGAATCAGATGTACTGATAATAATATTAACGTATGGATATGAACTTGCAGAGCTTATATCAGAGTCAAGACTGTCTCTGATTGGCTGTACCTGCAGGACTTGTGGTCTGGCTCCTCCTCCACCTCAGGATGAATATGATGATGAATATCAGCATCAGAAACAGCAGGAGGCAGCAGAGAGAAGCAGAAAGCCACACGTTACTGCTGCTGCTGCTGCTGCTGGGATCTGCTGACACACACACACACACACACACACACACACACACACACACACACACAGCACACAACATTTGATCACTTCTTCTTCCTAAAGCCTCAACAACCTGTAAAAGTCAGCTGACTGTCAAGGTGTAAAAAGTCTGCAATGTCCTGTGTGTACTTCAGTGCAGTAGTAATACATGACTCGTTAAAAGTACATAATACTGCCCACTGAGCATACTTAGAGTGTACACACCGCTCACTTTCCACGTATGCTGCACCTTAATTAACACAAGAACTATCTACTACCAACGCTATAATCCAATAATTACCTGACATATTGTAAATTAAATAGTCGACCGTACAGTATAGTATTACTTTTGGCTCAGCAATTGTTATCTTTTTTAAGTGTTAGCAGGGAAATGTCACCGCTATTTCAGGGATTTTTTTAACACATGCTAATAATTTAACTAATTTTATATTCTAGTTGGATTAAATAGATATAGATATAGATAGATATAAAATGCATCATTCTCTTTCAGTTACACCAATTTAGATTTTGCGTCAAAAAATGCACAAAATTGTGATATTGTGAAAAAGATACAAATGGACTTTTATTAACAAGAAACCAACATGAACACAGTATATACATTTTGAGGGACCTGATAAATGCTATTTAAACCTGTATTTTTAAAAGTTTTTGACTTTGTCATGTTGCCAACAATTACTTGTCACTGACCCAGGTAGCAGGCAGTATTATGTAGTGTTACCCATGACTTTTAAACCTGGTTATATCTGTATCAGTGTTATTTAGTTGGAATCTCACCATCCACGGTGAGCACAAAGATCTTCCTTTCCCGGACTTTCCCATCCTTATCGAACACCTCCACACTGTAGTTTCCTGCATCTGCAGTGTGAACGTGGCTGAACCTCAGCGAGCCGTTCTTCTGCAGCTCACAGCGCTGGTTGTGAGAAGTGATCCTATTGTTTCTCAGTGATAGTTGCAGGTGGGGAGATTTACTCCACCTGACGTCCCACTCCTGCAGGTCAGGGCTCAGCAGCACCGGCTCCCCTATCACTGCATGTCTCTGCAACACTTGCACATCTATACCTGCAGCACATGCATGAAGCACACAGATCAGCACATGACCTCAATCAAATTAATTTTACTTCACAGACCATTTTCTCAGCTAATTGATCGATCACGTTTCTGATTCAGGATCCAGAATCAGGATGCTGCATTCATGTGGTGTCCGAACTCTATGAGGGATGCATGAATGCAGCAGCAGATTGTGAATTTGATCTCTTGATTCATTTTAATTTAAAGACTTTGCAAAGTTCTGTTTTTCAGCTTTCACCTGATGGAGCGCCACACTTCTGCATCATCATCATCACCACTAGCATCATCCAGACAAACATAACGGCCGTCTCAAGCTGCTGTATGCTGCCCCCGCCTCCTCAGCTCTAAATCACTCTGTGGAGGAAATGCACACTTTCAGTGGTCACTGTGTGTGTGTGTGTGTGTGTGTGTGTGTGTGTGTGTAGTTGAGAGTGGAGTTGAGTCATTCTCTTTCTGAGAACTTCGGGCACACACAAATGTTAACAAACTAAAACCTGCATGCTCCAATATGCTAATGACTGTGCACACAGTCCATGCAGCTTGAATTCTATTTATGATCATTTTTGCTGGAATGATGCAATAAAATCACCATACTATATACTTGTTTTAGCTCAACCAAATTTCATACATGTGTGTGTTTGTGAGTGACACAGAGGTTTGCCTAGTTGAGCTTAGGAGGTGAAGCTAAACTGGGCCAACAAGAAAAGTATCACTTTTCTAAAAATATATATTTTAATTTACCAAACTAACAGCATTTCTTAGTTTTAATAGTTTAGTCAGATATGGTATGCCAGGACTCTTACCATGCACATATCTGGCGAAGTCTTGATTAAAGTATTGTCTCACCCACCATAGAAACAATAAACTTGTCGAATCACCTGTTACAAATAAATTTTTGTCAACAGTTTGTAGTCATTGATTAATTTGCAGAAGGGCTGGGAACCCCAAACATTAAATTAAATACCTTGGTTGCCCTTTTTACCCGATATCACCCTAAATAGCATGTTTTTAAAGTGAAAAAACTAAAGATTAAATGGTAAAAATGTTTAAATATATACATTTTATGTCAAATCTTCATTTTAGAAGTAACTGAAGTTGTCAGGTAAATGTAATGGAGTAGAAAGTACAATCCGTTTCTCTGAAATGTAGTGGAAACATAATGTAACATAGTACATCACCACTGTCCTTCACTACAATAGTTTAGTAAATTTACTTAGGTACTTTTAACTAGTGCACGTTTCAAAGACATTTATACAGATATTCTTTCCTCTTGTTTCTGTCTAATGTCCTCTCTCGTTGTATTTGTTTCGTTCAAGAATAGCAGGGCAAATAAAGAATTGAGGCAGGTGGAGTAACAACCTGGACCTCCTCAGCTCTGTCTGCTGTCCTCAGTATAAACTTTAAATGACTTCTCACCTCGTGCTGCTGCTCACACTGTTTGTTCACCAGATAAAAATGGATTCAGCTGAATAAAAAGGAACATCAAGCAAATACTCAATTAGAGTGAGAAGAGGAAATGAGCCATGATCAGCAGACCAAGCAGACCACAGACAAAGCGCACATTCTCACTCACGGTGCTCACAGGAAACTAAAATCAGACTGCAACACTTTCACTTTGCCCTCCAGACATGTAAAAAACATCAGTTTGGAACAATATATTATATATATTATTATATATATATTGTGCCTCATACATTTTTCCAAATATATGTAATTTAAAAAGTGTATTACTTTACACAAGATGTTTCCTCCTTCACTGTATAGTACAATTTCTGCATTTGTCCACATCACACTTGTATAAGTTGAATATTGGAGCAGGATCAGCACCAAATTATTATTATTATTATTATTATTATTATTACTATTATTGTACATGGCTAAACAAGATTAAGATTAAGATTAAGTAAGATTTTTTAGTGAGCTCAGAGAAACATTTCCCCTTCAGCAAATGAATGTGAAAACAGATCTAAGTTTCATACATTAAACATATGTCATCCTGCACAGTGAAGCTCAAACATTCAACTGAAGGAATGAAAAGAAAGATCACACCTTTGAGGGATAACAATTTATTAGAATATAGATAACAAACTAATAAAGTCAATTATGTATTTAACATCTTAAAATCTTATTTTGGAAAGTAACTAAAGTTCAGATAAATGTAGAGGAGTAAAAACCATAATGTTTTCCTCTGAAATGTAATGGATTGGAAGTATAAAGTAATGTCAAATAAAATACTAAAATACTCATGTAAAGAACAAGTACTTGAGTTCTTTATTACGTCATTTATTTTCCAACTTGTAGCTGGTGGCTCAGCCAGTGAGCTTTAATTTAAATATATTTCTAGAAAAGAGGCCGAGTGCTGACTCATGACAGCCAACCAGTAAACATGCCGTCACAGTCATCAGTTGCATAAATGTCTAGAACATACATCTGAATGTTTGTGTGTTGTGTGTGTGTGTATGTGTGTGTGTGTGTGTGTGTGTGTGTTTTAAGTAATATAACATAGTATAAATTATGGTATGAATAATATATGAGCAAACCCAACCTCTGTAAAAATCTTTAGAATATAGTTAGGAATAAAAGTGGGAGGTTTGGTGTATGCAACTGCAGCTGAATGGAAGATTTGTAACGTGTAATGTCTGATTGAGTAACATTCTTCATTTGAAGAAATCTACAGATTAAAAGAAGACATGACATGATGCTTAAAATACTTTTATGTTTTTGCCTGCTGACCTTCCCCTTAGTATAAATCAGACAAGGTTTGCCAGATGAGGCAGACTTCCTGTAGGTGGCGTTATCACTCTGTGTTAATATTAGCCTCCACAGTACATGTTTGAAAACATCCCACATGCATGATTTTCTACATTATTGGTAAGTAGGACCTTTGCTACATGGGGACCCAAACCCTGGGCCTTTGGATTCCCAGAGATGATAACTTTTCCCCACTGGAGAGACATGGATTTCACACATTGTCACACAAACTGGGCGTATTGCTGTGTGTGAACACAAATATCAAAATGTTAGGGATAAAAATCTGAAAAAGATATCACATCATTCTGCTGATTTCGGCACATTACAGGTGGGAGGCAGGGATACACCTTAGACAGGTACCAGCTTATCGTGGGGCACACACACCATTCACTCACACACTCACACACCTATGGGCAATTTAGAGTCTCCAGTTAACCTCAGCATGTTTTTGGACTGTGAGGAAAGTCAGAGAACCTGGAGAAAGCCTGGGGAGAACTCCACAACTTATATCTTTAAACATTAATAATTAGTAGTTGTGCTGCATTTAAGTCAATATAACTGGAACTGGACTCAGGTCCATTACCCCACCCCCCTTACCCCCCACCCAAAGAACCAACCTGACCTTGCATTGGCTGTCAGAGCCATCTGGTCTCATCTGCTGTTGATTTTTTTTTTTGTCCTTGTTGCTCTGCTGGGGAGCAGAAAGACTCACCCCCTCGTACGTCACACGTCTCATCAGCAGCGGGCTCGCCTCAGGCCGCTAATGTGGAGCCGAACGCGGGGCTGGACGTCATCCAGCACGAAGACGCCGCTGTCATTCCGTCAAAGTCAAAGGGCTGAAGTCTGGCCGAGTCTTTGACAGGACGTCAGTCAATCAATCAATCTTTATTTGTCACATGTGATCCCAGTATAAATTGCAGTGAAATGTGCACATTAATCTGAAGAGAAGAATGTTTTAACGACCCCCCCCCCACCTCATTCTCTTGAAAACACAAACTGCTGGAATAGATAAAGCCAGATTACGAGTGGGGTGAAATGATGAGTCTTTTTATAGAAGGACTGTGGAGGACTGCTCACTTTTGTAAAGCTGTTTATGTAACAGCAAACATGAAAGCCCTGTTACAGCATCACATCGTTCCTCTGGCATCTCACTCTGCTACGTGGAAACCGTTTGTACGGTTTGGTCTTATTCGCTGCCGGGACGACACAATAACAACCTGTGACTGAGGTTGATTAACGGGCTGGCAAGCTAACCTTTGCTTTTTATTCATTTAGTTTTTCCCAGAATGCATACCTGGTCTATGATGTCACTTATATATTTCTAGAGGAATGTTTTCAACCTTTGGATTTACCTCTAACCACCTCCTTAGTGTATTTTAAACCTGTTTCTGTTTGCTCAATAAACTCAGTGTTTTTTTTTTTTTATCTTGGTTCAGTTTCTTTGCACACAAGAAAATATTAACATAAAACAATATGTATTGTTAAAAGCCATGAACTTTCACTCTGCTCAAACTTTCTGAGTATGCCTATCAATTATTCAATCTTAAAACCATTACACAAACCTAATACAATTTAAGCACTTCACAAGCAATGGACAAAATGTATTAAGGTAAAAATACATTTAGATACTAATGCACACTGGAAGAACTAAACATAGGTGAAAGAATTAGACAGTAAAAGAGAAATTTAACTTTTGTGCAATAAGGGATTCTTATTTTCAAATATTCAGTCTCTCTACTTTTTTTTTTTGCTAAATATCTGACTGGCCAACTTCTCATTTTTAATTATTTTAATCATATTTCTTAATATCTAGAGAGACCTGTCCCCCAAACGCCTCACACACGGGCTATTAATGATACCTGGTAAAAGAAGTGCAGGTATACAGCACCTCACTAGTCTTCAGACCATTTAAAAGTACTTTACACTATAAGAATACATTTCCCACTTTACTCAAATTTATACAATAGTGATGGTTGCTGCAAAAAGCACATTCAACTAATAATAATGACATTAAATTAGTTTTAATCTTAATAGAAGCTTAGTTAAGGTTTAAATGACATAAAGGGAACTTAAATATTATTGTGATGCTATTCTGAACAATTCTATATAGTCTTACTATAATATAAGAATATAAGTAAGTATAATATTTTTACCAACTTGTAAGTCTATCTATCAACTATTGTTTATTACAAGGACCTTTTTATAAAGTGTTTTGTTGGTTCTTTGTTATGTTTTATGAATCATGTTGTTAACATCCTTTAAGCTCTGTTGGATGAACAAATAAAAAAACTCACCAGCAGACATTGTAATTCTAAGACACTAGTGGTAAAGATCAAAGTGGTATTGAGATGAGATTCTTAAATAATGTCCAAATATATGACCTGCTGACATCTGAGTCCCTCTGTAAAAATGAGTAACTGTTGCTGCAGAGAGTTAGCTGCACATCAGAACTAAGTGTAACGTCATTCAATATTTAAGATGCATTCCTATTCATGATCAGGTTCACACCCGACTGCCTTGATCACAATAATAGTTTATTTCTAACTCCCAGGTATATAAAAGGAGCTATGGTGATGTAGATCTGATAAACTGGACTGACCAGTATCAGACAAACAAACTCTCCAGGAAAGAAAAAGGCATCAGCCAAACACTTGGTCTAATCTTTATATACATGATAGTTAGTCACCAGTTACAGTACACATTTATATACTACAGGAACACAGATAATACAGGTACTCAACATGTGTTTTACTGTTTTTATTTTTATTCTTTTTTTTTGTTTTTTACCTAACCTGCATGTTGAAGAAGAGCAGATCATAGGGTTTGTCTTCGAACCTGGAGGACAAGAGTGATCTTATCCCCTCCTCATCCAAGAGAGCCACTGGTCACTGAACAGTGCAGAGGTCCGAGGTCCTAACTCCCGGCCGTCTGCTTGTTTTTTCTTTCTCAAATGTGCACAGTCCAAACTGCTGAGGAATGCCAGTACAACTGAAATGTCCTGCCTCATTTATCATAGCCCCCGTTTCGAAGAAGAAAACGTCCCATTCATTTTTCTGTCAGATCCGTTTCAGTTCAGTGATCAACCCCAAAAACACACGTGGGGAAGTCTGATTCAGAGACAGAAATTAGACCTCAGAACCTCAGAACCTCACCAAGGGCATTAGGTTATGACTCCTAATCCTCTTCTCTATGTAAAAATAAATGAATGGGAAATTGACTTCAGGAACGCTCTGTGACCTTTCAAGTATGGCTAACAGGACTACTTTTTTTTTTTTTAATTTGCATCCTTCAGCAGAAGACAAACCCTCGGAGAGCCTTTTTAATGCGACGTCATTATTGCTTACAGAGAAAAAGAAAAAGCTTTTTCGTGTACATAGACACACAGTGCAGATTCATGGAGGGCCCTATGGTTAGAAAGTGATCATGGGAGAGCAGAGCTGAACCTCTGCATGCTTCCGTCGTCAGGGGAATGGAATCATCCGACTCAGGGGAACCTGTAGCACAAGCTGTGCATACTGTAGCGAGGGAGCAAATACGGGTTTCTTGACCTTAGGGAGAGGACTGACCACAATTGTTTGTTTGTTTTTTTATTGCTCATACAGTGACAACATATGGTGCTTTTTTTTCAATATGCTAGTCCAAAGAGTTTTGGTGAATGCAACCTATGGATTCTCATCACTGTTGTGGTGCGTCTCTCCCTGCAGAGCACCCTATCCTATCAACCTGCTGTGGAAACACACAATGATTTAATACAGGTCAATTCAACGATGGATCACGTGGGGGGGGGGCAGGAAACTACCGATGCACCGCACAGCTGCTCTGACGCGTGGCCACGAGTACGACAGGCTTCAACGTTTCTGTCCATACAGTAGACTTTCCACAGCAGTACACCATTTAAAATCACAACATAAGATATGTAGCTAAGAATCATCTTGTTATTATGGCAAAGCATCTAATTGTAAGAAGAACTTGAATTTTGCAAAGGTATTGTAATACTGGAACCACGGTTTTGTTGCTTATTGGTCCACTAGTTTCCTCCAAACAGAAATAGATCAAAATTGATGGATTTTCATTACATATTACATGTGACCAATATTCATGGTGCCCAGAGGATGAATCATCATCATCATCATCTTCATCACCCAACTTTTTATTAAGCACCAGCAGCTTGTTAAAGATCACATTTATCCAGTAGTAGAAGTAAAAAAAAATATATCCCAGGATATTAATCTCCTCCTTTGGTGATTCACAGACTTTATTGTAGAGACACCACCACGGTTTACATTTGTGTTTTGGAGGGGAACTTTTCACCAACAACTGTATCGCTGTAAGAAAAGGTGTTCATGTTCCCAATAGGATTCACAGAAATAACTTTGGTGATCCGCTGATTTTTCACTTGGCATCACGATCCGGTCAAATTTTGTATTTGTCCATTAATTACCTACCTGCAATAATACTGATAAACGGCGAGAAAAAAATCTGAAAAATGTTGAACAAATCTGACTTCAACAGAACATCTCAAGAACCAAATATAAATGAATTGTAAAGAGTGTTTCCATGACAAATTGTCATGATCTATTACTGCTGAATGATTGTTCCTAACTTCAATCTAACTTGATATAAAAAACGTTGCCATTATAACAAGACGTTGGTAGTAATGCTTTGTATCACTGTGGCAGCTCTGCTGATTTTTTCCATCCTGCCTGCTCAAGTCTAAAAGATCTATCCCGTGATTGAAAGGACTTGCGCCACAGTGGCTCTAAGTGAGGTCCAAACTCCTAAACCTACACACTACTGATACAATTTAATTGGCAAGATGTCTTCTTTTTAAGGCTGATACCGATAAAGATTTTGAGTTGAAGGTGCAGATCGGAGACACAGTATTTAATGCCGATTATTAACACTTCTTTAACGTATGTATGTTTCAAAGCGGGATGAAAACAGCAGCTACGACACCACAAACTCTCCAGGTTGGACACCTTGGCGGGCGTTTGCAGTTGGCAGGTTTTGCAGGCCGACGCCCCCCTCTCGCCCTTACACCGGCGTCGCATCCTCACTATCGCTAATCTGGTGGCGAGAGATTCGGACCACCCAAAATCTGACTCAAGTCAATCCGACCCAGCTGCCGGGCCTCACGGAGCATGGATTAAAACCACTGATTTTACACAACAGAACTATTATATACACGTCTCCAGCACTCACTCAACTCACAAGTAGTACTCATAATATACATACACATCCATGGCTAAGTGAATATCTGAAATGACAGATGATTTCGTTGTGGACTGGTGCCCGATGAGAGGCAGATTCGGGGGGAGTGAGGAGGCGATGTGGCTCGGTCGGGCTTCAGAACAGATGGCCGTAAGAGCCGGGGAAGATGTGACAGAAGGCCAGTCCTCGTACTTCGCATCTCGTTTGTCTTCGACTGGAGAACGACTGCGGCGATACTCGCTTCCACGAAAAAGGAATCCAGTGGCTTTAGTTTGTTGAGTTAAGTGTCTCGACAGTACATTCCTCATAGCCAGACGCCGCTGGAAAGGACTTCCCCCTCAACCAAAAAACAAAAAAGAAAAAAAAAGCACCTCAGGTCATCCGACTTTGCCGAGTCAATGAGAACATTCTGGTACATGAGGTACATTCTGCTCCACCGACAGCGTGATATAGCCATACTCTGGACTACAGCTCGTGACACAGGAGCAGCTGGTGGGATCCGCTCACTTCTGAGTTGAGTCTCCATCCAGCAAAACTGAAAAGGGGGGGTGTGATATGATGACATGGCCTCCAGTATCAGGGACGATCACCGGTTCACCTCTTTTTTACACATGACGCCTCGGAGGCTACTTCACCAACCCGTGACTGGGCCAGGACAGTGGAGGCACAATAAACACATCCTGGTCCTCACTATCACTCTGATGTTCGGAAATTCGCTGCATCAATGGAAGATTGGGAAGTGGCGCTAAAAATGTTCGGGAATAACTAATGTGTTGGGCTGACTGTTCTCTAATCCCCAGCCTTTCCTGGACAATCATAGCTAAATAAGTAAGAAAGTAGTAAGAGTGATCCTTTGTGAGCGTCATTTCTGTTGTAATGTTAAAATGAGACAGTGAACATGAATCATGATCATAACTTTTTGTTGTTTGCCCAAGTTTTTTTTTCCTGTAAATTCATTTTTCATCATTGTAAACTCGTTTGCGTTGTTGAAGAGGGGCTTAGAGAACAGTCAGTTGCTCCCACA
The DNA here is from genome assembly GCA_036785175.1 of Eupleurogrammus muticus. Lineage (NCBI taxonomy): Eukaryota > Metazoa > Chordata > Actinopteri > Scombriformes > Trichiuridae > Eupleurogrammus > Eupleurogrammus muticus. The sequence continues at coordinate 8,540,100 of JAYKQN010000007.1, forward strand.
GCAAATAAAAAATTGATTGTGTTAAAGGAACAAAAGGGCGGTTTTAGTATTTTGAAGGTAAACGTGACACTCCGAGTTAAGGGGCCTAATATGATTAATGTGATTTTCATAGAAGATTTCATAGCAATTGTGTGGTATAATTAGTTTATAATCATCAAGTATGATTAGACACAGTAATGCTATAGTGGCTATTAGAAAGAAAAATGACAGCAACAGATTAGTCTCAACAAGATAACTGGGTGCTATACAGAATATAGCCTTATCAGAAAAGGGATTAGGGTGAATCTAATACCGTAGATTTCAATATAGATTTGTCATAAAGACAACTAAATTAGTATGAGCATATCATTCGATGGTTATGTCTTTTTTTTTCTTAATTATGATGAAGGAACTAGATGGATTGGACACACAAGTCCATTGAATACAGTTTAAAAAACTGTTCATTTTTTCTTCACCGGGTGTCGTAGACATGCACAATCTTTCCCAAGGTGGCGTAAAAGACTGAGCGTGAACTTCCCTATGACTCGCTCACGTAACTGAAGTGCGGCGCTGTCAGCGGCGTGTTAGACAGCAGAGAGGGGGCTCTCCATCGCAGAATCTAGATCAGATCACAGAACGATCCAATTATAAAGGAGCTGCGGGGCCATGGGAGCCGGCCTTCAGGGGATTACTCTGACAGCGGAGGCCGTCTTGCACTTGGTGATGAATGTGATGTTTGCTCTGTACTATTATTGTGGATATTTACAGATAGGAGTCGCCGCTCTCTTTCCTCAAGCTACCGAGGCAACGAAAATGTGCAGATGGGCGCTATTTGAAACGGAATAGCTCGATTATTTCGGGACATGCTTATTTACTTGGCAGGAGTTAGAGAGTAGGCTTTAGTAACACATATGGAAGGCACATGTTCTGCAGCTTTCAACTATCCTGGCCCAACATTAAATGGTTGCGTGCTTATCAAGCCTGATGGAAAATGCTTCCGTTCAATGAGTTTTATGCGAACATAAATAGACGTAAAATAATTGCAAAAAAAAAAAACAATGTGAGCCGAAAACAACTATAACAAAAATAGATTTTTTTAAATACCCCCTTCCCCCAACAAAAAAGCCATTAGTACAAGAGTATTTCCCCATCTGGACTACATGAAGCATTTATTCAGGTAAGTGACTGCTAATCCTTTATCATCTGGTGTTAAGTGCTTTTATATGTAGACAAATTGCGGATGGATAATGGCTGGGTCGTTGACTGCATGGGGGGGGGGGCAGAACAGGATGTGCCTTCAGTCCTGGAAAACAGGAGCAACAATTGTTCTTCATCTGCCACCGAAGGATTGCTGAAGGGACAGAGAGGCATGCGAGGCCATTAGAGCTTAATTTAACGCTCGGTCGCTTGACATTCTCGACAGCCGTCTCAAGACAAAAGATATGTGTCAACTCCAACCCTGCATTTATACCTGGCTACAGATAACTAGAAAAAAAGAGAAGCAGACTGATCACACACTCAGCCTCCTCCACTGCACCGGTACGAGGATAAATCTGTGTAGGTGGCTCATAGTCAGTTAAGTGATGATTGGGATTGTTTTTTTCATAGTTTGGTCCCTTACTTTCCTTTAGGAAATTATATTGCTACATTTACCATGACAAGATGTTTAGGGAATTCCTGGTTTCAGCTAGCATGTGTAATAATGTTATCTTAGCAAAAATATCAAGGCGGTGGAGTATGTGTTGGACAATATGTAACAAGAAATTGTGCGCCTGTGATTTATATTACATGCTCCACCCAGTAAATGTACTTATTGCAATTCTTTTCTAAACAAATATAAGGATTTTATATCAAACATTGAGGTTATACAGTATGTTTCTCTTAAAAAATAATGCCATTATTGGATTATCTGTGTCTCAGTATTTATATCTGCTGCCCTCAAATATCCTGTTTGATTAACTTAGTTTGATGCCCTCAATGCACATGAAATTCATACTTATTTTCTAGAAATACTGCCTCAAGAGTGTGGAGCGACCAAGCATAAATTAAACTGTTATAAATTGTGTTGAGACTGAACGCGAAGGGAACTAATTATAAACTAATTATATACACACAATGTTCAGTATTGGAGAGCGTACAGACCTTAGCTACAGCTGTCTAATAACACACGATGAAAGCATGTGCACTTTACATGTGTGTTTGTTCAGGCACTGATTTTTTAAAAATTGACCTTTATATGATTTGCTTCTAATCTCTCTCCCTTTTCCCCCTTTCAGAAAATGGAATCACGCAGCTTAAAATAAGAGCCGGCTGTGTTTGGATTTTTTTTTTATTAAGCTTTCTAACACAATGCGCCTGTTCTCGTCTGAAATTAATTTCGCGTTCAGTCTGAACACATTTAATCAACCCGCATCCTCCGGCTCTGGCTTCGTATCGACTGATCAGTGGTCACAGGGAAGAGGATGCACTTTTGCACTTTACCTGCAGCGTTAAGGAGCGCGGTTTTGTGTTTAGTGGGCCAGCTTACATTTGAAAACATTTTGGCTTAGGACAGAGAGTACCACTCTTCCAACAAAGATTCAATAATCACGTTTACAACTGCAGGAGCCACGACTACCTACTACCAAAGAAAGACGTGTTGTTGAAGGCAGAGGTGGGTGGGAGGGTGTCTGGGCTGAGGGGGCGCGGTTTGGGGAGCAGGGCTGAATAAATTAAGGAGACGGTTTGGTTAAGGTCACCTCTTCAGATGGCTGCGTCGTGCGGCAGCTGAGGCGCCGCCACGCCGGGCCTCCAGTTGGAGTGGCGCCGCATGTGTGGCAGCGGGCGGCCGGAGGGCAACAGGCCCGACATCTCCCTGGATCTGCCGGGCCACCTCCGGCTCCACCGGCGGCCGTCGTACCCGAGCCTGTGGCCCCGCCTCGCCGCCTGGCCTAACAGCGCGGGCCACAGTGGGTCCGTGAAGCCAGCGACGCTGGACTCCTGAAAGGGGATACAGGACCTGCGCCTGGGCAGGCGCGGCTCTTGGTAGCTGCGGGAGACCGTGAAGAGGTCATGGCTAAAGTCGGGGCAGGGCTGCCGTGAGTCCCGGGTCAGGGAGATGCGGCCCTCCAGCGGCGGCCCCAGGAGGCTGAGGCTAGTTCTGTCCGTGAACGAGTCCATGCGGTCTTCGTAGGCCAGGTCAGCGGGCGCCGAGCACTGCTGCATGGGCCAGCCGCGGTTCTTCCCCGCCATGTCTGCGTTGCTGCCGCCCTCGCCGCCCTTGCGCTCCACCCGGGCCGTGTCTTCCTCCTCCTCCTCCTCCTGCTCCTCCTCCTCCGCCTCGGCCACCTGCTCCTCCTCCGCCTCCCGTTCCGTCACGACCGCCTCCTCCTCATCGTCGGTGCTGGCGGGCGGCGGGGAGCGCGGGTCCCGCAGGAAGACCACTATGACAGTGATGTTGTCGCTGGAGCCCGCGTCCCGGGCCGAGGCCACCAGCTTGTGGGCCACCATGGTGGTGTCGCCGGCGTTCTCCTGGAGGTGGTCGCTGACCACTCGCACTGCCTCATCCGGACTCACCGTGTCCCAGAAGCCGTCGCAGGCTAGAATCAGGTAGTCTTCTGATCCATCCAACGGAAAGATGTCGTGGTCTGCATCACCACAGATGTAGGGCTTGTGCTCCGAGTCGCCTGTCAACACACATAATCGATATGATAGAGCAGATAGGGCCTGCTCATGTGAACTTTTAATTCAACTTATCCAATAGTGGATTCTATTGTTTAAGCAGTAAATATGTGAAAATTGATAATCAGCTTCTTATAATTGAATTTGTGCAATCTTTAAAATCAGCACACAAAGTCCAAATATGAAGGGTCCAGTGTGTGACTTAAAGGTAGTTTACCTATTGCTCTGGACACAGACAGACTGCCGTTAACTCTCCATGTGCCGAACCAGATCACGCAGCCTCCCAGAGCTTCAATCCTCTGCTTCTCATCCTGCGGACAAACACGACGCACGGTTGGCCTTAATGTTGGCTCGCGGTGATGACTATCACATGGCTCAGAACAGTCTCATGCTGACATCCCTGGAGTACATGACTCAGTGCAGTGCATTAACCGTTTCTGTCGTGCACTTAAAGTGAGACTCCACCCATTACTTTCTTTTTCCCCATATTCTCTCTTTTGCAAGATGCAAGGTTGAAAGTGGATCTTATGTAGATGCGGTACTCACATCCATCTCTTACAACAGTATATTCATATTATTAAAAAAAAAAAAAAAAACAGCTGTTTTTGAGTGAACACTCAAAGAGGCAGGAAACATGCCGGGATGAAATAATGAAGGATGGAACACCATGCCGTTCATCGTTAACGTCAAAAAGCAATTTATCAATGAATGTTACCTGAAACTTACAAGTGTTTCTTGTCATGCTGAATTTACACAAGGACACAGTAAGTGTAAGTAAGAATCAGTTGTAGACAAGAGTTTGATGTATACAAATCTTCACCGTAGCACAGAAAAGATTAAACTGACAGGTGTTTTAAGGGAGTTGGGTGGTAGTTCTTGTACCTGTGTAAAGGGAATAGATTAATATTCCCTGGAACATGTGTGCATGTGAAGACTCATATGTCACAGCCAGCTGCTGGTTAGTTTATCAAGACTGGAAATATATTAAAATAGGTCATGGTTTGGTTTGTGCAGCCGATGTAAAGTCCATTGCAAAGATCGGTCATACTTAACAAGGAGTTAGCAGTTAGACCATTTGGTGCAAACCATCCCTGGGGACTCTGCTTGTTGCCTGGGAACCGTTCAGTGCAAACCATACCATTATTTAAGCTTTTACAGCTCTGAATTGTGTAATAGATAAACCACAATGAGATATTTTGGTCAATTATTTAATAGAAAAGCTAGCAAAAAGCACTGGGAACACATCAATATAACCAACAGCATTGTTGTATCTGATTCTATTCATGAAGAAATTAGATGCATTAGTGATGATGTTTTGTACAATAGATTCTTGTTCAAAGCAATGTGTACCATACATGCAGAATAAAGTGTAGTTTAATTTATAAGAAATCGTTTGCTTGAAGCTGATTCAATTAAACAACATCATAAAGAACTTGATGCAAAGTCCACCAGTTTCAGCTCTAGTTCATCATCTTGCATGTAGTGAAAGTGATCCTGTAATAGCTATTTGTTTTAAAAAAGTTTTCTTCAGAAAAATAACTTACAAATTAGCAAATGATGCAACATTTCAGTTCAGTTGCAATTGACACGATTTACAGTTGGATGGATTTTTTTAATTTCATAAACAAGGGTGTCATGCTGCCTCACTCTTGCTCTGGTTAAAAAACCAAAAATTAAAATATCCCCTCCTGGTGCATCACCTGACACTAAAATGCAAAGAATAACAATAATAATGAAAGTCAAACTAATAAAATAGCTCCTACAGATACATTGATTCCTGCTTGTGTGCAGATGAAAGTGTGTGTGTGCGTATGTGTTACCTCTCTGTCTGGTTTGTGTGGCTTCATCAGCTCCACCACCTGTCCTTTCCTGACCAGGATGACCTGGGAGTCCCCCAGCCAGGCCACGTACAGTGTCCGGCCGCGCAGGAACGTCACCACGCCTGTGGTGCCACAACGCAGGTGCTGCCAAACACACACAACACAGTGCGTATTCACCACACACTTTATAATGGAACCGCAGTTTTACTGGGACAGCGTCAGCAAGCAAGTAATATTACTTATATTATAATAATTGTTGCAATCCCTAATCACATTTTAGTGTGTCAATGTGGACCCAAGTTGAGAAACTATGGGTACATGAATAGTAATAGCACTGCATCATAGTATTTGACACCTCACAGGACTGTAATAGTACAGTAGCAGCACTGTAATAGTACAATAGCAGCACTGTAATAGTACAGTAGCAACACTGTAATAGTACAGTAGCAGTACTTTAATAGTACAGTAGCAGTACTGTAATAGTACAGTAGCAGCACTGTAATAGTACAGTAGCAGCACTGTAATAGTACAGTAGCAACACTGTAATAGTACAGTAGCAGTACTGTAATAGTACAGTAGCAGCACTGTAATAGTACAGTAGCAGCACTGTAATAGTACAGTAGCAACACTGTAATAGTACAGTAGCAGTACTGTAATAGTACAGTAGCAGTACTGTAATAGTACAGTAGCAGCACTGTAATAGTACAGTAGCAACACTGTAATAGTACAGTAGCAGTACTGTAATAGTACAGTAGCAGTACTGTAATAGTACAGTAGCAGCACTGTAATAGTACAGTAGCAACACTGTAATAGTACAGTAGCAGTACTGTAATAGTACAGTAGCAGCACTGTAATAGTACAGTAGCAGCACTGTAATAGTACAGTAGCAGTACTGTAATAGCAGCAGGTGTAATTTACCTCTCGTGCGGCCTTCTTCACGAAGCGCTCATCAGTGAGTTTGAAGGCTTTGCAGAGGGCCTCTGACGGGTCCTGGCTGAAGGATTCCTGACTGACTAAGTTGACGTGGAGTTGGTTGGCGGCATAAATGGCGGCGTCCACGCCGCCGTGCCCGTCGTACACGGCGAAGAAAGCCTGTTCTTCCAGATCCTGGGAAGCAAATACAGTCAGCCAGTCACGCGAGGGGACTTTTTAATATTAGAATTATTAACACTAAACTATCCTTTCCTATATACTCAAAATGCTGCCGCTGGAGTCCTCATTAAGACTGCTCCCTGTTCCCAGAGTCGCAACTAAACTACAGTGTTTCTATGCCCCACAAACCTGGAACAAACTCCCAGAAAACTGCTGCAACTCTCACTGTTTTTAAGCCAGAGCTGAAGACGATATCATTCCTCAATTTTTTTCCACTGCTAAGTAACTTTGCTCTCTACAAGTAAACCTGCCTTGCCTACAACTGTCTGGATTCAGGTCCAGCTGTGCATGAACGGTCGCCTCCGTGGGGGGGTAGCTACCTGAAGGTTGAAGAGCGTGTTGAAGTCGGGGATGATGACGTGCTTGTCCTCCATCTTGCGCCTCATGTTCTTGATGGCGTGGATGGAGGTCTCGTAGTACGGCTGCGGGCGGCGGCGGAAGGGCAGCTCCTTCATCCAGAGGCAGCACATCTCGAACAGCCTGTTGAACACCAGCCGGGAGAACTTCACAGACTCCATCTCTACGCACACACACACACACACACACACACACACAAACACACACACACACACACACACACACACACACACACACAGAAAGAATATGAATGCTTCTTTATTATTTTAATGTACAAATCAAATTAGGTTGTTTTCTTGATTGCAGACCAGTAGATATTTGTCAATATCTGACAAATATAAAGCAGCAAGAAGATGTGCAGCTGGCTCTAGGATTTTAAAAAATGTGTTTTAAAGTGTCATATTTATGTAATATTTTCTGTTCCTGGCTGCCTGTTAACAAACACTCTTTCCCACAGACTCAACACCTTTTCGCAGGTTACGCAGCAAGGCCACTTGAGTTGCCGTGGTTACGCCAGATATGGCGGTCAATAGAGCGTGGGTGGATGTCAGGGCCGAGAGAACAAAGTTATGATAATGACGTGCAATACACACACTGCCGCGCTGGAACAGGACACGTACTGGTAACTGATAGCAAGGCAATGTTCATGTTCTGGTCATATGTGCTGGAATGTTGCATTTCAGAGTGAAACACACTGACGACAGAGGAGAATATTAAATCCTTTATTTATATGCATTTGTACTCAAGTCATCTAGTAGCAAATTGAATATCTTAAGGATTGTCTAAACTAAATAATGACTGAATACAATTTTCACAGATTATCTCACAGTCTAAACTATTAGTCCACCCAATGAATTAATAATTGAAGTAATGGTTGTAGCTCTGACTCAAACTGGCAAATAATTTATGTCATTGTACTTTCCATAATAATGATAATGTTAATAAGACACTAATACTAATACTTTATGGTGAGTAACATTGCATTTATTTTACTACAAAAGTGGCTGTTCCAACTGAATGAGCTGCTGACATTCAATTCCAGCCTTTTTTTAAAGGATAATATTAAGTGGATGGACTTTTTTCTGCCTGAGTATCTTCAGCATTTTAAGGCAAAATCTGAGGGAAATAAAGTCAGTTTTTACTAAACTCTAAGAAAAGAAAATAATGTTTAGAGATGCTTAAAGGACTTAAAGGAGTCAAAGTGAAACTGAAAAGGTAAAAAAGTTTTACTTAAGTTCTTCTGCCGTGTCTAAAAATCAAGTTCGTCCGCGCCCCCGGCGAAAATGAAGCCCCTGTGTATAGCGAACCCTCAGGGACCTGTTTTACTTTTTCATAAAGGCAAATGAAAGAAATGTGCAGTGAAGTTAGTGCAACAGAAGCTTCAGCTCTCTGCAATAACCAAGCCAAAGGGCTGTTCTTCCACGCGGGTTTGACCTACTAACGTTAGCTGCAGGTGTAACAGTCCATCCTGTCTTTGCTGCAAATAGGAGAGACGGAGAGAAGCTGCCTCGCATTCCCTCCCTTCACCCCCACCCCACCACCTTCCTGCATATCCATCAACGTCCCGACACTCTTTAGCCCCCTCCGACGTCTTGCTCCAAATGACGATACTTCAGCCCTGCGGCTGGCATCCAGGCCCATAACACCTTGCAAACACCCGGAGGGAAAACACATTAACAGAGTGCAGCGAGGCAACAACAAACAGGATGTGATCCGGCGCGAGGCGACACTAGAAGTTCTGGCTCGGGTTTGAGCAGGCAAACAAAGCGAAGTGCAGACCTGTGTAAGCTTTAATGCAAGTCCTTCAAAATGAACCCTCTACTGCATGAAATATTGCTTAGACATGGTAAAAATGCTTTGAATGTTTTTATCACTTAAATGGCCTAAATAATAGATATATTAAGGAAAATGCATAAGGAAAAAGTTGTAAACATAGTCTCAGGATAGTTTTATGCAATGTAAGTCAATGGGACACTATTAAATGTAAAAAGAAAAAATACAAAAATGTTCTTACTCCATGTAGTTAGCTCTAATTACTGATTAAAAGACAACAGAAGACAGTAGAGGGTTAAAAATGCTGCACAACCTTTTAGTGAGATATCAGAAATTCTACATTTAGGTCATTTTGCATTAGAAAAACCTAACCAACATCAATCTACAAACAGAATCATAGTTTTTTTTTCATGTCCGCTGACTAATAAGCCTCCACGATGTTCACCAGCTGGTCGCTAACTTTGTCTCTCAGATGTTTGGTGCGGGGTAGGCAATTTATCAGATTATTTTTTATCTTTTAGATTATTTACATCTGAAAACAGCTGCTGTGAACAAGATAATTACATGGGGGGGTTGTGATCCAGAAACACAGCATGATAAGTGCCTTTGCGTGTGTACCATTATCCCACAACCTATTAATGATATGTTAAGACACAACTTCTTACAGAGGATCAGCAACCTGAATAGTTGAGGCATTATAATATCTTTAAATTACTTTTAAATACATTTTGCACAGAAAGAGGATTGTGGATTTTGCATCATAAGCACATTTGAACACGGATCTTCTAATGGTCAATATGAACAGGACGAATGATTACAGCAAGAAAAAAAAACTGCTATTGAGTTGAAAAAGTGTGAATCCATCCCCTGTCCTCTGTAGGGTTGGTGCATTTAAGATTCACAGGTTAACATCACGTTCCTTATTAATTAACAACATGAATCTGTTGGCCTGTAGTATGCTCACATATGTGGGTATTTTTACAGTTGTGCCCTCTAGCGGTCAAACCCCACTTACAGTAATGCAGCTTTTGCGTGGGAGAACTGGGACAAAGCCCTGGTGGTTATAGGCTTGTGTATGTGTGTGAGATGAAGTGAGAGAGAGACCCAATTTGTGTGTGTGTGTGTGTGTGTGTGTGTGTGCGTGCAGTCTCGTGGGCTCGTGAGGGGACTCACGTGGTAACGGGTCAGCTCCATCCTCTACGGTCTTATTGAGGTGGTGGATGGAGAGGTCAGTCTGCAGCACGCTGTCTGCCGTCGCTCTGGCCAGCGCCGCGGCCAGGGAGCACGGGCAGTTGCTGTGGTGAGGAGAGACGACACGGTTATGAATGGAAGCAGGAAGAACATCAGCACCAACAATACCTTCCATCATTTAATCAATTTATTCACCTGGCTTTATAATAGAAGCCTAATTTGAATATACTGGAAACCGTGGATGATGTATCTGTTCTTAGAGCGTTAACAGACCATTATATATAAATTGAGACAACTTAGAAACAGGGTCATCATCACATTGTTGGATCACCAGATAGCACTGACAAGTTTATTCTTGGCCATGCCAGCAAAACACACCTCTGGGGATGGAAAAGTCGGTTTCCTACAGATTCATGTGCATCTGTGGCTCAGAGGTATACACCTGATCCCCGCTGACCCCTTGGCCCCGCCTGCGGGGGAAGGGGTGTTCTGATTCTTCCTGAGGTGGAGGAGAAGGTTGATATGTCCTTGGGGCAGGTCAATTAACCGCAAATTAGGGGACTGCGAGATCAATATGTGTTTGCATGTGATTGATTAGGTTTTATTGTGATGCAGTCAGCACCTTTTATTGCAGCCAGTAAATGAATGTGTGTGAATGGATAAACGTGCACTTGTAGTGTAAAGAGCTTTAAGTGGTTGAGAGACTAGAAAGGCACTTTATAATTGTAGTCCATCTAGTGTAAAATAAGCGTTTTTAAGTTCCATTTGTAATGATTAGTAATTAAATTAATTAAAATGAATTGTTATTCTGAAAATCATGTCAATGATTCAGTAATTTTTAAGCAAAAACGGCAAAAAAAATTGCTCAATCCAGCTTTTTAAATGTAAATCCACAATATCTTAACATATCAGGCTCTCAGTCTAAACAAAACACTGTACTTGTATACATAGTATATCGTATTGTAGCCCCTGAGAATTTGTTTTAACTACTAAGATTTCATAACAATTTGTCAAGAAAATAATCTGTGGATGAAAATGTTTTCTGGTTCTCTGTCTATATTTTTCACTAGTTTAAATAGATGTGTTGTGCTTGTTAATGCAGCAAAACCAATCAATAAAAATATAATCATGCAAACAAAGGAATTGTAAGTTGCATCTATCTAATTTAAATAGACTCAAGATCAATAAAACATGCACGGAAAGCTTGACGGCATCCCTCAGTTAAGTATGCAGCAGGCGCGCACACACACACACACACACACACACACACACCCAGGAGGAAGAGGAGGAAGAGGAGGAGGAGGAGGAGGAGGGGTCGATTGAAGGACTGAAGATTTGCTGTACATGAGTCACCAAGATAACTAGGCCACCTCCAGATGCAGGTAACCATGGTAACTCAACTTCTGGATGCTCCGCAGCTCACTCGGATTAAGTTGATTATAAACCTGAACTGATATGTTTAAGTGTTGCTTAATTACAAAAAGACAAGGGTGTGAGCTTGATTCAGTGCCGTGAAAATACAACTTCCTGTGTCCTGGCCAGATAATATAATATGATCTGATATTGTGCGGCTAATATAATCCAGTCTTTTATTATTGGTACATACGCAAAATGGCAAATGAGGAGTTGTATATAGAGTGGTGGGCGGTGGCTGTACGGTTGTGACATCAAAACGCTCCTCACGGCTCATTTTAAGGCCCGGTTTCTGAATACAGCCGTGTGCATTTCACTGTGGCTTGAGCGTTTTAGAAATATTATTTATACAGCACTTTTCTGTTTTATGGATTGTATTCTTTTTAACACTTTTATCTTTGGTTTTAATATATGCCTCTCTTTTATGTCCACTCTGCCTCTCGTGTTTCATATTAGTGTTTCCTCGGTTCCCTTTTTATCGGTTCTGTTATTTTAATGATGTGCTCTTGTGATGTACTGTTAATGGAGTGTTGTCTTTTGGGGATGTGGGGGGGACAATTATTGTGTGATTATTTCATTGTGTGATGCACTTTGTGTTGCATCTCATTCCATGAAAAGTGGTTTACAAATAAAGCTTGACTGATTAACATACTTTCTTATAATAAAAAAGCCAAATCAAATCAAAATTGATTGACTATATTTCTAACCCACTAAATAATCTTATCCTTACTGTGCTGGACTTTTCCTAAAGTAAAGTATTTAACTATTTCTTCCGCCAATCGAATTTGATTTCACAGCATTAGAAACACAAATTATTTGTCATGTATGAGCCTGTTAGACCGGCTTTAAGGTAAATACATTTTAAAAGTAGATTAAACACAGCTTCTATGTGCTATGTGTGTCAACATACACATCTACTACATCATCTACTCCATCTACAACGTAATCCACTTTTCATTTCTTCTACGAGTTCAAACTTCGCTTCTGCCTCTCCTTTCTTTTCTTCTGCTCTGAAAAAAAGTTTTATTTACAACACCACAGGGACCACACGCACAGGTCCACGGCATTCATCTCGCTCTCCATGGCAACCGCACAAATAACTTCACTGACGATCATCTCACAGAAATAGTTTCATGTATAACAAAGCCAATTCCACACTTCTATCCTGACACTATCGATATATATATATCCAGACAATTTGTGACGTGCAGGCATCTTTTCACACGTCATGGAAGACCTTGTCTCATTTCAACAGAGTCAGTCACTGAAGGACATTCATTGAGTTACATCTCAGATTAAAGGGACCCTATTATGAAAAAAATCACATTTTCAGTGCAGGTGCGTAAACATTTAGATGTCAAACTGTGAGATAAAAATCACAGTTTTATCACATCTAATCTCCTCTGTCGTATGACTGAAACCTGACAGAATCCTTTCCGTTTTAGAAATGGCTCTGGTTGTGATGTCATAACAGGTGGAAAGTTAATGGGATCCATGGAGCTGCCCTCTATGTAGCTGTAGACTTCTATTTTCCTTTTTTTAAACCAAAATGAATCCATAACTATAGGTTTTAGTTGCCTAAAAAGCGTTACGTAGCTTATAGCCAATGATATCAAACATACGAGTTATTACCAATAACTGATGACAATGAAATAGTTTAGTGCTAAAAAATATTTTTAAGTCATTTTTAAAACTATGCTTGCTGTCTAAATTAATTCTAAAACACTCTCTAAGGATGCATTTAAAGTTAGATTAGTGGTAAAAACATTTTTTTATATGAATAAGGGCTATTTGCATGATACGGGATCATAAATGCAAACATTCAAACTAAATTAGTTTTCATTCAGAATCAGAGAGGGTTATTTAGACCAGTATCCAGTTTTTGAGTTCCTCGCCTCCTTTACGAAACTTATTTTTCACCAGTTCTTAAACTGGGTCAAGGGCTAGAGTCATCAGGAACAGAGTAGTTAAAGCATGCCCCCATAACGCAGCGGCCATAGCAACCTCCCGGGGAATCTTCTCCTTGAAAACGTGCCTGTGACGGTGAAATATCTTGTTCTCTTTTTTTTTTGAAGGGCAGATCGCAGAATATGAAGACTTAAACAAGACAAATTATGTGGGTTCTGTTCCATTCAGGTCAAACTATTGTGCATGTTGCTCAGGGAAAAGGTTCTGTTACACTGGATGTAATGGAACCTCATTAATTAGTAGCATGTATTTCACTATTTTATATAAGACAAAATTCACAATTCCCATAGGTGTATTGAAAGAGTTATTGATCATCACAGCAAAGGATTCATCTGAAAGGTTCTATCATGTTGAGGTCTGTCCAGGCCAGTCTAATTCATCCACTGCAGACTCTGTCATCCATGTCTGTATTGACCTTTGTGCACTGGTGAGTGGATTTGGATGATTGAGCGAATACTTTTGGAAATACAGAGTAGATAGATTTGAATGTTGATGTGTGAGATTCTAAACACTGCAAAACTCTGCATAATACTGTGAGACAGGTCTACTATTAGTAGTTAGTAATTATGCAAAAAATTATTCTGCACAGGACTTCTTGATAACTTCATGCAGCAGTAAAAAGCATCAAAAACTCATTCAACAAAGACTTTATTCCATAAACTTAAACATGCTTATGCTTATGTTGAAAAGCGATCATCCAGGATTTTATATGTCCTTCTCCACATTGGCAAACACAACTTTAACAGAGTGACCTCTTTTAAAGGGGACAGATCCTGCACAAGGTCAGAAACACCATCACAAACAAAGCATTCTCAACTTTAAACTTGCAGGAAACATTTCTATTGTAGAACATAAGCGCAATGGTGCTGATGGTGAGCTGAATGCAGACTATCTCTGTTCGCTAATGCCTTTGTTTTCTTTTTCTAAGGAATTAATTCTGTTTTTCAGCAGCAAGTAAAACCAATCTCTATGTACATCCCAGCATGTGAGCAATGTTTTAAGACGTAGCGTCTGGTGTAATATCTATTTGTTGGACATACAGGTGTTTAGATTTATTAATAGAGATTTATTAATAAGAGCATCACATTTATGTGCAGTAGTTCTTCCTTTATCCCATCTCAATAGTACTACTACATACTATGTAAAAAAAATTGAGCAACTGAAAAAAAGGCGTCAGAAAGCAAAATGGAGATAAAAATCAAAAGACAGTCTTCGGGGTCCGCCTGTCAGTATTTGGGTGCCTTCTCCTCCATGTTTCCATTCATAGAACCCCCCCCTCTCACTCCTCCTCCTCCTCCTCCACCTCCTCCTCCGCTTGTCACACCGCTGGTGGCCCGCTGGGGGTAGACGCTGAGCTCGGGAGCTCTGATTGGCTGCTGGTCACGCAGGAGAGCGTGCGGCACACCAATGACGGCCTCCCCCTCGGCCCGTGCATTACAATGAGGTCATGTGGAGCGGAGGAGGATTAACAGGGGGGGGGGGGAGCTTAATCTCGGTTCACACCATCACGCCGCAACAACGCGTCTGCTTACAGTAGAGGAGGCCTGCCAGCACAGCGGCGGGTGCAGCTGGTTAAACCCGGCGTCCGGATCATCAATCCGTAGCGATTACACACCTCTTTCACATCCTTGTAAATGTTGCTAAACTTAATTTTAACGTTCATCTTAAAGTGTGCGTCACAACGAATGAGGCAGACACAGCTGAAATTTTTCAGAAAGAGGCCTAGAATTTAAAAAAGTCGACCTGTGGCTGATGACCTTAAGATTTTGTAGAGGACAACCTGGTTAATACAGAACATATACGGTGTGAGGGATTTCCCCCCCTCTGGTCTATATATCCCTGCCTCTGCTGAGCTATTTTTATCCTCTGTGGGGACAAAAATGTATCATGCACACAGTGATTTATTCTGCTCCACTCATAGGCCATAGAAAATATCTCAGAATAAAAATAGGCTATTAAACAAAAAACAAAAAAACAAAAAAAGGTGCCGCAATGAGAAAACACTTTTTATAGCGCAAACAACAATAAAATCTAAAATGGACTTTCACTGTCACACAAGAGAGGCACGATTCAACACTGTGAAATGTGGTGTGTCGAATGGGATTGAGTTTCAGGCTACGGGGCTGAAGTCTGTCTTCAAAGCATTGACTGTTTCCTCAGCCTGACAAGCAGGAACATACTGTAGCCGTTTTTATTCTTATGATGACAGCATGTTGTGCTATTGCACGTTGTGATTATTTTCTATTCAATATTGAAGTTCGCTGCGTGACGGTGACTTGCAGGAATGCTTTAAGTGTATTAGCACGTCGTGCTGAGTGTTTCTATGCACGGTACTGAAAGCAGCATTGGAAAACTCCCTTATGTTAAATGAGCATTTCGCTCCATTTGTTTCCATATGATCACATCTCCCTCTTACCTTTGCATTCAAGGTTTGCCAAACATCTATTGGTAGTGAGTATCTACAAGTATGGTGTGGTTTTGGTCTTCAGCAGTTTCCATTGAACCTGCAAAATGTGAAAGTTTTGTTCACAGGAGCTTCATCAGCTGAGGTCCTGGCCTGATTTTATTTACCCAAAAAAAGAAAACTAAAGATATTTGAACTAGATTTGCTCGTTAAAATGCCTGACGCTGCAGAAACAGGAAATCATTCAATCACAAAGGCTGTATCTCCTTGGGTCCACATATGAAGATGTCTTCAGCACAATTTTTTTGGATTCTAGTGGTTTTAGTTGATGACTAGTTACTGCAGAGACTTGTTCCATATTCAATTAAGAAAGAGAAAGAAGGATTAGAAGAAGTGCTGAAGAGGCAGCAATACACCCCAGACAGGTGGGGCACACACACCATTCACTCACACACTCATACAGGCAATTTAGATTCTCCTATTAAGCTCAGCATGTTTTTGGATTGTAAAACCTACACAGACACGGGAAGAACATGCAAACAAGAAAAAAAAATCTATTCAATCAAAGCGCCTTGACACAAACGCACCATTATTGTCATCATACATAATATATTTATACTGCTGTTCTGTTCAGTGAAACTATCTTTGAAATAGGTTGAACATCTTTAATCCAATTTATGTTCACTCAACACATATAATGTCACATGTTTAGCACAACACGGCGTTTGACTTCAGTAGTTTGACCTGAGCCGTGGCCGTCGCTAACATTTGGAGTCGAGTAAAACGTCGTGCTTGACTCGGGGGTGATTACTGCCTTCTCCATGCGTGCTCCTTACCACAGTCTGGTGCTGCTTTTGTTCTCTCATGTGGTCTCTGCCGTGGCTGTGTTTAGCGATAATCATGCAGGGAGCTTTGACAGGCTGCTCGCGGTGATAAAACCGGAGAGCTCTGCGTGTTATGTGCTAGCAGATGACTCATGCATGCAGCCATGGTTCCTTTTGTTTTTTTTTTGTTTTTTTTCTTCGTCGTTTTTTGTTGTTTTTTTTTTTTTTTTCCTACATTCGCTTTCTACAAGCTTGTTCCTTTCTACAGATTTAGCCTTGGAGTGGAGCAACAAGGTTGTTTCCATAGCAACACAGAAGAAAGTGACTGACAGTCAATGGTGTCAGTCGTCCTGCTGCCAAACCCACAGAACAAGCTCGCATTTCATTATTCTAAATATTGAGCCTCTTCTGCGCCAAGTGGAAGTGAGAACGTGGATCCACTGGAACTCGCTCGCTCCGTTGACTCGTCCTGTTTTAGACATCAGTCCCTTGTACCGGGCGCTCCTGAGCCTTTTATAGGAGTAGACAGAATATTCTCTGGCCATTTAGAGCCTGTAATTTCTTTTCCTCTTATCTGAATTTCAAAAGTGTAGTTAAAAGCAAAAAAAAAAAAATGTAATTAGTGTTTAAGATCTACTGGTATGTGAACACAGAGGACATAACAGGATTACATAATTGAAAAAGCTCCTCTCCATTAAGAAGATGTTTTAAATAATTTTGATGAATTAATTTGTCTCTTCGGTCCACACACACCATGTGGCGCCTTAGTCTGTTGCGGGGCTTTTTGGCAGCTCATGGTGAATGGCAGGGACGCACAGATGCTGCATTCAGTATTTTTCATGAATATGTGCAGAAATTTCATTACTGTAGCTTGGCTGTCGTGTCATGGTCATGATGATGGTTAAAAGGGGACAAATCTTGCACGTTTATAGGTCAATATTTCTACTGGAATGTCCAAAATTGGCCATTTTAGCTTGTGTGTTAAGAAACTCCTTCCCAGAGAGCTCGCTCTGCTCTGATTGGGCAGCTCCTGGAAGCTGGAGCAAATAGATCCGTATATGTTGGAGCCAGGATCTGACATACGACGCAGGGAAAAACCATAGAAACCAAGGCCACAGAGCAGACGTCAGTTTATGGTCCAGTGTCCGAGCTGATATCGGCTTGTCAGCAAGTTAGAAAAAAAATGGCAAAAGGAGCTTTAAGTTCGGGATAAAGCCTATGCCTTTAGCATAGCTCTCATATCCATTAGTTATTCCATGTTTAGAGGGACAAAGGAAATCTCTGCATCTATGTGAGTGTGCCAAATTACATTTTTCAACTTCTATCTAGATGTAAAAACTGAATAAATATCATTTTTGATTAATCTGTCATTTTTTTCCTCTACAATAATATCATTATTTATATGATTTATATCAATATTTGGATATCTATTTAAAGATATTTAGTTTACTATAATAAAATAATAAATAAAACACAAACTTCTCTCATTGGGGGAAACTGGAATTGAACAATTACTCAAAACTGTTAATTGATTATCAAAATAGTTGGTAGATAATTTTCTGTCCATTGTAATGTCTACCTTTTAATTTAAAACTGACATTTTAGCATTATTCGAGGATCATTTATCTAGGATTATTTATTGGCTTCCCCTCTCATGAGCTTATCTCCATCTTGACGGTAAAAACTACAACATTGAACATGAAATGAGCCATAACCCTCCTGACTTGTGTTTTAGTTGCACGACTGTGGGATGAAAGCGTAATCTCTCTCTCCCTCTCTCTCTCTCCGCAGCGATTAGCTGACAGCTCTGTGTGTTTCCCCCCTCTCAGCAGTTCTACCTTTCTAACCTTAAGTACACCTCCGGCTGTTATTCACAGCTCCGCTGATGTAACGCTGTGCACTTCAAACAGAGTGGAAATGATGGAGCAACACTGACTACTTACGTCACTGAGTGCTACTGGATGCATGTTCCACTTACGACGAAGTGCACAATGTTGGCTGCAGAGCGGCGTGTCTTAATCGCTCATGAAACTTTAAGAAGCGCGTCCGGAAAACTTTAACAACCTACAGGACGTGTACCGGAGATGTAGAGCTTTGCTCGGTCATGAATCTGCTGGCGGTTCCTGAGCCTCCACACACACACACAGTAGATTTGTGGAATGTGCTTTTAATTCCCTCTGAGGCTTTCGAGGCGACCCAGAGCTGACAATCAACAAAGCTTTAAGTCAGTATTATGCAATCGACCAGCTGGATCATCAGCCTATAGGGGAGCCACGTCATGTCCTGACCCGAACTGTCTCTGGAAACTCCTTTCAATCGGACCGACTTCACATAATCAATAGAGCTGTCTGAGTGAGTAATGTGGGCAATTAAATCTCCTGTGGCCGCCGCCACATCTTAAGAGCTATTTAATCCTCTATGATAGTGAACTGATGATATCTGAGGACGTCATCTCAAGTTTTTTAGTTGGAGCTCTAAAACCGCCACCGCACCATTCTCATGCCAGGTGACGATCAGCTTACCACGGCATAGCCTGCTGCAAAGATGGAAGCAGTGTTTCTTTGTCTGTTTGTTAGTGAGAAATCTCAAAAAGTTATGGCTGGGTTTTCATCAAATTTTCAGTGAATGTTGGGATTTGTACCATAAACAGATTATCACATTTTGGTAATGATCTGGAAGAAATCCTGGTTTCTGGATCACTTTGAATACGACAGGTGACATCCTGCATGTGCATAGCTTGGCCATATGCTTGAGGGAGATCTGCACTCTGAGTTCTTTTCAAGTTCATTTTACAGCCAGTTCATTTTTGGTTTAATTATATGGCTCTCAACCTGTAGCAGCTGTTACTGTACAAAAAGAATGAAAAGAAAAACGTAAAGTAGGATTCTCTCCGGGATCATTACAGAAATGTACATATCTCTTCATGGCTTTCTAAAAAAGAATAAATAACTTTTTTGTTGGACTTTTCAGATTAGATCCAGTACAAAAAAAATGTGGCTTTCAGACAAAATGTTAGTTGTTAGTTGATTTACTTTAGCATTTATCTAACAGGTTCATCACATTGAGTCAGGATAAATCTGGTAATATTTGTTTTTTGTTTTTTTTAATCCAATAGGCTTTTAGAGATATTTTCATCAGTACTGCCCTTCCTTCCCTCTGTTCATCCACTCTGCTGCAGCTATGTTGGGAAAACCATATTTGTTCCTCTGAATCTGGCTCATCTATCATTTAGCAAACCTTGATATTCTTTGACATAGCCCAGGACACCAGAGCGTTTCCATCCTTCCCAGCAGCACAGTGAACAACTCCAAGGCCGTCAAAAGGGAAATGCTCGGCCCGATCCTCGGTGTGCCCGCCTGATCCCATCCCTCCCGACCATCTGCTTTAACAAAGCATTAAATTGCTTAAAAAAAAAATCCTGTGATTGTGAACTGCACCATGCAAACTTTGCACTGCAGCCGTGGCTCGGAAAACAGCTGTTTTCACACGTCTCCTAAATAAATGCAACACTCAAAAACCTACAGTTTAAAATAATGACAAAATGTAAAGGTTGATTCCTGCTTTTGTGCTGAATATAAGCTGTTTTGAGCATTTCTACTTGTGTGATGCTGTTTCTGTTTTCTTCTTGCACTACAACACTGTTGGATTTGGAGTGAATAAAGTAACAGTTACTTCCTAAAACAGAAAACCATGCATGCAATATGAAGACGTCAGCGTCAGCTCACAGAACTCTCTTTCAGCATTTTTCACTGTTTCATGACATTTTAACAGACTAAAAGAGTAATCATTACCTGCTCCCATACCTACGAGTCAAGCATTTCTTCAGCTAAATCATCGGTATGTTGTAGATTTTGTCAGCTGAAGTTGGCATTTGCGTATGCTGAAGAGACAGTTGCACGTTTAACCACACAGACGTACAGACTTTATTTTGATAAAACTGGGTCACACAGCAATTTAGGTCCACCATAAATTATGACCCCATTAATGTTATTTATACGGCCTTGCAGCCTCAGATGTGATGTTGATAACCATTAAGTCTTCGCCAGGATTAAATCAAAAAGTCTAATTAGATTTTTTTTTTCCTGAGTGTTTTATCTCTTTCTCCAGGTGCTCATTTAGGCAAATAAATTACTTTGGTTATGGGCTCTAACTTGCCCCTCTCTTCCCTATTCAGCAGCTCTCAGAAGCATTTATCAAAGTCAGATGGGGCAGGAAATTCCGGACTAGACTGCTTTGTTTGCATTCAGTTCACCTGCCACAAACATGACTCATCATCTGAATTACTGTACGGGCACTTTACGGGAACAAAGTAGCCCGGCAGTCTGGGACAGCGTCTATCCATAACGCTGTGAGAGAGGGAAAGGAGGACACTGCACACTTTTGAAGGTCATTGCACTTCCAAAAATGGGGCCTCTCCAGAGCTGAAATTAATTAAGGCGCCTGTTTTAGAGGCTTCAATGTGAGCCACTGCTGGAAAGAGATTCTCGATTCTTATCGGTCCGGCGTCGCAGAGTTAGAACCCACGAACTAAAACTGACTGCAGCGCTGTAAGCAAAATCCTGCTGCTGTCAACCATTCACTTTTTAAGAGTGCTCTTAGTAATAATTAATATGACATAACACCCAACACAATTGGTAGTGCGCCACACAGACAATGCAAACTTTTGTGAAATAAATGCTTGACCCTTTACTACTTTACCATTTACTTTAAATGCTGCAAAACTGTTTCGGCAGAGTCTTTTGATGCTAAAATGGTTTAAATTTTTAAAGGTGTTTTTAAATGTCAGACTACAGTGATTAAATATGTCTCATTGTTTTATGTACAGTACACAGAACTTGTAACCACTTACAAAACTTTACATGCAGTGCAGACAGCAGGTATATTAACAATGTATTGACATTTATTGTTGCTCAGCTTCTGCTGCCGCCGGAAACATCCTTAAATCAGTAAGAAAGTTCATGAGACACATCTTAAAACTTTCTGTCTCTTCATCTGCTGCCACTCCGGAGATGGAAAGAGTTGCTGTGATTGGCTTGGTACGTACCACCTCATCCTGATTGGCTGATTCAGGAATAATATGAAATGTTATTACCTATTTGAGCTTTAAAGTGATTTCAATTCTGCTACCATAAAGAAGAAGCTTGTATCCTTTGACAAGGCAGCTCTGGTACTTCCCGCTGCGTTCTGGGTGGACTCTGCTCTCTCCTCAGGGCGCTCTGCGTTCCTGCAGCATCTCTGGTGAACAGGAGAGTAAAAACGCCTGTGACTGCGACGCGTCTCTACACTCGTCCCATGCGTTTCCCTGCCTTCTCCCCAGTGCACTTCAGCATCCAGCTCCATTCAGCTCTTTTAGAGCTGAATTAGCTGTCTTACCGATGTGAGTAATATGTGAGTAATATTTGATAATTATTTTGGATTCTACTTAATTGTCATTGCACGCAGTTAGTATTTAAGGAGATAGTGCAAATAGTACAAATAGTTATACAGTAGATTGAGTTAGATGCAACATTTAACAGTGAATCTAAAGACGCAGCAGAGGTATGCAGATGAATCTTAAGTAGTAAAGTAGCTTTGTTGAATAATCAGTTCTCATCATTTTTTGACATTCTACAGCCTGTTATTACTATGTCAAATTATTCATTTCATAAGTGTTTACATAAGGGCTTACATAAACACAAAGTATAACTGACACTAAAGGGAATGACATTAGTTTCGCGGGTGGTCATAAGTGACATTCTGATTCTAAGTGCTGGTGCTGCATGCGGAAAAGGTCAAGGGATCAGCAAGGTTATTGCGATTCATCCCGAAGGGAACGCCGGTGTCTAAACCAAAGTTAATGAAGATCCATCCAATCGCTGTCGATTTCACTTTCAACCACAAATGTCAACCTCTCACCGGAGGAAAAAAAATCACGTAATTACGAAAATCAATGTAATTTATCCTCCGGGGGACCATCCTCAATATAAGATTTCGTGCCAATCAATACAATAGCTGTGGCGAGATATTTCTGCCTGGACCAGATCTGTGGGCGGCAGCAGAGAGCTGCACAGCTAGTGTGTCTAAACAACATTTAGCCAGTAATTAACTCTAAAAGCATCGAGGTGAGGACGACAGTCACTAACAACCCACTGTCAGAAAATGGCTAACAGGAGGCTCCTCCTGAATCATTGAGCATTGACAAAATGGTCATTATGCTGAATATCAGGCTACCAAGGCAGCAGGGTTGTACTAACTGTTAGCTATAGTGGCAAAGCAGCTTTAACCACAGTGAATTAATGTTAAAACCGACGTGACACAGTTAGAGCAAAAAGGTTCTACACAACCACGATTATTCATTGCTTGAATCAAATCAACATAATCATCCAATATGGGAGACTTTCGCTATGAAGGATGTTGCCACCCAATTCTGTTCAGAACACGGACGTCCTTGCCGGAGAACGATGTGGAAACCATATACTGGAGGCTCAACAATTGCCAGTGGTGGTGGAGGCCGGTAACCGAGGCTGCCCTTTGTGGTAATCCCAATGAGACACTCTGATTAAGGGATTACTCCAGCTACTAATTTCAAAGGCTGGGATAGCCGGGACCAGAGCTATAGTAGGCAAAAGAGAAGGGGGAGTTGCGTGGATTAAAAACCAGGCATGCTGGATAAGCACTCAACACTCTCACATCACTTCCAGCGTGGACTTCTTAGTATCTTAAAAATGGTCTTTTAAAATGTTACAGGATCTGGTCCTTTTTTTTCTTTTTTTTCCCAAGACAGGATGCCTCAAAGTCACAGAAAAACCCTTTAAGGAGAAACGGAGGGTGTCGGGCTCTCCGATAATTTCAGAGGTGCTCTAGAAAGACATACAGTAACTTCCCAGAAACCTCAGAGGACGTTGAATATATCTCCAGGGGCATCAAATCTCCTGGTGTTGCATTGCTCTGATTAAGCAGTGAGAAAACCAGCAGACAGACAGATGGTGAAAATGCAGGACTTTGCACACAAACACTTGTAGAAGTGTATGTTGACTTTTATTCAAAGCTCACTGTGACACTTTGTTGGAGGGTGAGACATGTCACAAGAGTGAAAGGAGAGAGTTGTTTCTGATATATACATTGAAACGCAACAAGAGCCGCAGTCATCGCTTTGGGTTGTGAAACTAGTTCAGCTCAAAAGGAGGTCGCTTCATTCTGAGACAGTCCATGTGGGACATCAGAGGTTGGTCTGATTTGTCTGCTGTAAAGTGACTGAATCGTCAAACATTTGCTCACTGCAGATAAGATCCGTTTCCTGCACCGGAGCATTTAGCTTTATCCCTGACGCCGCGGTAACTCTCTATTGAAGCGCCCGCCGGGTCGAGCTGTGACCTTTCATGTTCTAATTAAAGCAGAAAGAGGAGCATATTGTCAGACATGCTTAGGAGAAGAATACAGCTCCAACCCACTGGTTGAAGGCTAATGGACTCTTTTATTTATTAAAAGCTCGGGGATTAAGGTGCTTACAATGAAACGCAATGTCCTACAATGACCGGAGCCCTTTTTTTTATGTCACTCCCCATCTTTAATTTCCTGTCACGTCTCCACTGTCGACACTCTATTAAAAGCATTGGGAAAAAAAACTTCAAGGAAACACCCTCCTTCCCTCAGGTCCCACCGACCAGCAGGAGTCTCTGGTGCAGCAGAAAGAATCAAAACCCTCACCAGCTCCAAACACGGTGTATGGACATTTATTTAGATTTATGAGTGGGAATGACTCTATAATCCTTAATACAGTGATCAACCATGATTGTCCTCCAAGCACTTTTCTCACTTTTAGGAAGCAAATAATTAGTTTCTATTATTTTAGCTTGTTGAACTTGATCATGTGTTCCCTCTGTTATTATATATATTCGAGTTGCTCAAATTCTGAACCTAAAACTTAAGGTAAAAAATTTGGATTAAACATCCAGGATACCCTGGATACCAAAGATTATAATTATTATAATGACAAAGGACAGTGCCATGACTCAGTTTATTCCAGCTTGAAGCTCAACATGACTGAAGACTTGGATGCTGTCCATGGTGCTGAAGTGACAGACTCACTTGTCAGAGCCATCACCTGGGTCCACATCAGTGTAGTGACAGTAGAATAAGTACATCTGCTCTTTCCACACGGGCCAGGAGAACTCATTAATGCTTAATCTTGGTAACACCTCTGAGAACCTTGAATGCAACATGTAGGAAAAATGAAGAACACATTTACAAGTCTCTCTCTCACAAAAGGGTGGTGGATTTTATAAATTACACAGGACAGCAGGCTACATATATATATATATATATATATATATATATATATTTTTTTTTTTTTTTTTTTTTTTTTAGGTCACTGTATGAAAGGACAAAGTAAACTAAAGTGGTTTGCATGAAATTACACTATAGTATAAAGTGAGATGACCGCACCTGAATGATCCCATTGACAGCTGTAAGTGTCACTTTGGCTGCTGAGCTATTGTTGTAGTTTTACAGCGTGAAATCTCCCCAAGTTCAAAGATATGAAGGTGTTATTCTTAAAATATTGATATGTTTAAATTGTGAAGCTTTGACTAGTGCTACTAAATAAACATATCCTAATTAGTTATACTGAAAGTAACACACCATGTTCACCCTGTTGGAGTTGAAGCCATAACTAATGGCTCTTTTCATCATTGTTTAATCCTTAATCCCTAATCTTTAAAAAGTGAGTCACCATTGCCAGTTATAACCACCCACAACCTTTAAATGTCTTGTTTTATCTGACCAACTCTGCAAAACACAAATAAAATGACAGTTTACACTGATCTATGACCACAAAAACAGCAAAACTCCAAGTATGTGAAGCTGAAAAACAGGAAAATAGCATTTGAATTGAGCAGATGAAGAGCACCTACGAATGAAATGTAGTTTAAAAATATATTGGAAGGACTAATCTGAACCACCAGTTTTATAATACTGTGGTAAGATGGTTGTCATGATGTTATAACGTCCACAGTCATTAGTGATGTCGCAGTTTCGCAGTCGGTGTATTCTTTAATACATCCGTCACCAGCAGGCTATCCAACACCACCTACTCCTCTTATTGTGTGTGCGTGTGCGCATGTGTAAGTGTGTGTGCGCGCGTGTGTGTGTGTGTGTGAGAGAGAGAGAGAACGCAGGAGGAAGCCGGATATGCCGGATCTACCCCCTAGTTCTTTACAGCTGTGGGAGACTTTTCTGTTTAATGAGGTCTACAAAGTCTCTCCCCTCAATTACAATCTATCAGCTCTCTCTCTCCCTCAATGTGTGTGTGTGTGTAGGGTCATTTAAACTCCCTCCTCCCTCTCCTCTTCAAGTCATTATCAATTCATCAACAGTCAGTACACACAGTCAGAGATGTCAAACTGCTGCCTCGATTCCTATTTTATCAGGAGGACCAGTTGGTTCATGTGCGGACACAAAGCTTGATATTTACCCTCCAGTAGACATGGAACAGGTTAGAGGTGACAAGAAGTGAGTGGAGGATAAAATGGACATTGCAACTTCATGGTCACTGCCTTAACTGCACTGTTGTGAAATACACTGTGTTTTTTTAGCATACATATTTTATATATTTTCATTTTTGCAGCAGATCACAACCAGATCTTAGCGGACTTACACCCAGCTCCAGAGGTTATATCAACAAGCCACTCACACCAAGCTATAGCAGTAAGATGTCATGACTTTTTCCCCTGTCTGTGTTCCAGATGAAATTCGTTTGGGAAGTTGGGAGTGGACATTGGGACTCAACACGTCTAAAAACCATAGCAACATATAGCCCTCGGAACAGACAGCTGTTTGTGGGCATGTGCAATGAGTCAACGCCCTGTTGGGGATGCGGGGGTGAAAAAACTAGTGGAGTCTTCCTCTTATTCTCCTCATCCTTGTGTGTTTGTGTGTGTATGGTTTTGGGCCCGCCTTTCACCTTGGCTTTTTTTTTAAGATTCAACACAAACACACACACATACACACTTTACCCTCAAGGATTAGATAAAAAAGGGGGAAATAGTTTGCTCTTCTAGGTCTTCCTCACCCAACATTCACACCTAGACTCTGTGCACATGCTAACAATCAGCTGTCTGTTCTGTGGCCTTTACTGCTATGATTTTTCCATGTGTCGTTTGAGTTGTCCACTTATGTATGGCACTTTAGCATGTGGGGGTTAAGTTACTCTTTAACATAAGTATCTGTCATCATAAGGTTATATAGTAAATAAAAGAAAACAAATTTCCCCTTCAGCTTGTGTATGTCTGCTTGTTTTATTCATCAGAGTAACTTCAGTCGTACTTGGTAGTAAGGCCTTCGCACCTCACTCTCCAAACAAGTGTGTTCAGAGGGAGTAAAAGGACTTTTCTGATGGCTGGAAGAAAGTAACTGGCATCGTTTTAAACCTTAAATACATGTAAGCCCTGTCCACACCCCAAACTTCAAGCAAGTGCTTCACCCGCCCCCTATTAAGGCACACACTCGCATACACAGAGGGGATCTCTCTTCGTGCAGAAGTCTATTATTAGCTGTTCAACCCAGAGACAAACTAATGACACGTTGGGATGAATCACCAGAGCTGCTGCCTCCGACTATCATTACACTCACCACACAGCTACAGTAGACAGTCATGTAGGATGCTGGCTCCCCCCTCACACACACACACACACACACACATGCACGCACGCACGCCATCAGTCAGCATCAAGACCTGGCAGGAGTTCACGTCCACATACCACTTAGGTCCATGCGTCTGCATGTTTTAAGTCCAGCATGAACAAGGTCTGATTGGACTAATGCCTCTTAATCTGACACTTAAGATCAGGCAATCAACGTCAAAATCCGCTGGGGAATGAACCTCAATAGCCTTTGCGACCAACCAAAATTACTGAACGATGGCGTTGATTTAAGTGGTCCGATTCATAATCCCGTTCACTTTGATGAGATCAAGTGCTGATTTAATTCTGAACTCATCAATAGAGAGACTAAGTAATTGTTATTGTTACCCGGTAGGTTTGGGGACTCACAAATAATGTTTGATCCCAAAGCCAGTTTATCTTCACACTGATAAAAAATATGTATATAGAAAGGTTACAGACCTGAAAGTGTTATGTATGACATCATAACCATCTCTCTCTCTTTCTCTCTACCATGGATGATAATTTTGTAGATCCACAAGCTACTCTTTCACTTTCAATTTGGCTTCCACGAAAGAACAAGGAAGACCTTTTGTTCTTTGACGACATCATGGCAGGCGTCATGATGACATTAGCTTCAGTGGCTCTGGCTTTAGCTCATGGAGAAGTTATCAATTCATGTATATGACTTTAGGGACGTGATCTTTTTGATTATACATTTTCACAGTTAAGGCCATAACTCCAGGGGCCTGACTAAGCAATGATATGATATCGCGAGGCACTCGCTTTTTCTGATTTTTCATAGCACACAACTATTCACACCGGCAGTGACACAAATTTGTAAAAGAATTTGTGGCAACTCAGTCTTCAGAAAAACTGGTACACTGGTTGCATGATTCTTTCAAAGTAAGAACTACAACTACTATTTTTTTTATAAAATTTCACTATTATCTGACATTTTATAGATTATTTTGAATGCAATTAATTTGAGATGATTATCAGTGGATCAAACAATAATGAATAATTGTTGGTTGCCCAATTTGAACAATCTTACAGTATTAATCACCATATTTTCCAAATCTGCTAAGCATTAAGCGGCACAGTGGCTGCAGATGGAAAGCGGAGCCTGCTCAACTTCAGTGCCGTTATCCAACTTCCAGCTGACTGGAACGCGTCTAGCCTGCTGCTGTATTCAGCCCGGCGACAAAACGCCGTCATTATTCCCCGCAAGGACACCTGGGCTGTTACTATGACAACTGATGTAAATGATGTACAGGGGTGTCCAACGAACACAAAGCCCAGACCTTGTCACATGTTTGTTTTCAGTGTGGACTGTCAGATCAAATTCACAGCTGACGGACTCTCAGCTGGGAGCAGATGATGTTAGTAGTAGACACTCAGGATCCTGTTTCAGCCCTCAATGAGAATTGATACATGATCTGTGTTCCTGCAACTCCTTGACCAGAAGATATTCATGGATCATTAGAAGACGATTCCTCATAATTTTAGGGACACCCATTTTGGTTAAAAAGTCTATAAGCACAACATAATCACTTTATTCAAGACTTGATTTATCATATTTTGTCACTTTTTATCTTGTTTTAGTAATTATTTGCACAAGTTACAATATAAACATTACTAGTAGTATAGTAATATAAATAAGGACTAGAGCTACATATACTGATGTTGGAGCAGTATAAAAATAATGCAAAACTAAGGGGCACCATCATCAATCTAAAATAGATATAGATATAAATTTTATTTTAAATAAATATATTACAAGGCTCCCTCAATATTCATGTCTTATTTGCCGTAATAACTTCTGTCATGCTTCTATTTCCAAGATAACAAAATGATTGTATATATTTTAGTTATAGTTCCTATAATTCTTTATGGTTACTTGCAAAATGTGGGCAGATAAACCTGATAAGAGTCAGTACTGGTTTGGGTAGGTAGCGTAAAAACTCTGACCTGCACATATCACAGCACAAAGATAGCTCCTGGTTAGGTTTCCTAAGAACAACTGCCCCATGGAGAGAAGCCAGTGAGTGATTCATAGACTCCAGCAGGCCAAATGTACTGTATTAGACTCTGCCTCGGGCCAGAGAAGAGAGAAATCGAGATATTTCACTGAACCAGCTCAGGCGCTGAGCGAGATTTATTTTGGTAGGTTTGGCTAGTAGCCGTTTCACGAAGCCAGATTGGATGGACTCTCAGCCAAAACCGGTCAGGAGTACGAGCGACACTTATACAACACTTGGAGAGCTTCTCACTAAAAACAAGCAAAAATCATCCAATAAAGCCAGGCATCATGCAATCACATGTTACTTATTTCAGCTTTGCACTACATCAGAAGGTTTGTAGTTTTTGAGGGAGTCCACATAGTTATTCAAAGACATAGTATTGAATGCTTGCACTTTCCAGCAGTGGTGAAAACCTATTTTACACCTTTTACCTGAGGCAAAGTAGAAATATTGAAAAGTAAATTGTACTCAGTTACAAGTAAACTGGAGTATAAATATTGTAATACAAAGGTATTTACTATTCTTCTACATTCCTCTTAAGAAAATGAATCAATTTTTTTATAAAAACAGTTTTATTAATTTTATAATAACCAATCATGTGTATGGGACTGCTGTTTTAAAGGTCCCATATCATATACTTTTAATGGACATTATTTGAAACCCAAACAAGCTTAACGAGATAAATCTGTGAATTTAAGAACCAAAAATCATCAATATAGTTGTACATCTCCTTTTCTAAAGCTTCTCTCTGGAACTCTAGGGAGTTCCATTAAGGCTTTGAGTGGCTGATTTGAATGGCTGTGAATGAAGGGTGGGCAGGGACTGTGTAGTTGTGACATCACTACATCAAAGAAGTCCTGTTGGCTCGTTTTAAGGGGCAGTAAATACTTTCTCTGAGCATTTTGAAACATGGGACAGTATTTAACACATACACCTTGTTAGAATCAAAACACTAGTAAAATCTAACTTTCTACAAGCTTTAGTACAGATTTTTTTTAACCGACACAAACATACTGTGCCTGCATATATGGTGTGAGGCATGTAAAAATTGGACACTTGGTAAAGTCATTTTCAGACATACATGTAGGCATCCCCCTGCCATTAGATGCCCTAGATGAGTCCTTCCACCCTGCTCTTCTCAGCACACTTTCTGCACCTATTTTGGATTCTAAACCAGGCCAGGCACAGAGCTCTCTCAGCCCGACTCACTTTTACTGCTTCTAAACGATGCAGTAGTGCCCACAGACGACCGGCAGAGGAGCCAGATTAAAACAGGTGCTCATATGGTTATTCTGTAGGGAGGATTGGAGGTGCCATAGACAAAAATTAACAAAGCAAATAAATAGGAATTAAAATAATAAGGAATGAAACGTAGAAATAAAAAAAGGCTTGATTAACAAATAAATGTGCATGTTGATTTACGAATATATTTAAAAAAAAAAATATGCACAGAAATAGAAAAAAATGTTTCTATGAATTTATTTATTTAAGTTACTTATTTTGTATTCATTTAATTTTACATTTTGTCTTTATTTCTATTTTTATTTGTTCCCATATTCATTCATTTTCCTATTTATTGATTTGTTTCTGTGTGGATTTATTTCTGTATCTTTTTTCTCATATATTAATGAGGGGCGTGTACAAGTGATAGCATAAAGATATGCCCATTCATTAACATATGGGCACAGAAATGCAGAAATATATATGTATTTGAATGTATATTATAAGGAAATACCAGAAAAGGTCCACAGAAAATATCATCTATATAAATCTAATTATATAGAAAAACTATAGAATTAGATAAATGAATGAAGAACATATCATTTATTATTTGTCTTTTCGAATTCTGGTTATTTTTAACTGCACTACATTTTATTTATTTTTATTATTATTATTATGGCAGTTTCATTTGTCCATAACTCCGCACAGGTCGATTAATTTGGAGCATTTGTTAAATTTCGCCAAATTCACGTGAATTCGTTTGTTAACATGCGCTTCCTGTCTTGGTGTAAATGTCTTCTTTCCTTTTGCGGACCTCTTATAATAAAACATTTGCTGACAGATCTGCGGGGAAAAAAGCAGCTGCAATTACTTCCAAAGTGGGGGAAAAGGCTTTATTTTCAGTTGCACACCCCTGTTTGGCAGAATTGGGAGCTCAGCGATCATTCTGACGACTGAGGCTGTGATAATGTGCCCGGTGGGGTTATTTTTAGCCCGCATGAAGATGCGCTCAGCAGTGATGGCGATGCTTCCTCCCCCTCCTACACGCTCCTACACCATGATGACGTCGTGCTGTTACGCAAAACCAGGGGTTCACCTTTCCTGTTGGACCTCCAGGCTGTCGCTGAAGGAGCAAATCTGAAGCGATACGCGGATTCTTTTTTAACACAAGCCGAGGCGTTATTATCGGCTTAAAGCTTTATTTCTGGGTTCACCGTGCATAAACTAGATGTTTTTTATTGACACGCCCAGCGTGGCGGGAGGCAGCGGGGCATCCCGGACCCAGCCGAGGTCGCAGCCGGTTCACCTCCACACGGCTCCAATCACAACAACAACCCCCCCTCTCCCCCCGACATACAAGCCGCAAACAGAGTGCGCGACATGCACGACATGTCATGACAAGAAAACAGACACTTAACTATTTGTAGAGGTGCTGGAGACACAGGTCCAGGCATTCCCCCTCCACCTCGTCCTCAGTCACCGAGTCCGACAAGGGGCGCATCGGCACCGGGTCGCTCTCCTGCAGAGGCATCTTCATCTCCCGGAGGAAGAGCTCCAGGAACCGTCGGAAGGTTTTCTCCTCTGCTGCAGAGCCGGCCATCATCGCTCATTCCTGGACAGACAAGAGTCAGCTCCGCCCGTCAGTAGGACTTCTAACTTGCCGGGGCTGAGGAGGAGGAGGAGGAGAAGGGGGGGAGACAGGAGTCGGGAGGCGGTGCTGTGCGTGTGTGTGTGTGTGTGTGTGTGTGGTCGGGCCGGTCTAGCCGAGCGGAGGAGCGGAGCTGCGTCGGCGGCCGGTGTGAGGGCAGCAGCCCGGGCGTGAGCAGGAGGACTGGATGCACTGAGGCTGGACCGACCGAGTGCCCATTTAGAGCGGAGCGGGGCGGGCGCGCGCGTCGCGTTATCAGGGATTTCGGGCTGATCTGAGGGCGGTGACGTCAGAGGGAACCGTTCACATTTAGGTCATGCACGCGCACGCAGCACAGCCTCCGCTCCTCTGACGTCAGAGAGCTTTTTGTGGACACGATGATGGAGATGAGCGATTTGTTTCAGACTGCGTATCAAAACTAATGATACATGTTATATATATATATACTCTATACTCTTTTTTAAAGAAAAGTGTGAATACTTTATAAAGTATAATGAATGCTTGTGCTTCATGTGTTAAAATAGATTGTTTTTCAGGAGGTCACAATAAAATCAGTATCTCATGTGAGTACAGTGTTAAAAACACGCAAACACTAACACAATAATTATGACATAGCAGCAAAACATTACAATAAAAAATACATTTAAAAAACATGAATGTGTGTATATTCACTGCACACACATGTAAATATTACTGTATTGAAATCCATACAATTCATATTATTATTATTATCATATTAACGATGTATAGAGTGTATTTCTGTTTAGTTTAATGTTATCCTAATTGAAAAAACGGTGTTTTTTAATAAAAAAGGACATTTCTATGAACTCACTTTTGAAGGTATATACATATATGATAACTGGTTACGTGACCAGTCTGAAGGCTTTTAGTTGCAACATTGAAAGTCTTGAATAACTGATGAGGAGCGCGATGAAGGCTTGAAACATCTCATGTTGACGTGATGCTGTTGCTCCTGTATTTTTCATGGTTTTTCTATTTTTTTTTTTATCTCACATGTCTAATATGTATTTGTCCATGCATTTCCTTCCCTAGAATATACACTTATATGCATTTTTCAGGTATACATTTTTGTACAGTGTGTTAAATAAAGTCTCCACTCAAGAATGCATGCTGTTTTTTAGTTTGACCTTCAATGCTTAGAAGAAGTTGTTAAAGTAGTGGAGACCTCTTTTGTCTATAAAAGTTACATTATTTGACATAAATCATTTGCATGTAAAATTGTAAATGTGGGTAAAGGGGTAAATGTCATTTTAAGAATTTATAAATTGTACTTATTATGCTATATATACAAATGTGTGCATTATATATGCATATATATTATGTTTCAAATCTGTTATATTAAATATAAAATGGGCCTGAAAGGAAACCTTAACCAAATGTAACGTTTTTTAACAGGCTGTAGGTGTATGTGCTGGAGCTGATCTCTTACAGCCTATGACCTGTTTTCAGGTGAGCCTGTCCTCATTCTTTCAGTTGTTCTTAACCTTGTTTTTTGTCCTGCTTGAAAGAGCCAACTGTTTAATACTTCAAGGACTGCATGTCTTATGCTTAACAGCCTCTGGTTACAAAAAACAAGTGTTAAAAAGAAAGATCTCTTCAGTTGTTATATGACATCTTATGAATATGAATATATTAAAACAATATCCGCAGCAAAAAAAGCTGTTAAAACCATGAAGCTGTTAGTTTATATGGATGTCTATATTTTCTATACTGTACTTTACTGTATCTTATTATTCCATTTGA
Source organism: Eupleurogrammus muticus (assembly GCA_036785175.1). Lineage (NCBI taxonomy): Eukaryota > Metazoa > Chordata > Actinopteri > Scombriformes > Trichiuridae > Eupleurogrammus > Eupleurogrammus muticus. Next base: position 8,573,935 of record JAYKQN010000007.1, read on the forward strand.
ATATTTATTTGTTGGAGAAATTATTCCTGCTGGTGTTTGCAGTTATGGTTTAAAATTTGTAGTTTAAAATGTTTTCAAAGTGTAAAATAGTATTAATATGCCATATTTGTAATAGTGGTTTAACAAAGGCAATATATTAAACTATTAAGTATAAAATATCTTTTTCCATAACTGACATTTTTCTTTATTGCAAAAAAAAAAATACAAATACAAAATGCATGTTTCTTTGCCATAAAAAACATCACTTCTCTCAGAACTGGGTGAGAACACAAGAAACATAAAAATAATAATATAATAGAAACGTAACAAAAGAAGTAAGAATAAGAATACATTAAATGTCAAACATAATGATCATTCTCAAATAGTTAATCCAACTAGAATATAAAAATAGTTCATAGCATGTGTTTTCATTTTTTCTTTAAACTTGTCTTTTTTTTGACATTTTAGAGAGAATTATGCTATATGGTAAAACGTATTTAGAGTTACACCACATGCCAGTTTTGTCATTGTCCCTAAATCTTAAAACCGTGGGATGAATTTGTTACCCGGACATTTTAGTGCGCGGACCCGGAAACGGACGCGTGCGTCGTTGTTTGTCGTCCCCTGACTTCGGCATGAAGGAAGCGAACATGGCGCTCCCGGTGAGTATAGGGGCTCTGCTGCGGGCGGACCTCCAGGAGGACTCCGCGTACCGGGACGACGGCCTGTGCGTCGTCGGCATTTTCGGGAAGAGCAACATGCAGGCGGGCCCGCTGAAGGAGTCCCTCATCAACAGCTTGGCGGACAAACACATCTTCACTCTGTTCGGAGCTGGAGCCGAGGAGGAGGAAGAGGAGGACGGCTGCTCCGGCTCCGGCTCCAGTTCGGCGGACAGCCACATCCAGGCCCTGTACAGCCAGGAGGACCGGGTCCTGTACCTGCTGCTCTCCTCCGTGTGCGACAGCCGCCAGCTGCTGCGGGCCTGCCGCTCCCTGAGCGCCGGCACCGGCCACTCGGACGCCCACGAATTCTGGAAGGGTCTGGACCGCCGGCACTGCCTCCACCTGCTCTACATGTTCTCCGTCTGCCACGTCCTGCTGCTCGTCCACCCGAACCAGACTTTCGACGTGAGCTACGACCGGCTCTTCCGAGCCCTGGACGCCCTGCGGCAGAAGGCGCTGCCCCTGGTCCGGGCCGCCATCAAAGACTGCCCGGTGTCCAAGGAGTGGAAGCTGAACTGTCGGCCCTGTCCGCCGCGGCTGCTGTTCGTGTTCCAGATGAACGGGACACTGAAGGTTATTATTATTATTATTATTATTATGTATTTATTTATTCTTTTAATCAACAGGTCAGTGATAAATCATGTTTGGACAAATAAGAAAGTCAAAAACAGTGTATTTTTAAAATACACTTAATAATTATTCATAAAGTCTCTATGTTGGTTTCTTATCATGTAAAAGAAACAAACTCTTCATTTACTGTATATATATATATACACACACACACACATCACCAGTTTTTGAATTTCTTTACACACAATGTCAAATTGTGTACCAAAATAAGATGAATTTTAAATATTTAATCCTCCCAGAATATAAAACAAGTTAATAGCATATTTTAAAGCCTTTTTAATTAAGTTAAACTATCTGTTACCAAGTTTTTAGGGTTACACCACATGACGATTTTGGCATTGTCCCTAATACAGATAATAAATTTCTGAAAAAAAATAATTCGTGCTCTCAATTAGTACAAAGGTTGTTAGACAACAAACTCTTCACTTCCTTTATGTGTTTACAGATATTATCACATAAACTCCACCATCTACGTTAAGTCTGGACAATACAATAATATCAATACAATAAGAAAATATTTAAATATAGCATTGATAGTTTCACTAACAATAAAATAAAACTAAACAGTGCTTCTTGCTCCTTGGATCATAAACATCATATTTCACTTGATAATAAACCATCAAGTAGTCATATTTAGACATCTTTTTTCTTCTGGTCATTATGAAAAATAGATAATTAAAAGTGATCCATAATCATGGTTATCTATTATGAATCATGAAGAGGTCATGTATCACCATATCTAGCTATATCACCTTCCTCTACATTTACATATTAAAAGTGGGTCATTAAGCATAAAGTGCCTCCAAACAACAGAAAAACACCCTTTTTGGTATCAGTAAATATAAACACACTTTTATATATGTTTTTTTTTTCTTTTTAAGCATCACCCAGCTCTGTTAAGCAGTCATATAGCTTAGTCTAGTCAGCGAGTTCCATATTAAGCTCTTTGTTTTGTTTTTTTTGGCTGTGCAGGTTTCTGCCAACGGCTCAGAGTCTGGAGGAAACCCTGACAAGCCCAAAAAACATTCCCCCAGGAGGAGGCTGCAGCACGCCCTCGAGGACCAGATCTACCGCATCTTCCGCAAGAGTCGAGTCCTGACCAACCAGAGCAGCAACTGCCTGTTCACCGTTCCGGCCAACCAGGCGTTCGTCTACGTGATCCCGGCGGTGGAGGAGGACCCCGTGGGGACCCTGCTCGGCCAGCTGCGCTCCAACTGCGTCCTGTGCGACCAGGACCCCAGCGTTCTGGTGTCAGGACCGAGGCGCTACCAACAGATGAGGCGCTCGGCCCGGCAGCCCGGCAGCTCTGGAGACTTCTGCGGAGTGCCGGCGGGGGGCCAGCTGGTGGACTGCAGCCTGAAGGAGTTCCTCTGGCAGCACGTGGAGCTGGTGCTGACCAAGAAAGGCTTCGACGACAGTGTCGGCCGCAACCCGCAGCCGTCGCACTTCGAGCTGCCGACCTACTCCAAGTGGGTCCAGGTGGCCTCCAGGCTCCACCAGGTCCTGATCAGCAACACAGAAGAAGAAGTGGCCGAGCTCGCTGCGAAGGTGCAGGGCCAGCTGAAGGTCCTGGAGGGCTTCCTCGACGCAGACACAAAGTTCTCAGAGAACCGGTGCCAGAAAGCTCTGCCGCTGGCGCACAGCGCCTACCAGTCCAACCTTCCCCACAACTACACCACCACAGTGCACAAGAACCAGCTGGCGCAGGCGCTGCGGGTGTACAGCCAGCACGCCCGCGGCGTGGCCTTCCAGCGATACGCCCTGCAGGTCCACGAGGACTGCTACAAGTTCTGGAGCAACGGCCACCAGCTCTGCGAGGAGCGGAGCCTCACCGACCAGCACTGTGTTCACAAGTTCCACCTCCTGCCTCAGCCAGGTGAAAACTCTACTACTCAGTTTATCATGTACGAACAGTGTCAACTACATCATATCAGTGTCTATCATATACACCACTGTTCAAAAGCTTGTAGTCACCCAGACAATTTAGTGTTTTCAATCAAATGTCCCACTTTTATTTATCAAATAAGTTGCAAACTGAATAGAAAATATAAAAGGTTAGAATTAATGTTTTTATTTGAACAATTAGAACACTGCAAGGGTGGTAGTTTCTATTAAGTGTAGAGTTGCAACAAAATAGAAGTAGAATAGTAGAAAATGAATTGTCATTTGTTTTGGTAATTGAATAATTTTCTTTAAGACGAAGAGCTCAAAATGATCTAAATTCAGCCTTTCCTCTGTTTTTTTTAAGTCCTCTGTTAGTAACCTGAATATCTTTGGTTTGCAGACTGTATAAAACAAGACACTTGATTGATGTCACTCTGGGCTTAGGGACATTTTTCATGGATCAAAGACTAATAAGAAGATAAAATAAGCATTAGTTTCACCCTTATTAACAGTGACATTTCAGTCAGCTGCTGGCAAACACACACAGTACTGGGAGGCAAGTAAGTTTGACTAACGAAACTGCGGGAAAGTTGGTGATTGTACAGCTTATTCATACTAACACAATGTGACAGCAGAATGTTCTACAAACATACAGGAAGTTCTGTGTGTGTTCATGTGTGTGTATGCGCTATATATGTGTACATATATATTTAAAAAGGAGTGCGAAAAACACAGACGCATGAAATCTGCCTCGTCCTTCTAGGAGAGAAGCCAGACATGGATCGCAACCCACCCATCCTGAACCACAACAGCCGGGGGCGTTCCACCAGCTCCTGTAACTGCGGAAGGAAGCAGGCGCCTCGCGAGGATCCGTTTGACATCCAGGCTGCGAACTCTGACTTCTACCAGGTGATCAGTCAAACATGCAGCGTGCAGCTCTGACAATATCAGTCTAAAATGTACTCGTCTTTTCTGATAATTTCTACTCAGGATGGGACAGTTAGGTTCAGTTCACGTTTTTTGTGGTCATGGTTTCCGATTTGTTATGTTGATTTTCTGGGAAGTCAAACGTGTCCTCAACTTAAAACTGAATTTTTTTTACAGTCTAAGGTAAAATGTAGATGGTTCTGTTTGCAGGAGAAGAGTCATTGATAGTTCCAACATGTGTTTCATTTATTTGGCAAACAAAGTTCTCTTTAAGTTAAAAAAAAAAACATTATTTTCTGTCAAGACGAAATGAGATAAAAGCTTTTTCTGGCAGAGGATGGGGGAGTATCTCCATCACAATCCCGGTTATAAAAATACCCTCATTTCAACAACTCTGCCTGGTGGGAAGTGAGTTTGACAGGAGACAGTGTCATGATGTGAGTGATGGACAAGCTGATGTTACATAAACATCGGATTTTTCGCTTTAATGGTGTTATGTGGTTTCGGTGACAAATCATGGTTTGAGAAAGTTTTTTAAAATACAGTTTTAGGCAGCATTCGTCAGGTCTCTCAAAATATACAATTTGCGTACTTGTTGGTTTGTCATTTAAAAGTCTGTTTGCATCATTATTTATTTATTTATTTTTACAAAAATCACTATTTTGTGTGAATTTTTGACACAAAATGTTACTAGACCAGACTAGATAGATTGTTTCTGTTCTGTATTTCATCTTCCGGGACAGATGCTGGAGGAGAAATGCTGCGGGAAGCTGGAGCGGATCCAGTTCCCGGTGTTCCAGCCCAGCACTCCGGACCCGGCGCCGGCGTGCAACCAAGCCCAGCGGCTCCCGTCCGACGCCTCAGGCTCCGGCGAAGCGGAGCGGCTGAAGGAGCCGAGCACGGCCCAGACGCCCGGGGACACCAGCCTCAGCCTCGCCCTGAGCCTCGGCCAGTCCACGGACAGCCTGGGCCCTTACGGAGACGGCGACGGGACCGAGACCCAAGTGCAGCAGAAGAGACCGAGCCTGGTGGACCGCCAGCCCTCCACGGTGGAGTACCTCCCCGGCATGATGCACTCCGGCTGCCCCAAAGGCCTGCTCCCCAAGTTCTCCAGCTGGTCTCTGGTCAAACTGGGCCCGGCCAAGTCCTACAACTGCCACACGGGGCTGGAGCAGCCGGGCTTCCTCCCCGGCTCCTCCTTCCTCCTGCCATGGGACCTGGTGATCCGCTCACGGTCGGAGGAGGACGCAGGCCTGGTGGAGCCTTTGGACGGGGGCACCTCCTCGTGGCCGGCCCCCAACAAGAGCCTGGTGGGGAAGCGGGGGAGCACCGGAGGGCTGGGCAGGAGCCGCAGGAGAGACGACATGGCTCGGATCTTCGTGGGGTTCGAGTACGAGGACAGCAGGGGGCGGCGCTTCCTGAGCTCCGGGCCGGATAAAGTAGTGAAGGTGCTGGGGCCGGGCGGCGCCAAGGATCCCGCCACCAGGGTGCTGAACACTGACATGCCGCTGTACATCCCCTCGCCCTCGCAGGGCCGCGGCCTGAAGGCTCACTACGCCCAGCTGACTCGGCTTTTTGTTGTGGTGCCGGACGCCCAGCTGGAGGTTACGCTCAACCCACAGGTAATAACCTGAGTCCACTTCACAGGCTGCTCTACAGCAGCAGCATCAATACGTGTTTATCTAAAATATCCCATAAGGGAGAAATGACACAATATTTTGATCTGTATTTGCGAACTGTCCCAAAACTGACAAAATTAAAAACAGGAGCTAATATTCTTCTATTCAGTGTAAACTGCGATATCCCATACTGAAAAATAGGTGCGATTATTTCCGGAGCACTTATAATATTAAGCCATGGCTACAGCCATGTGACATGTACTGTACTTTACATGTACGCTTTCAAATAGACACAAAATCTTGTTTTTACCATTCTACTGGTAGTCAAACAGAAAAGACCTGTCTCCATTTGTGGCCTTGTTCCAAATGAAGGCCAGTGCCTATATTAGAGAATTCATGGTTGGTGAAACCCTTGTATTAATCATAATGATGTGTTTTCAGGTGCAACCAGGACCTCCTCCCTGCCCGGTTTTCCACCCGGAGCAGACAGATTTAGTGTTGGCCCCCGACGGTCTCTGGGTGCTGCGCTTCCCTTATTCCTACTCGACAGATCGGGGCCCCTGTTACCCCCCCAAAGAGAACCAGCCTCTCAGCAACTACAAAGTGCTGCGAGGGATCCTGAAGGCCACAGCTACGTCGAACCCTCCTCCACAATGAACCTCTTATGAAGGGCTTTCTGGAGAAGTCTTATTTATTTACGCCTCCTGCTACAGGCTGACAATATATAGGTTCTTGTTGCCCTGCTGGTGGCAACATCATTCTGTGACCCCACCACAGACAAACATTGAATCCTGTTGATTGTGATGACCTCCTGCTGGAAGACAGAATGAGGATGGATGAGGCGGCACGAGAAGCAGGTTGATCAGCAGCCGAGTTTGTTTCCTTTCAGTCGGGCTCTTTCTGTTCTGTCCTTCCTGGTTCTGCTCTTGGTGGAAATGTACAGTGTGGGTGTGAATGGGATCAATTTGACTCAAAGTCCGTCCTGTGTGTGTAAACTGGAGTTGTCACATTTCACAGGGAAATTCAGAGCTGCCAGAGTGAGTAAACTGTTAGAAGCAGTGAACGCAAGCTTTAAAGGTCCCATATCTTCGAAAGTGAAGTCACACTCTCCTTCTCACACACACACACACACACACACACACGGGTGCATCTCAGATAATTATAAGACCGTGATAAATAGATTCATTATACATCGAGTTGGATATTTCAAGCCTATTTTTGTGAAATTGAGGAGTATGGCTTACTGATAACAAAAACAGAAAAATTCCATGACATTCAGATTATTCGAGATGCGTGCGCATGTGTGTGTGTGTGTGTCTGTGTGTGTACATCATACACAGAAAAATGTACACAGCCCTTTTTCAGAAATTGTGCCTTAAATTTAGCTATCAGGACTTCCATGAAGGCTGAAGTTGTGATAAAGTCACAGCCATTCAATTCAACCAATCAGAGGAGAGAGACATACATTTCTTTCTAAAACTCCAGATAGAAATTTGACTGAGGAGATGCAAAAAAAACAGAAGCAGTTTTCCTTTTCTCCCGAGGAAATGTTTAAGATATGGGAACCTTTGAGTTTGCATCTGCAGGTAATAAACTAAAGTGTATTCTCCATCATGGGCCTAACTTACAACAGAATCAACACATATCATTGAGCCACATCCTGCAACACTGATTACTACTTCAACAGATTAAATTCACCGGGAGTGGATGAATCATGTTTGTTGTTTTTCTGTAAATAAAAATAAGTGTTGGTCATTCTGTGTTGGATATCATTAATGAAGTCGGAAGTAAGATCAGACTCTTACTACGGTATATCTCATTGTGCTTAGAGAAAATCATGAAACTCTGTTGCTTCTCTGTCTTTATTAAAACATCCATACAAACATTTTCCTCCGATGATAAAGAGGAGGAAAAAAATCTATAAGGGAAATGTTTCAGATGTCTCAAAGACTTTTGAACCAATAAAGATTGTTTTCTACATTTCCTCCACTAGATGGGGGTGGACTCATCTTATTTAAACCAACACTATTAAGTGAAGTGGCTTCAAAGTCACATTTCATTTATCAAATTTCTATACGATAATTAACATTTATTTATCCAAAATGAATGAAAAATAAAGTCAAGACAATGACTCTTATAAATGATGACTTTTGTCTGAAACAATTTTTCAAGCAGTGCTTTTCTTAAGTGACCACACACTTCTGAATGGTAGTGTTGATACAGTGGTGGATCCTTCAGTTATAACACATTATTGTTCCTGTAAGCAACAAGGAAATAATTTGGTGATCTCAAACCTCAGGCACGCACACTTATCTACGTTCAGGAATGTGGGTTATGACAGGTTAAGGTTAATAACAAAGCTGAGGAGGGTGATTCAAGGTCATAAAGGTAAATAACTAAATAACCAATGGCCTGGACTTAAAGAAATATAGACCTACACGAAGAGAAGAAACATCTATATCAAATTCTTCCTCTTCAACTGATTAATCTGACACTTAATCTCCTTAAAATGACACTATAACCAAAATATTATCTATTATTATATCTCTGCTTTCAGGTTTTCCTCTGACTGATTTCTATGACTTGTTTTCTGCATAGTATGGGTAAGTAAAGGATTATCTACTACTATACTCACAATGTGGAATTAGCTTCTATAATTGATTGCATCAAAAAGGCTTTCAATCAGCATACATACTGCCACTGTATTGTGTGATATTTATCTTCAGGTTTTCATCAGCTAAAAGTGACACACTCCTCTTTCTGCTTTCCATTTCCACAAAAATGAGCAAGAAGCGACATTTCATAATGCCGTGCGTGGCTTGTGCATTGTCTTGATCATTTTAACGCCTTCTGTCGGTAATTTTCCTCACGTCATTGCCTTCGCAACATCTCGCCAAAAGGGCTGCAGATGGCGGACACTGGCACGTTTACAGAAATGTTGGTTAATGCGCTTTCTACATGAATGGAAGTGGAACTTTCAGGGCTTCCCTTCAACCAGCATGACAGCCTCCCTCTGTTCCAGCCCTTCAAGTTTAAGGATTACTACAGTAATGTCCCATGCAATCGCCCCCACATTGACATGACCACATTTTTGGTCATGTGACTGCTCAATTTGGGGAAAAAGTGAACAAACTAACCTAAAGACTGTGAGTCTTATGAAGAAATACCTGAAACAATGCATTCACAACAACAACCTTTTCTCAGTCTAAACGCTCACTTAAAGGTACAGTTTGTAGTTTTTCTGACATCTAGTGGTGAGGTTGCAAATTGCAAACTGGCGGTCTTAGTGTGGACGTATGTTGATTGAAAAAATAGGTTCAATCTAAGGTAATAAAAACATTTTTACTTCGATTGAATTATATGATAATTAAAAAATACTTATGAATATTATATTCCATGTATGTCAATTCAGTTCCACGTAGATGCTGTTAACACCACAAAATCTTTCACAAAGCAACACTTGAATAGAAAATTGAACTCGAGTAACTTACTTCTCTGCCATTTCTACTTTATTCAGCGCTTCACTTTTGTTTCCTTCCATACCTTAAACTTCACACAAGGACATGCCCTTCAAAGAGCCATTATTAGGCTGTGAAAGATGTAAATCTGGGTGTATATATGTGTGTGTGTATAAAGCAATAACAAGCATGAAAGGAGCCAGAGAAATTCTCTTTGGTGTCTACCTGTTGACAGGTAGGACAGGCGGTAGTAGGGGAATAAAGGCCGGCCCACCTCCACACTGAGGTTTATAGCTCGGCTTTGTCTCTGGTCTCTGTTCTACTTTGAATAGCACGGTGCCAAAGTTCAGTCCTCACACTGTGGGGATAATAGGAGAAAGAAGACGCTGAACTAGATGTTCTCTGGCAGCTTCACCTTACAGATTGCGTGTGTGGGACCCTGAGGCAGCACAACAGGCTGTGAGTACTCCAACTTTATCAAGGAATCAATGATTATTCCAAGTGAGCGCCTGCAATGGTTCACTATGAGGTTAACAGTCAACTTTGCATAAGTGATAGTATTAATCGCGAGAAGAAAACAAATCTGTAACATCAGTCTGTTTGCGTAGACACAGCAAAGTGTTGTTTTTTACAGTGTGGGTTTATGTATTTGTTACCTCACCTCGACATTTTTGTCACCTTCAGAGGGCAAATCTTGATAATCAACTTTAAAGAAATAAAGCAGCGATTCATCCTGCCGCACCTAAGTAAGAGAATTTGTTCTATTTTTGAAATATTTATTCTGTTGTCAAGTGCTTTAAGTTTTGAAATAAGATCCAAGGTCTCTGAGGTATTACCATAGCAGAGAAACTCAAGTGTCAACTTTTTTAATTGAAGATGTATTGAAACGTGAAAGAGATTTCAGTCATTTCTCTGGTTGTAGAACAGCATGAGAACTTCTAAAATTAATTCAGGATCATGAGGACTTTAGTGTGTCACAGTAGTTAAATAAATGCCTTACTACTGACGCTGTGTGATCGGCTCTGGACCAGCTGCAGCTTTAAAAAGGCTCCTTAGACTTTATTCCCTGTTTAATTAGGAATTTATTTATCTGAATAAGTTTCTAGCCTTTTGGGTTTCATACATTTTTCCAAAATCTAAAACATGATTTTTTTTCAGCAATCTTGCAGCTATAGTAATGGCAAGTTAACAGCGAGGTGCCTTTTTTGTGATCAACTAGTTTCACTACATATTAACCAAATTAAATGAAATCAATTCACAATACTAGCAAACATTCCCTTGGAGGGTAAATATTCGGAGAATGCAGATGATGCCTCCACAGTCCTAGAAAGTCCAAAAGGCACAATCAGTAATCAGTAATTCTCCAAAGTCCAGAAACCACAAAAATGACAAGATTTTCCCTGACTCCACACATCAGGACCCCCGACCTGGGCACTGACCCCCCACCCCTTCTGTGGTGAACTCCACCCTAACTAAAAAGAATATGTCAGCAATAATCCTCTTAACCAACAGCTCTGACTATGATTGTTCTCACTTGTGGTATACAGCCATAGAGATGGTTGTTGGTTCTCTCTATCCAGTTTTCAAACTACAGATCTGTAACCTCCACCCTGATATAAAAAAGTTAAGAGAAGAAATGTAATTCAGTATTGGAAAAACATTAAAAAAAAAAAATCTCTTTCACTCCGGGACTGTTTCTGAGAAGATAAGTCGAGTTTTTCAAATGTGATAAGTCCGGGCTTTGAGCAGCCGATATTAAATTATTGTTTTAATGGTATGATGTAAGGTCGCAGGTTCAAGACCGCCTTGGGGCCTGGGTCTGGGGCCTTTCTGTGTGGAGTTTGCATGTTCTCCCCGTGTCTGCGTGGGTTTTCACCGGGTACTCCGGCTTCCTCCCACAATACAAAACATGCTCAGGTTAATTGGCAACTCTAAATTGCCCATAGGTGTGAGTGTGAGAGTGAATGGTGTGTGAATGGTGTGTGTGCCCCACGATTGGCTGGCGACCATCTGGGGTGTATCCCTGCCTCTCGCCATAAAATGCGCTGGGATAGGCTCCAGCAGACCCCTGCGACCCCGAAAGGGAATAAGCGGGATAGAAAATGGATGGATGGATGGATGGATGGTATGATGTTTCTGTGATGCTTACAAAATGCTTGATTTTGTACGAAATTGAAATCACAACTTAAAATCATTTTCTATCTTAAATTTGTAAACTCCTCAGTAGATGGTAACAACATGTTTTTTTGGTGTTTCAGTCTTTCCATTGGGAATGCCAAACTAGAACATTCAGAAGTGAGTTTACCATGGCCATCAGGAAGACAGAAGTCCAGCGACGGATCGTGTCAAAAGACGGACACAACAATGTGCGGATCGACAACGTGGAGGGCATGGTCAAGCTGTACCTGCATGACATCTGGACCACTGTGGTGGACATGAAGTGGCGCTACAAGCTCACCCTGTTCGCCTCCACCTTCATCATGACCTGGTTCATCTTCGGCGTCATCTTCTACTTCATCGGCATGGGCAACGGCGACTTCGATGGCGGCCTGAGCTCCAACCACACGCCCTGCGTGATGAACGTGGAGACGCTCACCGGGGCCTTCCTCTTCTCCCTGGAGTCACAGACCACCATCGGCTACGGCTTCCGCTACATCTCCGAGGAGTGTCCCCTGGCCATCTTCACCCTGGTGGCCCAGCTCGTCATCACTGGCCTGGCCGAGATCTTCGTCACTGGCGCCTTCCTCGCCAAGCTGGCTCGGCCCAAGAAGCGGGCGGAGACCATCAAGTTCAGCCGGGTGGCGGTGATCTCCTGGCGCCAGGGCAAGCTGTGTCTGATGGTGAGGGTGGCCAACATGAGGAAGAGCCTGCTGATCCAGTGCCAGCTCACGGGGAAGCTGCTCCACTCCAATGTGACGGAGGAGGGCGAGAAGACGCAGATCCACCAGAGCTCCGTCGACTTCTACATCGACTCCAGCAGCGAGTGCCCCTTCCTCATCCTGCCGCTCACGTTCTACCACGTCCTGGACGAGCACAGCCCGCTGGCGGGGCTGAACGCCGCCAACCTGCACACCCGCGAGTTCGAGCTGCTGGTGACGCTCAACGCCACCATGGAGTCGACGGCGGCCACGTGCCAGAGCCGCACGTCCTACGTCCCGCAGGAGATCCTCTGGGGCTACGAGTTCAAGCCGGTGCTGTTCAGCACCACGGGCGGCAGGTACGTGGCGGATTTCAACTTCTTCGACAAGGTCGGGGCCGTCGACGGCGTCATCCTCAGCAACAACGAAGAGAAGCTCAAACTGGAAAAGGATTTCCAAAAAGAATGAAAGAGGAATGTGTTAATGTGATACAGAGTGGGCTATAGTTGGGCCCTGTGTCCACACGGCTGTAAAATTGTGGTACAATTGAAAACAAATGAGAAGGTAGAAGAAAAAAATATTAATGTATGGCGAAACAATAAAAGGTCATTGAAAACAGTAGCTGAGTTACAGCGAGGAAGGAGATCAGTGATGATTTTAGCTGAGCGGAGTTTTCTTTTTTATTTTTAACTAGCTACTGATTTAGACTCTCTGAATTGTCCAAGTAGAAAATAATATATTGTGTGGTACGGTTAAATGAAAAAGCACCTTTTTTTAGCACCTTCAAGTGTCTGCTAAAGATTTTACTGTGAATAGAATAACTGACAAATGACATCAATGGAAATGACACCTAAAGGGGAAGATTGATACCAGTTTCAATCATAGATGTAATGTTTCCTAATTTAGTTTTGAACATTTTAAGTAGACAAATTATGGTTTTATGAAGGGATATATAATAAAAAAATGTTTTTTTTTGTTTTGTAAATAAATGTTACTTATATGAAATGAAGTGTTGTGTTATTGTTGGTCTCCCGGCATATAGGCAGTGTATAGGCAGCAGCATGCACTGGAATAAGTGGTTAGAAACAATGGAGCGAAAGATGAATAGATGTGAAGGACAAAACAGGTTCAGTCACCAGCTTTTCTGTCTCAGTTTTCACTAGCTGCCGCTTGTTGTGACAACAAGTGAGCTGCAGCCCACTGTATCTGGTAAAAACAATATTTCAATCCAAAGTACAACAGAGCATCCGCTGCTGAAGATAAAGAAGAAACAATTTGATCAACAAATTCTTTATTAGCACATATATTTAATAGTATACATCTATGTATAAATTAATGGAGATTGCCACCTATAAAATGAATAATTATAAACTCCATCAACCAACCTTTTATCTTCATATTTACCTTTCCTGCCTACCAACCCCCCTTATAATTATTCATGTAAGTTACTAATAAAGAAGTTAAACATACAGAGCGAATAGTGCCCCAATAGATTATTTAGTTCTTTTTCTATAGTGAACTATCATATTAAATGATAAGTTATTATCTTGTGGGAATGATTTGGCTGGGGGTAAGATTTTTTTTAATATAAATGATAAATTTGCAATTTTTGTCATCCACAATCAATAAAAGTCTTAGACAGATAGAGTTGGGTATAGCTAGGGAAATTTCTCTAAATAATGTCTCTTTATACATATATAATATAAAAACCTGATACAGATATTCCTAGAAGTGACACTATATTTACTGGTTAATTGACCTTGGTATAACCACTGTATATCAGCATGGAGGGAAGCCGGATGTCGGGTCTTTTTCTTTTTTTTTTCAGTTCTACCACTATGCAGAACCTGACACCTAGTTAGAATTCATCCTACAGCATGATAACCCAAATACTACCTCTGGGCTGTCAGGTCATCATCGGTCAGGTGAGACATTAAACTACACAAATACAATAAAAAAATGAAAACTGAGGTGAAATTTGTTCTGTTTTTTTTTCTATTTTTTAATTGTATTCACATCTATTGTATTGGATCGAGGTCAGAAAACTTAAGAGACAGATCCTATCTCAAAATGTTGGCAGATTAACCAAAGAATGGCCTGACACCACAAGGGATGAATGAGATGGTGTCTTTTATATTTCAGGTAAACCGAACCTCTAAAGCTTTTATAATCTTGTCATATTGTGTGTTTTTTCTTTTCTTTTATTCTATCTTTTTAGATTTTGTTATCCATGTCGTATAACCTATATAGTGATGACAATACATTTTAGTTTTTAAGATAAATGACATGCATATGTACAAAGGCGGGTAAAAGGGGGTAATTTCTGTGGAGATCTATGGCAGCCATAGGGGGCCCCCTTGTGGCCTATTGGATAAATCCTCCTGTGTGTTGTTACCCAGACAACCTTCAATCAGTATATCACATTAAGATAAATAAAAAAATATATATAATATTTACGTTAAAGGTTTAAATTATAACATTATGTCGTCAAAGTATCTTTGATTTCATTGTGAACAAAAAGGTTTTCATTTTATTTTTATTAATTTTTTAAATTTACCTTTAACCTGATTAGATTTGTCTAAATCGGACTTTTACTCTAAAGGAGCCGGAAGCCTTTTCGAGGCGCACGAGATTCCGCTTTTATTTTGAAGGATAGGAACCGGAAGTAAACTTGTTGTCGCCGTCGTAGAAACACAAGACAAGCTAGCAGATATTAAAGACCGTTGTATTTTTCTGTTTAATTAATCAGAAGGAAACCAGTGGTTTAAAGTGTGTAAGTGTGTGTGTGTGTGTGATGTAAGACGGTCGAAGATGAGCGTCACTTTGGATATAAGACTGAAAAGAGCGAACAAAGTTTACCATGAAGGGGTGAGAAACGAGCTAACAATTTTCTTCTATTTCGCCTTCCTGTCCTTAATTGGCACATTAAGAGTGATTATAGCAGTAATTAAAAGTATATTCTATATGCACAATAGAGTATTTTAAACACACGAAGCCTCGTCCTGTCGGCACGTGACTAGTAGCTGACAGTCATTCTGTCACTAAAGGAAGAACAGCTGTGTTCAATAGAACTAATGGTTTCTGCTGCTTCTGTCACAATAAGGCATTTGCTAACTCTAAAAGCTATAAAGTGGTATTAAAATTCAATTCGCGGCCAGGGTAATATCATTCTTGAGCTCTGCTCCTTTTAAGGAGGTTTTAAGGATTTAGCCTACATTTTAACTCCATTCAGAAAAATAAAAAAAATATTCGTGCAATGGTGAAGAATTACTGAGAAAAAGGGCCATTACACAATGAAAAAATGCTTCATTAAAAGTACTGCATTTGAACGCTTATATAAAAGTACAGTGTTTGCAGCACGTATCATTTTGATATAAAATTCAATCAGTTGATAACCGTAATTATTGATATGTAAATATATGTATATGTATATGTGTATATATATATGTATATGTATATGTGTATATATATATATATATGTATATATATATATATATATATATATATATATATATATATATATATATACAGTACTACTCGGAAAATTAGAATATTGTGTAAAAGTTGTTTTATTCATGCAATTCAACATAAAAGGTGAAACCAATACATTTTATAGACTCATTACAAGCAAAGTGAGATATTTCAAGCTTTTATTTGTTTTGATTTTGCTCATTAGGACTTGCAGCTTCAGAAAACCTCAAATTCAAAAACTCAGAAAATTAGAATACTGTTAAAAGCTTCAGTATTGAAGGCTCAAAGTGTCACACACTAATCAGGTAAGTAATCCAAAACACCTGCAAAAGGGCCCCGAGCCTTTAAAAAGCCTGTGTCTTTGGTTTAGAAGAATTCACAATCATGGGGAAGACTGCAGATCTGACAGTTGTGCAGAAAACCATCATTGACTCCCTGCACAAGGTGGGTAAGACACAAAAAGTGATCGCAAAAGAAGCTGGATGTTCTCAGAGTGCTGTGTCAAAGCACATTAATGGACAGTTAAGTGGAAGGCAGAAGTGTGGAAGAAAACGGTGTACAAGCCGGAGGGATGACCGCAGCCTGGAGAAGATGGTCAGGAAAGGGCCATTCAAAAGTGTGGGGGAACTTCATAAGGAGTGGACTCAAGCTGGAGTTGCTGCTTCAAGAGAAACGACACGCAGGAGGATGCTGGACATGGGCTTCAAATGTCGTATTCCTGTTGTCAAGCCGCTCCTCACGAGCAAGCAACGCCAGAGGCGCCTTAGCTGGGCTAGAGAAAAAAAAGACTGGACTGTTGCCCAGTGGTCCAAAGTCCTCTTTTCTGATGAGAGCAAGTTTTGCATCTCATTTGGCAACAAAGGTCCCAGAGTCTGGAGGAAGACCGGAGAGGCGCAAAATGGAAGATGCATGAAGTCCAGTGTTAAGTTTCCCCAGGCTGTGATGACTTGGGGATCCATGTCAGCTGCTGGTGTTGGTCCTCTGTGCTTTATCAAGTCCAGCATAAACGCAGCTGTCTACCAGGACATTTTAGAGCACTTCATGCTTGCTTCAGCGGACCAGCTTTATGGGGATGCAGATTTCATCTTCCAGCAGGACTTGGCACCTGCCCACACTGCCAAAAGTACAAAATCCTGGTTCAACAATCATGGGATTACTGTGCTTGATTGGCCCGCAAACTCACCTGACCTGAACCCCATAGAAAATCTGTGGGGCATTGCCAAGAGAAAGCTGAACGGGAAGAGACCAAACAATAAAGAAGAGCTCAAGGCCGCGATTGAAGCATGTTGGTCTTCCATAACACCGGAGATGTGCCACAACCTGGTAGCATCCATGCCGCGCAGGATTAAGGCAGTCATTCGTTCAAAAGGGGCCCCAACCAAGTACTAAGTACAGATGCAACATTTTATTTTCAGAGGCCTGACATTTTTGTATTTAAAATCCCTTTTTTAAATTGATTTCAAGCAATATTCTAATTTTCTGAGTTTTTGAATTTCAGGTTTCTGAAGCTGTAAGTTCTAATGAGCAAAATCAAAACAAATAAAAGCTTGAAATATCTGACTTTGCATTTAATAATACTATAAAATGTATTAGTTTCACCTTTTATGTTAAATTGCCCGAATAAAACAACTTTTACACGATATTCTAATTTTCCGAGTAGTACTGTATATATGTGTATATATGTTTTTTCATGCAATTCTGAGTGAAATTGATTTTTTTTTTTAAAGTCTCAGTGCTTTTCGGCAATATAGAAATGTCCAATGTTTTTCCTCCTGATTCGTGCCCAGCCAAATCCAAACAAAGAATGTTTTTTGTTCCTTCCTGTTACAGCTGCACAACTTACTGATGTTTCTGTACATTTTCATTTAAAAGCAGTAAAATGAGTAAAGCCTTGTGAATATGTGTGCGTGCAGGAACTGGTGGCCGGTGTCAT
The DNA here is from genome assembly GCA_036785175.1 of Eupleurogrammus muticus. Taxonomy (NCBI): domain Eukaryota; kingdom Metazoa; phylum Chordata; class Actinopteri; order Scombriformes; family Trichiuridae; genus Eupleurogrammus; species Eupleurogrammus muticus. Next base: position 8,591,416 of record JAYKQN010000007.1, read on the forward strand.
TGTGCTGGCATGTAAGGAGGCGATGCAGCATCACGGCATCTCTCTGAGCATGGAGGGACTGGTAAATCTACAGCTGAGCTCCAAGAGTGTCGGTGTCTTCGAGGCTTTCTACAACTCTGTCAAGGTGAACCATGAAGCACTCTGTTGGCCTGCTCTGCTCCTCTGTGAGCATCGGGTCAACCTCTGCTAAATAATTTGATAAAACCTCATTAATCCTCACAGAGATGTTCATTTGCAAATACTGCCAACAAATACATGTACACTATTGATATTTAAAACATCCACGCAGTCAAATCAGTGAACTGTTGCTCGTATCTTTGCGGGCCAATCCCTGTCTGACCCTCCTGTCACATGTTTTCAGCCCATTCAGCTGATCAGCTATTACATTGAGGTGGCCAAAGCAGGGAAGATCCCAGGAGGGAAAACCGAGATCCCCTTTGAGATCCCGCTGCAGACTAAAGGCAACAAAGTGCTGTTTGAGACTTACCACGGCGTCTTCGTCAACATTCAAGTAAGCTACAGTTTAGTTTTATTAGAAATACACTTCATACATTGTTAATGTGGTAAATGACAATTCTGGGAGCAAATGGTTTTTATTACAATATCTACATAGGTGTATATAGGCCCATTTCCAGCAAGCATCACTCCAGTGTGCTAATGTGCTGTTAATTGCATTAGAAGCTAAGAAATGATAAGAAAACCCTTGTGTAAATACCACAGCTGAAAAGAGAAAGCAAAGTTTGAAGGACAAAATGATTTAAAATAAAAATCATTATTTCTAACATTGTCAATGTCTTGACTATATTTTATATTCATTTTACAACTCATTTAATAAATGAGTGTGACATTTCATGAACTGGGAGATCCCCAATTTTTGAACACTATTTTGCACATAATAGATGAGGCTGTAGAAAAATGTAATTTCCCATGCTCCAGTTCAGCGTCATGGCGTGACGTCATTAAACCGGCTTGTCCGTGTTTTCTCCTCAGTACACGCTGCGCTGCGACATGAAACGCTCCCTGCTCGCCAAGGACCTGAGCAGGAACTGCGAGTTCATCGTTCACTGTCAGGTAGGAGAAACCTTTCTCACACAGAAGCCACAAAACCATAGGACTCGTACATATATTTGCTTTAGACTTCCAAGCCAAATTGCTCAGTCCTATTTAATAAAGCAAACAATTAATCAATTATTTGAGGAAATAATAAACAATAGAAAAAATAAATGTATGTGACCCATAAAGTGGATTATTTCTCCACCGCAGCCTTCCATCTGTGCTGTTTTATGTAACCATTAGTTCACCATGCCTGAGATCCTGCAGGATACTCTGTGCACGCTTGTGTCTTGTGTTGTGAGCAGTTATCAGATAAAAATGTTCCTCACGTTGAAAAAATGTTTCTCTGATTTTCAGCCACAGCAAGCTAAAGTAATTCCCACTCCGGTCAATTTCTCCATCACTCCAGACACCCTGCAGAACAGCCGCGAGGTGGGAAATCCAATTTCGCTTTATTTTATTGCTTGTTTTTCCATATACAGTTGCAAAAAATATGCACACATTGCAGTGAAAGACTGATTCTGTGCTGAGTGCAGTCTTGCTTTCTCTTTCCAGAGGAATTCACTGCCAAAGTTTCTAATCAAAGGCCACTTAGACGCCACAAACTGTGTGATCAGCCAGCCGCTGACTGGGGAGCTGATAGTGGAGAGTTCAGAGGTTGCGGTCAAGAGTATCGAACTGCAGCTTGTACGAGTAGAGACCTGCGGTGGGTTCAAACTGTCGATGCTTCTAACAAACCTTTTATTTTTGTAGAGGGTGAGACGCGGCTTTATAACACACCCTCTGTGTTTCAGGCTGCGCGGAGGGTTACGCCAGAGATGCCACAGAGATCCAGAACATCCAGATCGCTGAAGGCGACGTGTGCCACGGCCTCCCCATCCCCATCTACATGGTGTTCCCCAGGCTGTTCACCTGCCCCACGCTGGAGACCACCAACTTCAAAGTTGGTCAGTAAAAGCATCCGCCTAGCTTTTAAGTGCACTGTAATAGTTGCAGTCCTAACACTGCATTTTTTAACTGATGTTTACAGTATTGTGTCCAATATATTTACTGGTGACATCCATGTATGTGGGCTATGGTTATTATTCCTTAATTCTTCCATTCCTAGTAAAGATGTAGTTTTTTTCTAAAAAAGCTGGACAATTTTAATAAATGTTTAGCTTAGACAACAGGAAAAAGTTGTTGGGGGCCATTTTCAGCATCAGGCCCATATTTGGGGTTGACTACAGTGCTCAGTAATGAAGAACATATCAGTGTTAGTTTGAAATTTTTTATTAGATTTTGGATCACAATGAAGATCTTTGACACAAATAATACATAGGATCTGGTTACACAGACATAAAAAATACAGAAAATCAACAAATTTAACAATTGGGTAACAGAATATTCATAACAGACATGACAAAGATGCTGCAGGAAAAAGTGATACATCCTGGGGAAAGTGTTTTAATGATGCAATGCATTTCACTCTGATTTTCTTGTATTTCTAAAGAAAGGGATAGTTGTATGTAAAAACTCTTACAATTGTAAGGAACCATTTAGCAAATATTATATTACAATCTCATATCCTTTAGTTGAAGTAGAATTTGGCTAGATTGAGAAGGTGATGCCTCTTGTCATGGAGGAAAATAGAAATAGTCTTCCACACAACAATTTATAACCTCTTTTGTATGGATTAATCAAATAATCAATTTCCTTCCCTGACATTTTTTTCTGTCCTTTCAGAGTTTGAAGTGAATATCGTCATTGTGCTTCATGACGATCATCTGATCACAGAGAACTTCCCTCTGAAGCTGTGCAGAGTCTAAACCAGGACAGGACTGCAGGTTTTGTTTTACTCTGAAACCAGAAACATAATCTTGGCTACAGTGTGTCTGATAGAAATCGGATTATTTGACTCAAGAAGTTTACCTTCATAAAAACGGATGGATATGACTTTGACCAAAAGTGTTTAATACAGATCCCTTTGTTGTGTGTAATATCAGTTTTTTTTTTTTATGATGGCCTGATGACATTTTAACTATTATTTTAGATTGTACAATGTTGTTCAATTGCTTTCTATTGCACTCTGAGCAGATGGAATTTGCTTGGTTGTCACGAAGAAGCTTGAAATAGTCTAATAGTGTTTATAGTCTTCTAACTTGCAACACATTTAGGCATTTACAAGAGTAACCTGTAATTATTTACTAAGTGCAATTAAGGATTTTTTTTCAACTTTTATGGAAACATGAAATAATTTGCCTTGATACAAGCTGTGCTCCCAACTAATTCTGATGTTGATCAGAAGAATTAATTGCCATAGCACTTTACAACTCAAGTGATATTCAGTAAGGAGCTTTCTGTCGTAGTAAAGAAATACTGCAGATGCCCTCAAAAACTTCATTTTCCTTGAATTTAAAAAGACAAAGTCAAAGCAATGTCTTTAGAGTTCATCGGAATAAAAAAGGGTGGAAGATAAAATGGGATGTGAAAGTGAGAAACATGGTTAAAAAGTTACGGAGCTTGACGTCTGCGGCCGGTCAGTGCAGGGAAGTCTTCAGGCAGCAAGGCATGATCTCTGCAGGTGGGACAGGTGCTCTGCTCCTTCAGCCACGACTTTATACACTGAACACAGAGCAAAGGCTGCATGTTAAACCACATCACGTCATGACCACTGCATTATGTAAAATATTAACATCCTGTGTAGCCAAAAGCTTTTCATATAGGCCATAAGTTTGTTTTCCATCCTTAACCACATTGTTCATTGGGTGCTTCCAAAACACAGGTTATCTACACTCAACACTGTACCCGAACACCTCTCGTGCGTGCGTACACACACGTTTGCATGACGCACGTGTACATATTGTTATGGTAACAACAGTGTGTACACATGTAAACAGAACTGTGTTTAAAATAAAACTGCACCAGGTACCTTTGATGTTAAATTTGGTCTGCTGAGCAGCTCACACTGGAGAACTTTGTTTTAGCATTCATAATTAACTCATAGAATAACATTTTAAACTTGCCATCAGCAGTTTTTACAACACAGTTGAGTGTAGAAGCGTGTACATGAAATCTACCCAATTTCATGTTATTCTGACTTCAAAACAGGAGAGAGGACTGATGAAATCCAGACAGACACTCACTATGACAGACACTCACCTCCTTGTGGAAACTGTGTCTACATTCCAGCACACAAATGTCATACGGATTCATGTCATCGTGACAAATGATGCAAGGATCCTCCATGTTGAGCTGCAACAAACACACACACTTTATCATACATATATTGTATATCCAACAATTAGACACAGACTTTTTTTTTTTTTTAAACAAGACAACTGTTAAAAGAAAAAAAAAAGGTTGTCATTCTCTGTATTCTATCTTTCACTGTATGTTGGCATTGCCTTTAGTTTTTAATAAAATGTGTATGTTTAAATTAGTATGTAATGTGAATATATTCATATACTTTTGATATCAGTAAGTTGGTGCAGTTCATACTGAAGGATGCGACTTACTGCAGTGGATTGCGTGGGTCTTTGGGGTCCAAGGTGCTGCCAGACCGGGGCTGGGGGTGTGGTATAGTGAGCTGGACTCCCACGGCCCCTGATGTTGGATGTGGAATCCGAATTGAGCTTCTCCTGAAAGGAAAAAAAAATGCAACCACTAAGATTCCAGATGAGAAATTAGTGGGCTGTCAATATCAAACATAGGAGGTGGTCTGATATCATCCCTGAGCAGGACCTGCCCCCATCACCTTTGTGGCCTGAAAAAAGGTGGTGGTCATAATATCTGAGAAATTTAGATGTTCACTTCATCAAATAGTCTTTATAAATGGTGTTATTATATTTATATAATATTATACAGTGTTATTAGGAGATGTTACAAGGTTACAAACAACAAAAAATAAACTACATAAATTTTTGCTTAAATTCAATCATTTGTTTAAATGGATAAATACTTTTACAGAGAACTACTACCTGCACTATAACTAATAGCATCTCTGGGAATCCGTATCCATGGGGTCATGTATAAGCCTGAAAATGTTTTAGATCAGAGAGGTGTTCTCACTCCGATCTCAGGTCATAGAAATACATTCTTGCATATCAGTTTAAGGTCAGAATTAATCAAACCTGTGCTCAACACGTACCTGATGGTCCAGGATCAGCTGAGTCACTCCACTGACCACTTCCTGCATCGCCATGCCGCTAAAACTTCCACGACTGGATGAACGCAGCTCCTGAATAAACCACATCAACTCTGACCTGAACAGACACGCACACACAAAGTAGTTTAAGGATATTGCACAAGGCCTTTTTTCCTCTAATAAAGTCCATATACTCGCTGTGATGTTTCCTCTAGGAAAAAATCTAGGAAAAACCTTATTTCATGTATTATCTGATGCAGTCAGCAGCTGGTACTAGCAGCCGTTACCTTGTTTTGTTGGGGAACATGGAAGCCAGACACTCGATGGCTTTCTCAAACACTGTGCTTTGCGGAAGCTCCTGTGTCTTGATCACAGGTTTCTGCTGCGTCCGAGCCGGAGCACGGGGAGCAGCCGGTGCCTCGGCTGCAGCTGCAGACGGAGCCGACTGCTCGCTGAGCGGGGAAACTCTGTGGGAGGCTGTGGCTGAAGACTCTTTGACAACCGACTGCTGCAAGAGTCACACAGGACAGGAACGTTTTGAGAGTTTGAGTTAACATTTAATAGAGTTGATCCATCTGTTGATTTTTTTTTTTTTTTTTTTTATTCAAAACTGGTTGTTTCTGCATGCTGTTTGAAGAGTAAACAAACTGCTGTAGCTAGAAGTCAATGATACAGTGTGTTGCTGCAACAGAAGCATAAGCAGACCAAAGTGACATTTTTCATTTTTTTCATGGTGGTGCAGATTTCACGGGTGAATGTTTTTTGGCCGCTTGTTGCAGGACAAGATGGGTGTTCATGTTTGTACGTTAGAGGTCTTAACATAGAGTTTTTGATATGTTGAATCTTAGGCTACTAAAGTAATGTCTTATTCTTTACTTTGTACAACCAATATCTAATATTTTAACTTTTGAGCTGCTGGAACTGGTCATTAAAACACAGTGAAGATTTTTACCGGTTTAACGGAGGGTTTAGGCCGTTTGATGTTGACTGGAGGCAGCTCACCAACCCTGGTGCCATTCTTTACTTGATCCAGCTGCTCCTGGTACTGTATCTGTGGACCATATTAACACTCTATGGAAGTCTGGTTTTTCACATATTTATAAATGAATGGTGCAATATAATAATAATAAAAATAATACTACAGTGTATGTACCTTAGCAGTGGAGATTTTATTTTCAATTTCTTGGACATTGGCTCTCCAGGTGTTTCTAGACACTTCCAGTTCTTGGGATGGAAATCTGGAAAAGAGGAATGTAATCAGACGTGAATCTGTAACCAGCCGGTCCATCTTCAGTCCGTCTGTGAGACGCTGTGCTGCCACTTTACTCACCTTTGTGCCGCTTCGTTGATCTTGAAAAACAATAATTTGGCCTCTTCCAGCTCTTTAGAGAGGACATACAGCTCCTGATCCCAGGTGCTCTCAATGATTGATAGCTAGAGGAGCAAAGAAAGAAATCTGATTCACTGAGCTTTGAAAGTTAAAGAAAACAACCTGATTTCAGAAGGAATGAGCACGGACGACATTACATTTTTTTTCATAGATAAATTAAAAGTGTTTTGATTCCATTTATTTCATTGTGGAACACTTTCATAGATGTTTTTGTAGAAAGAGGATAACGTAGAATGTTGTCTTATTCAGTTAATCTTTTAGTGTTAGTGTGAGGAATAAAGTAGCAGCGAAACCAGCTAATTTCTTAGTGTGTTTTTTTTCCAAGAGATGTTACAATGCTGTCATTGCAGGAAGGAACAGAACAACGGAGCTTTGAATTGTCACTATAGCAGGATACAAGCCGCTCCGCGATAATGCTGTGAAACAAGTCTATGGGATTTAAATTACATTTTTTTTTGAAGATTTTCGTGGCATAGATGCTTTTGTTATACAGGTACAACTCTACGCCTGAACCACTGTAGTGCACCTGTGGGGTTTTTAACCTTATTGATGATAGTGATATTGTGAATATCTGTCCAAAAAAAAATAAAATAAAATAAAATACGAGCACAGACACAGACACTTTATAGAAAGATCGGCCCCCAAAAAAAACCAAGGAGCTTCATATTTATTTATTTATTTTTTTAAATAGAACAATGGACTGAAGTTTAAGATAAGAAGTAAAAGTCTGTGCTTCATTTAATACAATGATCTGGTTAGGGAGAAGATCCTGGACCTACCTGAGCTTTGAGAGACCTTCTGCTGGACACCGTGAGTAAAGATTTACAGCGTTTGATCTCGTCCTCCAGACTCATCTTCTCAGCTGCTGACTGATTGCTAAATAACAATAAGGAAAAAGGTTCAGGAATAGTTTGGGAGACATTTAGTTAACTAGACATTTATCTAAAGCTCTCACCACCTACCTCAGCTCTAAGAAATCATTCAACTTTGTGTCATAGCTGCTTTTCTTCTCTTTGATGTTTTGAGTGAGACTGCACACAGTAGAAACAAATATAGAAGAATTACATCAGATTCATCAGTCATGATAAGCATGAGAATTGTTTATTAATCACAGTAGAATGCAACACAATCCACAAACACATTTGAATAATTCAAGATCATAATATCAGAAATGATTCCATTAGGTTAACTGGTGTCTTGTACCTCCCCTGTTCCTCCACCAGCTTCTCTATATTCAGCTTCAGAGACTTCAGGAGCTCTTGGTTGGCTTTCTTCTCCATCTGGTCCTTCTTCACCTCTTCTTCCAGCTTCTGCTGGAACAGTGCCAGCTCCTTGTTGGTCACCTTGACAAGAGAAATAAGTGCATTTATGAACTATAAGCACCTTACAAGGTTTCAAAGCATTTGGGATCATCCTTGATTGAAGATCCCAACTGACCGATGGCCTCAAATGACAACGAACAGGAACCAAACCTTTTTTTAGTCCTTAGAAATGGGCCTACCTGAATGTTGACAGTGATCTTCTGGATTTCCTGCTCCAGAGAGGAGAGCTCTTCTTTGTACTGGAGCCTGACTTGGTCGCAGCTGTTCACATGTTCATCGATCAGCCGCTTCAACTCCTCGTTGCGCTTTTCTTTTTTGCAGATGTCACCCTGAAAGAACGAATAAGACCAAACCATCAACATCTCAAGCACTTGGAAATGAATAGATACTGCATGTTTGCCTTCATATTGTGCTGTTATACTGTGTCATAATGCGGTGTGTCAACACTGTTAAAATAAATAATTCCTTTAAAAGGGAAACTACACACACAATATTTGTTTACACTGTACACATGATCTAATTTTCCCACAATATACAGGTATTACTGTAAAAGTAGACAACTGAGGTCTATTTCATATTTCTGCTTTCACACAACAAATATAATTATTATGTGCAGCTACAACACACAGAACCATCCACAAGGGGCCATGAATGTGTTTATAGACATGCCAAAGCTCCAGACTCTGTGTTTCCAGCATGAAAACACAGAGTCTGACAGAGTCTAAGTGAGCCAGCGAAGTGTGTAGTTACCCTTTAAAAGTAAAGCGATAACGGATGAGGCTGTAAAGGACTCACATGACAGCTCTCAAAAGGCTCATGTGGGTCTGTATTGACTGCTACACTCCTCGTGGTCTCTGGACACGTCTAAGAACGCAAAAACATTTTCAGCATTCACGCATGTTCACATGCTTGACCTAATTCACTTAAAAATGTGATGAAACGTTGGTGTTAACCTGAACTGCTTCATGTTTTACAAAGGCTTCCTCGGATGTCTCTGAAGCGATTACACCTGATGATAGACCAATTTTTCCAACGTCCCTGACATACGGCTCCGGGTCCTCATAGCCATTCGTTAAAAAGTAAGAGTCATGCTGTGGACTGCTGAGGCCTTCGATGTTAGTCCAACATGAAATGGGATCAATGCCTGTTACAGTTCCTCCAGTCGCTGACTGGTGAAGTGGCTGAGTTTGAGAACCAAATACATAAGGATTTGGGAGGAAAGGATAGACTTCAGTCTGTTCAGATGAACATTTGTTCAGATAATGTCTCAACGGATCAAAACCTGCACACAAATCAGGAGATGAAAAGTTTGTGTCTGCGTCCACCAAGTCATCCAGATCATCCAGGTCGTCCAGACTGGTTCCGTATCCCGCCTGCTGCAGGGAAACGGCGTGCTTAGCCAGACCGATACACCTCCCCATCTTTATGAAGCGAAGAGACTCCAGGAGGAAGCACTCAAAGTCACCCGCTTCCTGGATCTTCTGCTGGGCCACGAGAGGAAAATGTTCGACTTGGCCCACCAGCAGCGGATCCTCTGCAACCAGGGGGCCGTGCTCATCCAGGATCTGAGCAAAGTAGCTGCAGGAGGAGAGGGAGGGACATCAGGACATGACACAAAACAGACGAGAAAAGGTTTCTGCAGCAATAATCAATTTTAAGATTATTTAAGAACTTTCTAAAACTTTACAAAACTTGATTTTTTATAGGTTGTATAATCAAACTGGCCAAATTATAAAAGTTGATTAGTATCAGCATGCTTCAGCTCAAACTTACTCATACAAACTCTCTTTCGTTGGATCAGGGTTGTTGTCCAAAATCGTTTTAAATTGACTGCTATGTCCGGTCGTGCTGTTGTTGTACTGGTCTTCAAAATCAGCCACTTGATCTCGAAGGTGACTTGGTACACTGAATGGATCACTAGGATGATGAAGGAATGATCTGTTGACAGAAAACTCAACTTTTAAGAACAGCCGCAAACCTCCAGGAGACGAGCTGCGTGCCCACGCGGATGCCGCAACTTACAAAGAGTCTTCTTCAAAAAAGTCTTGGTCCCAATCGTTGTCTCTTGGAGTTACACATCTCATCCCAGACAAAACAATAACACCCTGAGAGAAAGAGAGGACGACACACTTCAAATTGTCAAAATTTAATAATTATCAAATATTAGTCGTGATACAACATATTACACATGGTGCAAAGTGAACCGGACAAATTAAGCTACAGAATTACAAACAACTTGGATCTGCAGTTCTTTACACAGACGCATTGCAATGACTGAACTACTGACTGAATTATGAGCTTTTCCTTCATAAGACAATGCACATTTTAATGTTACTTAAGTTTTCATTGTGATTACAAAAGAAAGGAGAAGTTCAGATTCTCATCAAGTTGATTTACTGTTAATATTTGAGTATAATTTTCTGCAACAGTAATCCATAAAGACTGCAATCTGGACATTTAATTTGTTTTTATGAAATTGTAAATGGATAATGTTAGGATTATGCACTATTGATCCTGTCCTGAACGATAATGAGCAATTTTCACTGTTTAAACAATCAAGAAATTGGCAGATTATAAAAGGTGAAAATATATCTGTTAGGTGTGGTAAAAACCACCAACACAACTGACCTTTGGGTCTTTAATTTTCTTTTTCCGACATCGATTCTTGGCTTTCATAGGAGAATTCTACAATAACAACAAGTTGGCAGTTAAACCATGTGAAAATAAAACAACAAATGTCTGAATCCTCCTTCGGTTTCTAATCACTTACATTTTTATTTTCATCAGATTTTTTTAAGACTAAACAATGTCCATCTGAAAAAGAAAATAAAAATTGGAGTTAAATCATGAAAACAGGGCAAAAAGTCAAATCTTCATATTAAAAAACGAAACAAAAAAAAACATACCCATCATGTCAAAATACTCATCCAGTATAGTGTGGCAGGATTCATAGTTCTGTCTATGCTCCTCCAGAGTCCAGATAAAAAGTCTCATGTCATGTGGTGGAGCCTGTCTTAGATATTCAGTCACATTTAAGCCGATGCTTGAAAAAAACTCAGGTCTAGTACCCAGTCTCTCTAAAATTATCGCCTGTAATGGACCAAATTTGAGCAAAAGAGACAAGTCCAGCTGTTCCAAGTGTTCCGTGTTGCGTTCGATAAAAGTTTTGGCAGCATTCAGACCTGAAACAAGAGTAGTGATGTAAAAGTGCACATATTTTACATTGATACTTTAGGCAAAAGCTTCCAAAATTAAAGATACAGTTTTTTATATATTTATATTCTAATACCCTATTGGAATCTCTTTGTATGAGTCACAGTTCAAAAACTCAAACTTCAAATCATTTACTTGATCTTTAAACCACATCATTATGAGGAGGAATTAGAGGTAACTTTGCAAACTGAAAATTTATAGCAGTTTGAAACCCCAGACTTGAATGGAGTATCATTTTCATTAACCTGAGGTTTTAGACCTTTGACTATGTTTGACAGACATTTGAAATTATATTAATATTATATAAATCACAAAAAGGATCATAAGTCCCCTCTAATACACTTTCCTTTCAGTCATCACTAAAAAAAAATTCAAAGTTTCCCATTCTGCTAAATTTTGATATATTCTGAATGATTCTAATTTACCTCTGAATGTTTTGCCACATCTTTCTGGTTACTGCACAAATAAACACTGGAATTGTAATATAATAAAGCCGTTCACATGATCATTTCGTATACAACAGCAACATGATAAATTCTGACCTGCTTCATTGAGCTGGCACGCCCAGTTGTAGAGTTTAGAGTCTGTATCTGCATAGCCGGACAGAAGTTGGAGGAGGACACGAGCCCAAACCCGGTTCTTCCTCTCTAGCAACAGTTCAACGGCCTGGCCGAGAGTCTCCAGCTGCTCCTGCTGCCAGTTCAGTATCCTCCCAGCCAGCTCGTTGCCCCTCGAGAAGTCCAGCTCCAACCAGGGCTTCAGGCCGCTGCTCAGGGAGGACAGCGTGAGGCCTTTCTCCTCCCTCAGCAGCTCCATGTTCTGGCTGATCTGCAGAAGCACTCGATCCCTGTACAGCAACCAGGCTGACGACAGAGTGGCAAAGTTTCAGGCATAATACGCAACTGTTTTTAAATGAAAAATTACAATTATCATCAACTTGCTTTAATTTTGCTTTATTAGCCGCACCTTTATGTTCAACCTGGGCTGATGAGTTGTCTTTCTGCACCAGAATCTCATTACTGATAGTCATCTTATTCTGAAATGCCTGCTTATGCTGCTTCCTCTTGAGTTTGTGCTCTTCCTTTGATATGAACTTCTTTACACTGAAAATTAAAAAAGGAAAATAAAGTAAAGCCACTTATAAACCAAGTACATGTCAGATAATATACAATGTGTTGAATGCATGTGCATTTTTCTGCCGCTAGAAGTCTCTAAATGAAAAAATATGACAAAAAGATGGAGTTGCTGACAGCTAGTGTAGGAATATTGGGAGTTGTAGTCTCCATTGCATTGGTGATTGAAACCAATAAAGAAAATTACAAATAGAGTTACTTAATGTAAAAAGAAAATAGTTTCTTCAACTTTGTTGTGCACAGGATATGCCAAGATGAGCTAAGCTGCTGCTAAGAAGGAGCTGCAGATGCTTCCTTCTCTCAAACCACAGAACCCATTATTAAAATGTAAAAACACTGAATATATCAGTTTCAGGAACAACTTCTCACAGCATCTAATTAAATTATTTCAGTTTTACAGAACTGCACATTGCTGAATTTGATGATACAATACAGGCCTCTTTAGAATAATTTAAATGTGTTTCTCTCACTGAAAAGCTCTCCTGTGATAGATCACAGCACAAACTGTTATTTTACTGCAGCCTCACCTTGTACATTTCTGATTCACTGTTGGCTTCTTTGGAATCTGAGGTTTAGTGATGGTAGCTTCAAACTGAAAAGAGAAACCGTACAGGTCAACTCATTTAATGCGATTCATGAGCACAACAAGTAAAACGTGCCTCAGAACAGAACATCCGTACCTTACATTTGACCAGGCCTGTTGGCCCATAGATTTTGATGCTACAGATTTGCCCGACACAGTCTGGAGTGAAACATGCATCTTGCAGAAAATCCTGCAATGCAAAAAAAAAAGTGTAAACAAATAATTTCTGCTTTTGCTATTTCTCATGCATTTTCAGTTGTTTTTACATAAACGTGTCTCATGAATGAGGAATTATACTTTTTCATTCTTTTCAAGGAAGGATGTTTTGAGTGCCTTCCAACAGGGGATGTGGTATTCAATGACACAGCTCTGACAGCAGCATATTTGAATGAAGCCCTGCACAAAGAACCACATTAGTTTTAATTAATCAAAACTTTTATACTTCATTGAAATTAGACTGTTTTACAACCACAATTTACCTTAAAATCTGGGTCAGTAAAGTAGATTTCAGCTTTCAAATTACTATGGCATTTCTCATGTCGACAAATGGCATCAGGAATAGGCGGAAATTTGCACAATTCAATGGCATTCTCCAGATATTCCTAAAAAAGTAGAAAACAAGTTAAACTGAGGATAAATATTAAGTACAATTTGGGCCATAGATCCATTTGTTATAGCAAATGGAGTGAATACTTTGTGTAATAAGATACATTTCATGCTTTGTTTAACATATAGGTCTGCTCTGTTGATTAGTGTCAAAATATCTTACATTCAGTGTAATCAGTGAGAGGGCACTTGAATAATCTTTAAACATGCATTTAAAATCGTTTGACACATAGTCAATAACAACATACCTTGAAATAGTCCTGTTGCGTTTCTTTAACAATCTCTTTTGTTAAAGGCCAGGTGAGTTTACCTGGCGTTATTTGGTTCTTGACCATCTGCAGGGAATTCAAAAACTGTTCCAGAGCAATGGCAAACCTGTCAGAAAAAGAAGGTAAACAGTTGGTCGTTCAGTCTGAAACGGCACAAACTCAACAAACCACATAAAACACAACAAGACTGGAAGCGAGGGTACCTGTTCTCTTTGAGATAAACCTTGCCAATGGCGTAGTAAACCAGACACTGAAACCTCCTCTCCTCAGTTGATTTGAGCTTCTCCAAAAGTCTGCGGGCTTCTGCTAGTTCCTGTTTCACAGAGCAACCAAACATGTAGACTGAGACAGTCCATTTCATTAATGTAAATCTTAACAGTATGAAGGAATACAGCCGCCTTTTGTGTGTAGGTTGTGGTACACATTTGTCTTTCTCAAGCAGAAAAATAACTTAATGCGAAGACACAGAATATTACAGAGATGATTACAGCTGGAAAAAAGTGCAGCTCCACAAATGTCAGGAGAAATTAGTAGATTTTAATGATTTGGCCTAATAACCTTCACAGTAAACAAGCTGTAGCCCTTCATCACACAAGTTCATATATTAAAAGTGAGTGAGTATATAGATAAAAGTTGTAGTCCATGAAACGTAGATCTTCAAGGGCACAAATTTGTTCTAACAGAAAATATTAATGTATTGTTGATCTTGTTCAGTCTGAGACAGGTGTGTTTTTGTTGAAATCATGAAAATTTGTCTCGTTTGTAATAATATCTGCCCCAAAGCCAGATCTATTGTGTAAAAGTCACATGTCTGCAATATATATATATATATATATATATATATATATATATATATATATATATATATATGTTACCTCAGGCTGGCCAATTTCTGTCAAAGCGGATGCACGCCCCCACGGCAATAGCAGCAAATCCAGTTTGGAAAGTCCAAGTTCCTGAAAAAAGGAAAACATATTAACATATTGTCCTTGTGACGTTGACTGCAAACACATTAGTAACAAACATCAAAACTTTGATGTGGTTCTTGAACTGCAACCGAGAGAATACTTGAATATGTGAAACCAAAAATGAACAAATCATCTACTGTTAAAGCAAGATAAAAATTGTAATGGAAACTGACGAAATAAATTACAATTACATTGATTGGATGGTGCCTTTGTGCAAAAAGTTGCTTGAATTTTTTTTTGGAACACAGATCCAGATAATGACTACAACAATCAATCAAATGCATTGACAGAATTATATAATTAGTTAATGAAATAATTTGTAGAACAGGATAAAGTACTGTAGAGAAAAGCAAGTAGACTTCCTAGTTTGGTTGAAGGAATTTCACATCTCATCCAGGAGGCTTCTTCAGTTCTGGAATTTAGCGCTGGGGAACTCAGATATGTAGAACTCAAGAGTGTGAAACCATGACCTGGGTGATTGAGAACCTTCATAAACAGTAGGAAGTAGTGAAGTTATGGCACAGGTGAGATCACCTTGGAGCAGCTGGTGTCCAGTAAGTGCATTGCCTGAGCGAAGGCCTGCTCGGCATTGTGGCTGCGGAGGTCAGTCAGGGCGGTGTGGGCGTCCTGCACCGTAGATCTCAATACTTTATGCATGTTGGCCTTAGTGTCAGCTACTTTCTGAGTTTGGAGAGAACACACAACACGTCAGACGGTTCATGCAATTGATTTATGTAGCTCTACATGCATCGTGTTCATGAAATTATAAAAACAGCTTTACCTTATCTTCAGGCAGACCATTTCTGACCTTTAATTTGCCTTGTTCTTTGGTTTGAACAAAACTGTCTTCCTTTCCATTCTTTGAGGAAAACTCACTGTAAAGTACAGAAATCTCAATCAGCTACACAGATAAACGTAGCAAAAACTCCTTCCACCACTCCAAAAAATTATTAAAAGAGAAAATATGTCACAGAAAACTATTTTTAGGTACTGATCTGCTTTCATGTCCTTTCTATAAACTGTTAATCGGAAAGTTCCTGTTTGCACGAGTCAGACAACGTTACACTGGTGTTTGTTATTTTGTTGCTTAGACGTTCATTGAAGCCGCACATTGAGCAATCTGTGTCACACTGCCACAGAATAAAAACTGATCTAACAAGTTTGTGTGTGTAGAGCAAACAATCATCTGCATAACCATAAGATCGACACACTTTTTCTTTTTTTTTTTTTTTTTAATTTTAGGTCGAAGCTTATTACAATTGTACACGGCTTGAATATTTGGTGGGGAACACACTACAGAAGAAAAAAAACATCTTAAATGGAACTTTAAATTAGCAAGAAAGTGGCTACAGGTATCACACAATGAACAAACTCACATTAAAGAAAAATGGCAGTATTATTGTAGGAACAAACTGAGGGGGGAAAAATATTTATTTGTGTCTGTTTGGACATAAAGAGATTATCTATAGTCATAAAAACCTAAAGTAGTTGTCAGTAAGCTGAACAGTCCTTTCATTAACATCTATTCAGTTTTCATGCCTTTTTTAAGAAGGTTCATGGGGAAAATTGGGGTCCGAGTGGAATATGAATTTCTGCAATGTGTGACGTGATTTATGAACATTGATACCAGAAGCAGAACTTCCACTGACCTTTTTGATGGTTTAGTGTCTTTACTGCTGCTCCCGGCTTGTGACGTCTTTTCTTTTTTCACTGCAGAGAGAATATTTTCCTTAAGGTCTAATAAAATTGCAATGAGACTACAACCCACTAAAAGGTTATTGATCTGTAAACAGCTTTTTTTTTTTATAAATCATTATTTATTCAGAACAGATTCTCCAAGAGGGAGTGTGCGTGTGTTGCAGTAACGCCCCGATCACATTCACACACCATCTGGTTCCTCATTCAATGGTGATGAACACACAGAGTGATAGAAACATCTCATAGAGTCTCTGGCCTCCAGCCCATTAAGACAAAGACAGGAAGATTTCTTTCTTTTTGGCATAACATTTAAATTTTTTGCTGAGGTTTATTTAAAAAAAAAAAAAATTAATGTGTAAGGCATATCACCATTTTAATTTAAAAATGAAAAAGTAAATAAAGTTATTAACAGAATGCTAAGAAAATAATATTTTTGATATTATGTCAAAGACCTATTTACAGTTGATGGTCAGATTATACAAATAACACCTAATAAGAAAGTTTCACTGTTGGTTCTAATGTCTGTTTATCATTTAGATATCTTGATGATGCCATAATACAGATTTACTTTGAACGCTAAGTTTTATACTTTATTTACACACAGACACACTTGCACTCACAAACGAACTCACCTTGTTGAGTCGGTTTGTTCATTACCGGCACGCACGCCTGTCAACACACAGGTTAATCATCAGCAATGAACTTCAAATTACAGCTGATATCAGCACAAGCACTGACAAAACAACGTCATGATCTACAGTCACTCTAGCAGCCGACCGTGTTTAGTACTTTACTACAACAACATGCTGCCATTTGC
Source organism: Eupleurogrammus muticus (assembly GCA_036785175.1). Classification (NCBI taxonomy): domain Eukaryota; kingdom Metazoa; phylum Chordata; class Actinopteri; order Scombriformes; family Trichiuridae; genus Eupleurogrammus; species Eupleurogrammus muticus. The sequence continues at coordinate 8,608,594 of JAYKQN010000007.1, forward strand.
CAGATCTTCACCTTAGAGAGATTAATGCCAATGGCACATCTGTAGATGTTTGGTTATTGCACATTATTGGTTATTGGATGGATGATGTGTTAGGTGAAAAGTTAAGAGATCAACTAAGTTAATAAAATTCACCCTGTAGAGGGTGGGGGTGTGTATGATACTATATTTCTGATCTAGTGTCTCAATGCAGCCCTGGGTATTTTCTCTTGAACACTGAGTCATTGTTGGGTAAATAAAAGGCTTACTTACCATATTTACGAATTTATTGGTGGCAGCTGGATTATTTTGAATAGGTTTGCCTTTGGGAAGTGACTCTGTTGCATCTGTACCCGCACTGTTAGTGAAAAAATGCAAAAGGATAATCAGTAACTTGATCAGCATACTTATTAATCATTTTAGCACACGTGTGTGCTAGCAAATACCTTTTATCTAGACACCTCTCTATCTGTTCAGCTGAAATAAAAACACAGACACAAGTCAAAAACAGACCTCAATGCAGATGCAGCCCTTTCATGGTTTTCAGACATATTAAAACAAATTGGCTGAAATGGGAATGAAGTGACTGTAGTCACAAGAAGTGACTGTAGTCACAAGTAGTGACTGTACCTGTGAGCTCTTTACTTTCAGTGATAAATCTGTGATGTTGCAATTCCAGGTCTTTGATTCCCTCATGATCATCTTTACACAGACTCTGGGCTGAAATGTTAGCGTTAATGGCCATGGTGACTTCTCCTAAGAAGAACAAAGCCTCACAGTATCGGTAGTGTCCCTGCAAAAAAAAGAACATATTAACACTCACTCAGATCTATCGTTGAGGTGCTGGCAGAAGTACACACAAATATGTAATCAAAAACACTAATAAATATATTAGCATTTTCATAAAATTAAAGTAAATTGTAGCCTGAACATGAATTAGTAAGAAATCCTAAAAAATAAATAATATCATTAAATGAAAATTACAAAATAAACTATACAATTTTTTCCTGTTATTCTATAAAATTACATTTTGGGAGAATTCAGGGCATTAACATCCACGTGAGCTCCACATCCACACTAGATTATGAAGTAAATTATACAGTACATGTGTGAGACAAGAAACGGTTTCTGATAAAGATTAAGTGACGCAACTGATGAACGCTACTTACAACTACATATCTCTACAATGTCAAAGACTGGATCACGGTCACTTTTTCAGTGGCGGGATCATAAAAGACATGAGTACCTTTGCCCAGAGCGGTTGTGCCAGAGTAGCACGTTTTCCATCTCCAACTGCTTTTCTGTAAAATATATATATATTCTATAAAAAAATACTGTAATGGCTTGTTTTCCTGCACATATAGGCAGTAGTAGAGTTATGAAATGTAGAGTTCAACTGCAAAACATCTGTTAGCATAGACAACAATATCAACACCACCTGTAGTTTATCATCCATGTCGAATTTAACCACTGGTTTTTAATCACTTTCTATCACGTTAATCATGGTTGCAAAACATGTAAATCTTAGCATTGAATAGCTTAAAAATGTACAAATGAGAATGAGAAGACTGACATGGTACTCACAGATACTTTTTACATCTGATATAGCACAGGGCTCGGTTTCCATAATTAATGTGGTTTTCAGGGCTGGATGAATAAATTAACATCAGTTAGGACACAAATTATTATTTGGTGAAATTGTGGCAAAAGTGTGAACATTAAACTTCCAAGATATGCAATAATGCTCATACAGAGGTTAGAACTGTAAAACAACTCCATATCATATTTTAAACACAAACACAGAATCATGTCAGACAAAAAAGGGAATATTTTATATTATGTTATATGAATATAAAAATAATAATAAAACTTACTAATACTTGATTGCTTTGGAATAAAACTTTACAGCTTCTTCATACTGCTTTTTCTGAAACCGCTCATTTCCTTTCTTCTTCATTTCTTCACTTCTCTGGATGAGGAACATAACAAACCAAAGTTATTTTTTCCCCACTTATGAATTGTCTTGGATGGCAGGCTCGGATGTCAAATGAAAAAAGTTATTTATTAAAAGAATTCATCCGGTAGAAGTTAAAATACATGGCTGTCACAACGTGTCCCAAGGCTGAAGAAAATAATTATTCTGGCAGTGCCCATCCCCCGACCAGATAGGACGACTCTAAGCAGACAACCTTCGCCCGTAACAGAGACGAGGCGAAGGAGGTATGTTAGAGCTGGGGAATATGTGCTTCTTACCTCTATGAGACTTTCATCTGTGCAAACTGTCAGTTGTCTCATCGTCCCCTCCAGGTCTGTACCCATTTTAATGAGATGGTTTCCATCTGTTCGAAAGTAAAGAGAGGAGTTTGCGTTTGTTCGCCCTGAAATCAACTAATTAAATGAGAGAATATCCCTGTAATCTCGGGGAACTGTGCAGCCGCCTGACTGTGTCTTACACTCTGAGAAGATGACCTGCAGGGTTATGCCGCAGACAGATGCACGGCCGAGGCGCAGGATGTGGCTGCGGATGAAAGGTTCTCCCGCTTTCTCCAACCAAGATAAAGCCTCCTCCCAAACCTCTGGGTTTCGCTAATGACAAATGGAAAAATCAACCAATGATATCGATTGATTATTACATGATGCTGTTTCTGTAAAATATTGTATAGTTTACATCCTCGGGATGGACAATAAAAGCTACAACTTCTATTATTTAAGCCAGTGACAATTCTATTTACTACTTTCTTATTACTTGGTCATTGCATTTTTTTTTAACTATTGTTCCCTTGATTTAACCAGAAGCTAGAAAGCCGGCCATGTCTGTCTAAGACTGAGGTCATTTGACTACCACTAGTTGATAATATTTTGCAAATTCCATTTAGTAGATTGCTTTTTAGACTTACCGAGTCTAACATGCTGCATATCTTGATAACTTGCTTAGTTTGGCCCTTTATCACCTGGAACGGAGAACAAATCACAAAACAATACCTATAACGTGTTGGTCAATTTGAGGTTTGGCTTATAAAAAATACGATGGGACACTAAGTGGGCAGGGGTAACATTACTGTTTTTTTACTGTCTTTTACTAATACTGTCACAATATTCATATATTAGAGGTATTTGTGACATTTGATTTTATTCTAATTGCACAGTACCACATAATAATAATAATAAATAACTTTAGGTTAGTAAAGCAGTGATAGTGCTAACAGTTTAACATGAGTAAATTCAAATAAAGGAAGGTAAATATATATTAGAAATAATAAAACAATATAAAAGTAAGATATGGTAATGTACAGTGTGAAACAGAGTGCAGAATTACAAAAATAATAAACAAGACTAGTTGAAACCTAGTGTACCACTGGATGCTTTAGACATTTTTTTAATATAGCTGTTCTGTTACAGGGACAGTTTGTGGTGTTTGCAGCCTATTGTGAAATCTAACATTTTAGATTCCGTACAAATGTCCATAAGGTGCCAGTGATTGTTGAAGAATTATACCAGTGTTTCTGACACCTTAACCATTTTGTGCCACTGTGCCACACAATGAATTTCAGCGCCATAAACTGAAGGAAAATTGATGCTTTCAAGTCTCAACTCGCTCTGTTGGAGACACTGAATACTGTTTGTTTAACATGACACAGCCAAGATAAAACTGTTATTTAGTGACTGTTGGTGTTTTATCTCTGTTATCTTTGTGGCTTGGTTGTGACAAAACAGTGGACATGCCACAAGTTTTACTCCACAACTCCCCACCTGTGTTTTGATAGTTAGGGTTAGACTGTATTGAAATCTACTGTGGTAAATGTTTTTAAGGCTAAGACCCTCAGTTGCTCGTTACTTCAGCTTATGTATTCACTGCAGATCCTGTGTTTACACAATGATAGGTGTGTATAGTGTGTGTTTATGTAAGTTATGTCTATGTTTTAGTGTCATTGTTTTTCAATCACATTTTCCTTTGATTCTGCTGTGATGAGTGAATATCCCTTTTGGGGATCAATAAAGTTTTAAATTTATTAAACATCTGTCAATTCAAATTTACAGTACAGTGTGTGCAACCATTGAGCAGTAGCTACCGATACTGCAATCCTAAAGTTGTGCTATAGTTGTTTGTGAAAGGTGTTTTAAACTAAATCACAACTGATTCAACTCACGGTTCCTATCTCCAAAGCTCTGAAGATTGTTTCCAATATTTCAATCTTGTGCAGGTGCACCAGACTCAGATTTTTCTTGTCACTACAAGGAAACAATATTCATTAACATCCTAAACTTTGAAGAATCATAATGTTAATGATATGCGGTCCGAAAATATGTGGCTTGCAATTTTTTATGTACTTACTTTGAGTCGATTAGACCTATTTCTACAGCCCAGCGAGATTTCAGGCTGATCTCTTCGGGACGCAGCAGAATGGGAATCCAGAAATTACAAAGTTTCATCAGCTGTACAGCTTCCTTTTTGACATCAATAGGGACAAGACTCCATCTGTTAATAGCTTCCTCTAGAAAGTAAAAATACGCAAAAAATGCATGTTGCTTCACAGCAGAAAATTTCAAATTTCAAGGAGGACCGTACATGTATTATTTGCAGCAAAGTACTGTAGTTCCAAGTTGGTTTTTAAATGGCAATTTCCTTTTTTCATTGATTAAATTTAACAAAAAAATACATCTAGATACCGATAGTATTTTATATTTATATTGTATTAAAGCATTTTAGACTTGAATACTAATTAATGGTCTATTAAAACATCAATGTCACATACCTATTATTTCTACAGGGCTTATTGTCCCGTTACTGCATCGATATGACTGAGGGGAAAAAAACAGTTCATCAGTGACATACATGGAAGCAATTGGTTGGCAATATGCTCTTATTTTAAAAAGACTAGTTATTAACTCACAAAATGATTTATTATTTTGTAGATGACACCATCTGCATCAGAGTCTGAATCCGACATCTTGTCCAAGTCTGTAAGAATATTTGCATAAATCACTTCCTAGTAACATTTACAAGAAATATGCAATGGATAATAACCGTTAACTGTGTTCTACATTCTACCTGATTTGCATTAATTTCACTGTATGAAAATCAACTAGCAGGAACTTGAAACATGTTCGATTTCTGTAAATCATCTCAGCAAACATCTTTATAGCTAACCCTGCTTATAACTTGCCCCAACATACCAGGAAGTTCTTATTCCTAAATAAACAAATAACAAGACAACAGATTAATAAAATCTGTGTGTTTTGGGAAATCCCTGGCCACAAAATCAATGAGAAAACTGTAAAAGGCAGCTCTCTGCATCTAAACAGTAAAGATAGATGTATTTCTTTTTAAATCTTGCATGGTTTTGCACCCAAGTTTATTATCATGATTTGCATTATAAACACACCACCATACATTTGTGTGACCTTACATATTGTTTAGGGAAATTCTGCACACTTTGGCTTTGGGGAAAAGTCTTATAAAACGGATAGTTGTATTTCCCACTATTTATTTTAACCCATGGCTAGTCGACGTGGGTGTGTTTTTTGTGGCTATTGTAGTCCTAGACTGGTTTGGAGCCACTGGTCACACCTTGTTCAATAGAAACAGAACAAGGTAGAGCTAGCGTGTCTTCTCTATTGTTGTTTTGTTCTATTTTCACATGGTTTAAAGCGGCCCAATAACATACTGTAAGTATGGAATTGCAGCTGGGAGATAAATAACGCTTCGTCACCGTCTAGAAACAAAACACCACAAAAAAGGAGTATTCCGAAGAAGTATTTCAAAAGCATTAGCATTCCAGTCGTCACGTTAACCAGCTAGCAGCTCGTGCGCGGTAACGCGTTCCTTCTAGCGACTCGATGCAGTCGTGTTGTCGGTGTAGTATGTAAGCGTCTTTCTGAGCGTGACGAGCTTTTAGCTGTTTACGACGCGGCGACACGTTACTTTCCTCGAGGCGGGGGGGAGAAAAACGGGAACGCAGCTTATCCAGGGAAGCGGCGCTGAAGTCGGAATTCAGTTAAATTCTTACCGCTTTTCAAGGGAAACGTGAATAGTCAACAACAGCGCTCCTCTGTCGCGTTCATATTAGTGTGCGGAAGTTAAATGTGAAGCGCGCACGCGGTGCCGTTCAATTGGCGTCAACACGCGCACGTACGGGGCGTCGTCATTCGACTAAGCCACGCCCCTTTATGATTATTACTATAATATTCAGTTGTGAAACACATATATTTCGATTGACCGAGAAGGAAATTCAATCTATTTTGATAATGCATTTATTATTTTAAATAATAAAAAAACACACAACTTTATACTCTCTACCACTCTACTACATTTCAAAGCAAAATATTGTACTTTCTACTCCAGTAAATTTATCTAAGAGCTTTAGTTTACTTTCAGATAAAGATTTGACTTCAAGTAATAATGGGGAAAGATCTGAAAAGCATTTTCTTTATTTTCGAGAACTAGTCATATATATATATATATATATATATATATATATATATATATATATATATATATATATATATATATAAGAATTTCTGACATGTAATAAAGGTGTTCAACAACAAGGCTGTTTAAATGCATCAAGACAAATGTAAAAGAAAACATTCTAATATAATGGAGAATCTTACTTTGAATAGTAGTATAGTAAAGTATGTATAATTTCTTTTATAGATTTTTTTCTCTCATTATGGTGTTATAAAGAACTGTGTTTCTTTAAGTTATTTCTGAGTCATTGTGTTTTTTAATGTAGATCTATTACTATTACTTTAATGTTAGCCAAGGAAATGTATTTATTACATTTCTAAGAGTAAAAGTCTAGGACACCAATTTAAAATAAACCTGTTAATAGCATTAATGTGTGCCTTTCTGAATGCAAGACATAGAAATCATGTTTAACCATGTTTATATTTATATCACAACTTTTTACCACTAGAGGACAATGTTGCACTGTTTTTTAATTATGTCTGCAAACTCCAGAACCACAGAACACATTTATCACACATTTATCAATACTTGTACGTTTTATGTAAGATCACTAAGATTTCAATTACATTTAAAGGACCATATAAGGGCACCCATTGTCGAACATCTAGGAATTAATACAGATGTTCTATGTGGTAATTCGTGGGTACAAATATTATTCTTCATTCAAAGATTTATGTCGTCATACTGCAAAATCTATGAAAAAAATGTTATGTCAAGTGACGATATATGGCTAATATGTTGTATTAGTTACATATAAATATATATTGAAAAGTGATGCCCCTTTTTAAATTAATAAATTCAAATGAAGTTAAATGAAAAGTTTTCACTTTACCAGTCCTTTCAAGAGTTCTACATTACATGACATTTTTTTCCTGGGAAGCATAGAGAGGTCTTTAAGTCAAGGTAATTTAATCTTATTGATATATTTTACAGAGCATGCAACAGAATTACATTGAATTAAAGCATGTGATGTACAATGAAAAGGAAAATCTTTAGTAAATGTAAAAAAAAAGGATAAAATACACAACTTATCCAGCTGAAATCATTATCTTTCACAAATCAAATTTATGCATCTGTTGCTTTCAATGTTTTAATGTGTTGACTGAACATTTAGTTCCACACTATCCACCTCTGTCTAACCTGTATTAAGCTCAAAGTCATCGCTCTGTCTGAGAAGTGCGTGAACGACTTTCTCGGGATGCAGGAAAAAGTCTCTGTTCCGGTCCAGGTCCTGAGAACTGATGATACGCGCCACCAGAGCTTGTTGTATGGCTGGGGACTGACAGGGGTGATGCTTCACGCTGTGACTCACGTTCCTCAACGGCTCAATGACCAACAGGCCCAACTTGCCAGCTTCCTCATCTGTGCTATATGCTGTAGAAACATTGGGTTTCTTTCCATTTATCATCCTTAGAGTGGTTTCATCACCTCCTTTTGTCATATTAACCCCTAAGACATTACTGGCACCACAGATTTGACAAATTCTGCTTGTTTCAGAGGTCGAGTTGGGAGCGTCGGTCTCATTAAATGTGTTAGTCACGTTACTTGGAATAAGGAGGCTGATGTTAAAGGGGCGATAACCCGACCAGGTCCCGTTGGTAATGCTGGATATGTTAGTTATAGGTTGCCTGTGCCTGTGGTTGGTCCTGGTTCTCAGCTTCCGTGGTCCTGGAACTCCAGTCTCCTGGATGTTTCTGCGAAGATAGACTGCGTAGTCCTGAACCAGACCACTTAAAGCAGACCTATAGGAGCGACGCAGTGACTCAGCTGACCCTAACGGCACAGAGCGAAGCCGAACCTGTTGTAACAAGAATAAAGGAATTATTTTTTTTTTAGGTCAGACCATTCAAGAATCCAGTCAGTATATTTTTTATTTATTGAACATGCATTTCAAATTCCATCCTGACCTGCTGGATTCTCATGTGCAGATGGACTGCAGCCCCCGTCAGCCACTCCTGCATGGACACTGAACTCATCCTCTTCTTAGTGGTCATCCTCTCGTAATGGTCCAGCAGCTCCAGTTTCAGCCAGTTGTCGTAGAGCTCCGTGGTCTCGGCGATCTTCTCCCCGTTGTTGGCGATGCCGGGGAGCAGGCGCAGGTAGTCCTGTATGATCCAGCCAATTCTTGATGAGCTGCTGATGCCAAAGATCTTAGCCTGGGGTCTGTGGGTTGATGGGCCCCTGTCTGTCGATCCTCGGACCTGGTGGGATAGTGCAAATTTGGGAATTGTGAATTTAAATATCGGCTTCAGAAGAAACAAACTTTTTAGTTGTTCCTGGCAGTGTATCTCCTGGGAAATAAGTTAGAAGACGCAACTTGAAAAGAACTGCAACACCTGTCAGAATGAGCTTTTCTCTTGATGAAAAGAATAATATTTGTTAATTATAAACTTAATTATTAAATATTATCTGGATTTATCTATGGAACAATCAACCTCAGTTTTACAATATCTGGGGCTCATTGAGTTGAATTATGTGACTTTTGAATAAGAACCAAGCAGGTGTGAACACTCTTTGATTCATCATCTGTTTTTAAAAACTGTGATTTTTGTTGTATCATAGACACAGAGTTTTTCTGTTCAGCTGTCGTTGAAGTAAAAACAGAGATTCCAGCAGTAAAGAGAGTATATCTTTGAACATATTGACTTGATTTAGACTATTTTGGGCAACTAAAGCAGCATATCATATGCTTATATATAAAGACATATAGGAAAAAAGAGAATAGTTTTACATACTTGTTGGGCAATTTGGTCAAACAGCAGAGACAGAGCCAGAGCAACAATCCCCACTCCTCCACGGGTGACCCTGCTGTCTCCCAGCTGTCCGGTCAGGCTGAGGTTGAACGCCGTCTGCTGCTCCGCGCTCATGCTCCTCTGTAAGAAGGCGTATTGGTGCCGCAGCGCCGCCGCCGAGTCCAGCGACAGGAAGGTGGTGAGGACAGGATCCAAGGAGATGTCTGGGATGATGCTGGCATCTCGGGCCACGGAGAACAGCTCTTGGACGGTGGCCGGGGAGGGAAGACACAGACTGCGACCCAGCAGGATCATGGCTGTATCTGTCTGCCTTGACTGGAGTATGCATGAGTGTGTGTGTGTGTGTGTGTGTGTGTGTGTGTGTGTGTGTGTGTGTGTGTGTGTGTGTGTGTGTGTGTGTGTGTGTGTGTGTGTGTGTGCGTGTGCAAAAGTCCTGCTTCTTATCTGTATTTTTCGGAACCTCTGTGTGTTTATCTGTCCCAGTCAAATTGACTTTATCAGTTCCAGTCTGCAAAAACACTCACGGAGAAATGCATGACCTATGTGCTAGAATTAAACAAGGTTTATATACACACATACATTATATGCATAATACATTAAAGTTTTGGGTCACCCAGACAATTTTGTGTTTTTCTTAATTTTTCTAAAGCATTTTCTAATGATCCATTAGTTTCTAATGCAATTAACAAACACAATGAACCAGCAGAACGCTGAAGTGATGGTTGCTGAATATGGGCCTCTATAGACCTATGTAGCATTAAAAACCAGAAAATTGCAGCTAGAATAGTCATTTCCCGCATTAACAATAAATAGAGTGTATTTCTGATTAGTTTAATTTATCTTCAATGAAAAAAACAATGCTTTTCTTTCAAAAATAAGGACATTTCTAAGTGACTCCAAACCTTTTTAGTGGTAGTGTATAGTAGTTGTTAACCTCCTGAAGTGGCAGTTTTTGGACCCTATTTTCCTGCTGATAGTACGGCAAATGCACATGACATTGTGCAATTCTCATCAACCTGTACTCACCTGTCTCCAAATAAACTCACCTGTGACTCAGCTGTGGCTTTGCCTCTGTTTTGTAGACAGTGTGGTTCTATGTCAGGGCACTGCACTTTCACCTACACAGGCCGCCTCTTATGGCAACACAAAGTAATTTGGATGTATTTAGAGGTGCAACCTAATACCAGAAAGAGAAACAACGTTTCACGGCCCTCTCACCTGAGAGTGAAGCTTAAAGGGGCTTTATTAGTTTGTATATAAGGTCTCTGTCATTCCTGCTACCAAAAAATAGTGAGAAAGAAAAAAACCCGCACCACAAATACAGTTTAATGCCATTATATGTTTTAACTGAAAAGGGTGAATACACTAGTAGTAATGAAGGTCCTTGTATCCTTATAGGCCACATGTATAAGTTAACATTTTGTTTTACTGTCATTTATTTATTTTGAGCATTTTTTCATAATTTTATCATTTAGATTTGTCTTTTATGTATTTAATATTTTAACTGTTCTTTTATAATCTTCAACCATTTTTCTTCTTAATCTATAACAAGATTTTTATATTAGGTAATTCACTTGTACCTTGGTGTGCATTAGTTTCCCAAAGCAACATATTTTCCTGAATGTCAAACTATTCTTTTGATTTGTATGTGGTGGATTTTTCTGATCAATAGAATGATTTCTACTTCAAATTTTGCCCTCGTAATGTAATTACTAAATCTCCAAAATATACAAACACATGTTTACACATTCTTATTTTACTTGTTCCCAACAATATGATAATGTATTAAAACTTGGTTCGGATTGTACTAAAGTACCAGCATTGAAAATCCCTCACAGTGAGCTACTGACCGTTTCCTTATTGACATTAAGGTTAATGTTCAATGATTATCTCTTTGTCTGAAAGCCAATCTGATTACAAAAGATACTGCAATTTCTGTCTAATCAGCTACACTGAATCTAACCCAATTTTTCACTTTCACAGAAACACAATACGTTTGTATGAAAGTGTTATTTTTGTGATTTCCACTTGTTTTGCTAAGCTGATAAAAATCCACCAAACAAACCTCAGAAATATTGATCTTTCAGGCAGCACTTCAAATGAATTCTGCACTTTCACATGAGAGATAAAAAAAAAAAAAAAAACTGGCTAAACAAAACAAAAACGTGACAGTTAGGGAGGTAAGTCTCATTTCACACTACAGGGCAACTGATGCATGGATCTTTAGACCTAGACAAGAAATGAGTCTAAATATGAATAAGGTTGTAGTGGAAAACCCACTCCTGCTGCTAAATCAAATATATGAAAAATATTTAACATCCCACAAAACCGATTCATTAAAAAGAGAAATTTTGACTTTTCTGAACCACACTGAATCTTTGAATCACAATCAGGTTGCATTTTGATGGACATCAATCCGTAGTCAAAACTCAATCAATCAAGAGTTATAACATAACTCTTTTTTTTATGCAAAATGAATACAAAGTGCTTTTCATTATACTCCGTTCAATATAGATAGATTCATAATACAACAAAAAAAGAGAATGTCAAGAAAAATACACAAAAGAATAAATACAAATAGCCTAAGGAAGGAAAAGTTTGTGACATATTTTTCAAGTATTTATAATTTATAATTAAAGGTTGTTTACTGACATACTTTTCTTATTTGTTACCCATTTCAATGAGCTAAAATAATATTTAACATCTTTTAAAATAATTTAGGCAATGGTTTGAACTTAAATACTCTAGAATTATGGGATTTCATTAACAAATACAAATATTTACGACCCTCGCCTTGTATTTCCGGCGTCAGTGCGTCATGACGACATTGGCCTATCCTTTCAAACTTGTCCCTGAAGCGGAAGTAAATAGCCCGAAACCACAATTAAAAATAATAATGTTAATAAAATTATATATTAAAACATAAACACCAGACATAAACGATTCAGTTACCACTTTGGAGAGACAAATTTCTGAAAATTAAAGAAAATGCGGAAACGCCGCTCGGGTTTCCAGGTGACGTCACTGTCTGTACCTTGAAAACTTTGTCACAACGCGGAACAGAGTGTGTGTGAGGAGAGGTGTGTGTGTTCCTGCTGCAGATCGGCGAACACACGCAACTTACAGGTGAGTACGCAGCGTGTTCGGCCGCTAAAACGCACGAGACGAGATTTATTCCATTTGACGTTTGCGTTCGGTTAGATGACGTCACCGTGGCAGCTACCGTTCGGCGAGATCCTGCAGCGTTTTTTAATTTATTTATTCCGTATTATGGTCCGGGTGTGTGTGACTAATGAAACAGAAAATCACGAATAAATGAGTCGAGGCAGAATAGCGCTCAGACAGGGAGAAGACAGATGAGGTGTGGAATAAGTTGATCGGTGTGGAAATAAGATGATTAATGAATATACATGTGATGTGGCCTCCACACATCAGATCTGAACCCATTACACCACTTGTGAGCAAATACTACTGCTAATAATGATGTTCATATTTATTACTAGTTAATTACCATTAGTGTGTTTCCTTGCACATACTGTGATCACATGAAGATGATTGATAGATTCAGTGATTGCTCGCTTTATAAACCGCATCCTATTCAGAGTCCCAGTCCTTTGGAACAAGGTGATAAAGTAAAGTTTCAAACCAAAGACTTTCCACTACAAAATATTGAACATTATTATTGATTTATAATGGTACAAGTAACAAAAATAGTGCCTTATAAAAGATTTTGTATGTTTAAAACATTTAGCTTTCAATTACAGTTGCTTTAATTACCAAGTTATACAGCCACTATAGCTATAGTCCCTGCAGAAGAATATTCGATTTTGTTCTGCAATAAAGCACATGAATTTTAAATTGAAAATAATAATTGACTAAAGCTCCAGGTGCTGCTCATTGTCATTTTTTTGGTCCATTTTTTCAGACTCTTTAGGAATAACCCAATAACTCAATATCAGTTACTATCTTGATGAACATTTAGACTCTGAATTAAATTCCCAGTTAAATATTACAGATATTTTATTGATTATTACAGTTCGGCTATGTTTCATTCTCATGAATGGAAATGTACAGGTTAAAAGTACTTTTGGTTTAAGGCAGAGGTCAAGCAGCCTTTCAAAGACGTTTATCTTGCTTTCCCCCAGGCAACAACTTCTTTGTTTCTAATGTCAATAAATGAAAAAAAAAGAAAAATTTGATGTTATCAGAGTGATGTTGACCTGTATGTTACACTTTTTTATGGGTAATAATGGCTTTATTGGATCTGACATGTTTGGGTGTTAGCACTCAGGATTTTAAGGTTTTTCAAGCAGATTTTTTAATTATGGACGAGGAGAGCCATCATTAAGCCTGAGCCATATAAACACTAAGCGTGTCATAAATCCGCTGTGCAGGCGGCAGCCGGCCAACACGCTAATAAATCACCTGATTCACTTTTCCATTTCAGGTTGTCCGGCATCATGAGTCAGCGGACGGAGCGGCGCGGGATACACGTGGACCAGTCGGACCTGCTGTGCAAAAAGGGATGCGGTTACTACGGCAACTCGGCATGGCAGGGCTTGTGCTCCAAGTGCTGGAGGGAGGAGTACCAGCGGGTCCGCCAGAAGCAGATCCAGGACGACTGGGCCTTGGCGGAAAAGTAAGATCTTCTGTTGCTTCGTGAAGACCCCATTAATTAATTTATCATTAATTTATCTTGTTATACGTTGCTGTAATCAGGTCTGATGAGTTACAAGCTGATAACAAATGATCACAAAAATTGATTTATTAGTATAGACTTTGTGTGATTAGCGAAACTATTTAAATATCTGTCTACAATATTATAATATATCATAAACTGAAGGCTATAGAAACAATATAGGATATTTTCCAGATTTCTTTTCCCTGTAGTTTTTAAATGATGATACTGCAGCATTGAATGTGGTAAACAGTATCATTCAGACCCTTGGTACACTACGTTTACAGTGTCTAATGTTTTCTTTACCATAGTCCACAATAAGTAAAGTCTGAAGTACTTTAAGTACCAGTAAAAGTGGAGGCTGATAATGAGCTGGTTGTGTAAAAAAAAAAAAAAAAACTCAAGCAATTCATAAAATGTTTCATTTCACATAACGGCAATCAGACTGCTTCTTATGTTTTAAATTATTGCAGTTTCTCTCAGTTGCTTTGGTACAACCCTGAAACGACAAAACTCTCTGTGACATTTCTCATATCCACAGCTCATTCCCTCACATTATGAGCTCTGCATTTCTGCTCTCATGTAGAATTCGTCCGTGCAAGTTCTCGTATCTTCGATGATCTGGTGGTGCACTGAGTTTGTCTCGGTAACCGTAGAAGAATCTTTCAGCGTGGAGATTAACACACAGGTGCTATATCTGCAGTTCTCTGCCTCACTAGAAGTTTTATAACAGCCTGTTACAGTCACCGCGTAGTGACCAAAAGGGCAGGATTTTACACAGTGTGTAGATTAGATTCTGGACTGGATATGACTAGTGTGTGTTACAAAAGATGCTGTTGTAATTACAAAGAGTAAAAGTCTGAGGAGCTGCGATTCTCATGTAAAAGTTGAAAGTTAAAAAGTTTTTCCAACAATACACCAGATTTGGTACAGAGGTTTTTCCTTTACTCACAGGGGACGATTTTAATGGGAAAAGTTGTCTAAACACTTTTACTATTTATTAGGAACTCCCTCAAGTACAATATAAAAATACAGGAAAGCCAAAGCTATTTGATATGCGATGATCAATATCCTGTTTAAAGTACAGCTTTAAGAAGCATTCATCAGGTCTCTAAGGTTTCTTGTCATTTAATAGTCTATTTGCATAACTTAAAAAAAACATGATTTTCTGCAATTTTTACACAAATAATAATTAAATATTTCATCCAGCTAGAATATAAAACTAGTTAATATCATATGTTTTTGATTTTTGGAAACATTTTAAAGAGAATTAAACTATCTGGTATAAATTTTTTGTGCACCACAATGCAGATTTGCCATTGTCCCACATACAGCAAAGGAATCCAGAAGCTTTGTCCAAATTAGCAACTAATATGATATTCGTAGAGGAGTTACATTAGTGTGAGGATTGCGTGTTGATCTGATTGACTGATCAGAACTGAATTGTCGCATTTCAATAGAAACTATAATTTCAGGACCATGATTAAACAACGTGGCGCACCAGTTTTCATCAGTTTAGTCGTAATCGTCCACTGACTCTGGTCTCTGCTCTCTACGTCTTCAGGCTGCAGCGAGAGGAGGAGGCGGCGTTTGCCAACAGCCACGTCCAGGCCCAGGGTCACGTCCAGTCGGCGGCGACGCCGCCGCACCCGGGGCACGCCGCGCTGGGCCCCTTCTCCAAGTTCGAGGAGAAGAAAACCAACGAGAAGACGCGGAAAGTGACCACCGTGAAAAAGTTCTTCAGCCCTTCGTCGCGCACAGCTTCCAGGAAAGGTACGAAGAAGTTAGCGCCGCGTCGACGTGGTAACTCCGTTCTGCTTCCTGATTGGTTCGTTGCCTCCATCACAGATTCATGCTTCCTGCTGTCTGGTGTGAACACTGGTGGCTTATTTTTCCTTTTTAATTTTCACTAGTTTTTGATTTAAACCTTTTTAAATCTCAGTTTTTCTCTAAACAAACATATTAGAAGAGTATTGGGGCCACTGAAAAAGTAAAACTACGAGGTCTGAATTGTGTTTCTCAGCATTTGGTGCAGGTTGGGCCATGACTGTTACTTTAGTCACTACTTGAGTTGTGGGAAGTGACTAAATGTCTGTTCTCCTCATCAGAAACCCAAGAAGGAAAGACCCCCAGCCCGTCTATTAGCCGCCACCCCAGCTTCGATACAGACCAAGTGTCCAAGGACTTCGTGGACTTCCTGAAAAACCTCCAGAAACCCGGCCGGGAGATCCACAAGCAGTGCCGAGCTTTTATTGTGAACATGTCCAGCAAGAAGGTCCTAACATGTGTGATGATCATTGATAACAGTAAATAATTATGGAACCTGTGTTCAGCATTTTCACCAGTCGACATCTTTTCCTCTTGCAGGACCTGGGCGCTGACGAGCTGTCGGAGTGCGTGCAGGACTTCTACCAGAACATGGCCGACCGCCTGATGACTCACTTTAAAGGTTCGCTGAGAGCGGAAACCACCATCATGTGCTTCCAGGAGGCGACAGCGTGTTCCGAGCAAATCTGAAAACCGAAACACTCGAAACACTCGACTGTAATGCGGCTCTAAGCCCAACTAATGAGGTGTAATAAATCTTTGCTCTCCAGGATCTTCGGAGTCCGTGGAGCAGGTGATGGACCAGGTGGAAAAATACATCATGACCCGTCTGTATAAGAGCGTGTTCTGTCCGGAAACCACCGACGACGAGAAGAAGGATTTGGCCACGCAGAACAGGATCAGGTGGATTTTCCTCAGCAGCCGATGCTTTAATGAAAACCCTGTTTCTGTATGTCTCACGGCAAATCCTGAAGTCCCACTTGTTCCTGTCAGCTCTTTATTGAATCCCTGTGGTGGATTTTCTCTCTTCTTTTTAGTGCAATAAATTTAATTATCAGCCATTATTGCATCCTACGAAACTGAGCAACTGGCTTTGCAGCACATAAGCTGATTGATTTGATGAAAGATGTAAAGCAGCAGTTTGTTTTAGACTCACACATCTCATAAAGCAGCACCTAATTAGCTTTTTTTTAATGGGTGGATTCGATGACTCAAAAAAAGGGCTTTTCCAACATCCCTTTATACATAATGCCTCTATTCAGACATGCCAGTTTTCCAGCACTTTTTATTATAGCTATTCCGACATGTCATCTTGTTTAATACAAGCATAGATACAAACAGACACTCAAAGCTGCAAATCTACAAGGTCAAACCCAGTGCTTTTTATAAACGGATGTGTCTGTAATTTGACATATGAGCGAAAAGACCAACAAGATGTCAATACTGAACACTAAACAAACTTTGATTCATTTATTTAATTATTATTTGCTTGTGTTTATCGTGGCACTGTCACCATGGTGACGGATCCAATTAAACACCGTAGCTGCCGGATCCAATGTTGGAGGCTCCAGATCTTGTTCCTGCGTGTTCCGGCTCACATTATGCCATAAAAATGTATTCAGTCTTTCATGCTGCGCAGAGAGAAAAAAAAATCCACAGTTTGGTGAATCTCTGACTTTGATATGACTTTGTATTGATTCTTTTGATTCCATTACATGTTTTTGTCTAGCACCATCACCAGATCGGTAGTTAAATTGTTCCCATCAGCCTCAGCTGTACTTTGTGCCTTTTTTCCCCCCCCATTACTGGAAGTGTGTTTGGTCACGGCGGTCATGTGGCCGCTCAGCTTCGGTCACACATTCCATCAGAAAGCGATCAGTGCATCATTGTGCGCTCCACATTCAGCAGCCTGAACACCTCCCTGTCTGTTGGTGCCTTCTAATGCACATCATCCAGATCTGTATCAGGATGCTCCGCATTTGTAGGATGTGGGTTGACTCCAGCTGTCTGTGTTGCAGGGCCTTACACTGGGTGACCATCCAGATGCTCTGTGTGTCCATGGATGAGGAAATCCCAGAAGTCTCTGAGAACGTGGTCAATGCAATAACAGGTCAGAGCGTGCTGCAGGAATACCAAGTCTAGTAAAAATGTTTTAGCCTTCTTTCATGTGTGGAAATAAGCTGTTGTATTCTTGCATTCTTCTCACTGGTATAGAGATAAATAGGAACATAATCTTGATATAGAGATGCACCTAATGACTTTTTTCATAGTTGATTAATCTGTTGATTATTGATATGAGTAATCTGTGATTTATTTTGTTAATAAAGTGGTGTTAAATGTCAATCACTGTTTCCAAAGATGAAGGTGGAACCTGATTTTTTTTTATTATTATTAGTTTACTATCATAGAAGACTAAAGAAACAAATTTGGACATTTTCTCTTTAAAAATCACAAAATTCGGTTAAAACCTATAATAAAATATTAATTGGAAATAATCAATCAAAAATCAATAATCAATCATTGCAGCTTAATCTAGACACCATTAGAAGGAATTGAGCAAGGCTGATTATTATTTGATTATTTATTGTATAGTCAGCTGAATGATTATCATTTTTATGACTGATTAGGTAACACTTATTTTCTTGGTTGTAAAGTAAAATTACAGAAAATAAAGGATCCAATAGAAAATCTATTCACTTTAACATCATAGAGGACTAAAACAACCATAAATATCAACATTTATGCAGTCAGAAGTCAGAATTAGTGAATATTGCATAAATATAGTTAAGGATTATATTTAATTAAGCTTTTTGGAAACTAACCCTTTAACAGACGTGTTTTAGAACACGCCAGTGGTATGGTAACGTGTCCAGCTCCTGACTTCTCCGTGTCTCGGGCTGTTCAGATATCATCGAGATGGACTCGAAGCGGGTTCCCCGGGACAAGCTGGCGTGCATAACGCGCTGCAGCAAACACATCTTCAGCGCCATCCGGATCACGCAGAACGAGCCGGCCTCTGCCGACGACTTCCTGCCCGCGCTCATCTACATCGTGCTGAAGGCCAACCCCCCGCGGCTCCAGTCCAACATCCAGTACATCACCCGCTTCTGTAACCCCAGCCGGCTGATGACCGGGGAGGACGGATACTACTTCACCAACCTGGTCTGGCTTCATGGTTTTCTCCTCAATCCTTGAAATCCACCTGAGGCTTCACAGCCATAGTCTCAGTTTGTTTAGGCTGGTCAGGCTGTCTAAAAGTAATGCGCTGTGTAGGTTTTACCTCCATCAGAACTTTATCTGTAATCATTAGATATATATTTTGTTGCTAAAGTTGCATATTTAATTTAGAATATTTTGTTTATTTAACATGATTTGCTGCATGTCTTTACTGTAAATTTCAACATTAAAGATCAAAATCATGATTGGCAAGATGAGAAAGTCAAAACCTTTTTAAAATACAGTTTTAAGAGGCATTTATCAGGTCTCTTAGAATGTATAGTTTTTGTTCATTTTGGTTTCTTGTCATTTAAAAATCCATTTGCACATTTTTTTTTCTGTCTACTGCATAATTAAAGCCTTAATGCTACAAAGCAATTTCTAAAAATCATTTTATGTAACACAGTACAATCCTGCAAAAGCAGCTTTCATTACAGTGTAAAGCTCTGTATCATGGCTCCTTCTCATGTTGCTTCCTACTGCTTCAGTTACACTTCAAAAGTCCGTTGCCTTTCCTATGTCTCCTTATCTCAACATATGTCCATGTACAATTTGTCTATTAAGTAAACATAAAAAATCTACCTAAGCAACCACTTTTCTATAGGAATACATACTTCCTACAGGCACTGCACTAGTTTATATAAAACAAAGACCTGCTTATAATCAAAAGATTAAAATCTCACTTTCTACAATTACTGTAACTGAATAATGTTTGTGTGTGTGTATTTGTGTGTGTGTGTGAGTTCTGTAGGAAAACCCTTCTCTCATTTACCTGTCCGTGTTGTGTCTCTTGTGTTCGTGCAGTGCTGTGCAGCTGCCTTTATCGAGAAGTTGGACGCCCAGTCTCTCAACCTCTCTCCGGAGGAGTTTGATCGCTACATGTCAGGCCAGGCGTCGCCACGGTTCAGCAGCTCAGAGGGGGAGTGGCCCCATGCCGGCCCCACGAACGCCACCGCCGCCGCCGGCAACCCGGTCCTGGCTCAGCTCAACCACAACCTGGAGCTGCTGTCGGGCCTGAGCGGCCGGCAGGAGGCGCTGATGGAGGCGGCGCAGAGCCTGCACGCCGACCTGGTGTCCTGGCCCCAGAGCGTGCAGCAGGAGGTGCAGGACATCCTGGAGAAGTACCCCCTGGAGATCCTGTCACGCACCGTCTCCGCCATCGACGCCAGCAACATGGACAACGAGAACCTGCCGCCGCCCCTGACTCCCCAGATGTTCGCCGGGTAGCGGGGGTCAGCGGAGGACGGCGAGGAACGTTTCACACGCGGCGAGGACGAACTCCCGCTTTAACACGTCGGCCCTTCGCTTTAGTTTTTTTAGGGTTTGACGGTAACATTTCACACACACACATCTCCTGGATAGTTTGGAGTCTTATCATGCTTCGCTTTTCCTGCACTTTAACGCCAACAGTAAAAAAAAAAAACAACTCTAATATTCAGAATTTCTTTCTGATTTGCCTTGCTGCAATAACATTGTAGATAGAAAAAGAAGTGATGGGTCATTCAAAACAAATAGACACACAACAGAACACAGTCTAGAGGGAAATCCATTCACAAAAAAAAGATGGAAATACAAACATGTAATTACAGTAGTAGATTTACTGTATCTTACAGGATGGATTTGGAGATGAATTACTTCAATATTGATTTCAAAGTCAATTTTAACTCAGAGAAGCAGAGAGTAGAAAATTCCTGAATGGAGGAAGCTGCCATAACCTGTTAGCTGTGTCGCAACAGTTTTATTTAAACCTTCTTTGTCAAGAGGAGGTTATTTTTTAATGGTTGTGTGGCATGAGTCATGTCTCTTAAATAAAATATATGAAACTGCTGAACCATCAGCGACAGAGCGATAAGCTCCCAGTGACTGTTAGTGGCCAGTGCTAATACTACTGCGTAAAAAAAACATTTCTATCTGTGTAGCACTTTTAAAAGTTTCAAAAAAGAAAGAATAAGGCATTAAAGGATAATAATCACATGACAGATTATTCACACGTTAAAAGCAGGTTTGTAAAGGCGGTTTGTGGTCGGTGGGGCAGCTCACTGAGGTATGAGGGAGCCAGGTTTGTTTGGGGGGTCAGGGAGTCAGCGGAGGTTCTGGAGGAGCGGAGGGGATAAGGCGGCCACAGAAGTGCGAGTGTGTTCTGTTTGTAGTGGAGTTTATGCTGTTACCGTAATCAGTTGTAGACGTAATGAAAGCGTAGATCAGGGTCGGCTGATTTGATCATTTGATTGATGTGGAGAGCGTGTTAGCGGATGATGTTACCAAAATGTACAGAATGAGGAATAAGCTCCCTAACAGACAGTTCAATAGCCACTAAGAAACTGCTTATTTTAACCTTTCGTGACTCATTATTTATTGAAATTTGGAAAAGAAATGTCTTTTAAAAACAGAAATAAAACAGGGTAACTGTATTATGACTGAGTAGAGCCAACGTGTCTCCAGTTGGTTGGAACGGATGTTTCCGGTTATCAAGCCCCAAAAAAATGAAATCTTATCAAGCAAATATCTTATTTTTGCTGCAATAAGTCCAATAATGAGTAGAAAATTTGATTCTATTAGATATTGGACTTAGTGTGTTGTGCCAAACATATCACATCACTGGGGTTGCTGTCCTACAGCAACATCTGTACGGCGTGCTTGTGTGTCTGTTTGAGGCTCATGTTGGTTGTTAATATAGCACGTTGCTCCATTTTCTTGCTGCACGTGCGTCTGCTGCTGAGCTCGATGAACGGTTGAAAAAGCAATCCAGCCAAAAACACTCATTTAGAAGACTCACAGAACCACTCCAAACAACCAGATCACATCGTCTTGTCTTTGTCAGTTATGACATTAACCTCAGAAGTGTTTCACCCAGAAAACACATTACGTCGTGCTGTGGTCTTAAAATCCACTGTGTTTTGGCAGGGGTTGTGCATATGCAAAACGAGCCGATTAGAATAAGCATGTCAAATGAAAGCGTACGACGGAGAACAAGTTTTAAAAATTGATTCATTTTGTCGTTTGTGATGTATAATGTATGATGTTGGTCGTGCAAACAGGCTGTCGTCTGTCGAGGCGCCGCCGTCCTGCTGCTGCTTCATCTTAATGTCGAATTATTTGCTCGAGGATGTTTTTAAAACTGTCAGATGGAATAAGCAGCGCTTTTAATTCAATGACGTGCAGAACAACTGAACATAGGCTATAAAATTCTAGAGGCCTGTTTTAACTAATCCAGACTAACACGATCTTAACAGATCTGATTGGTGCTTCAACGTTAGATGTAGTATTTTTTATGTGTAATCTTAAATGAGTAGTGAGTGGAGTGTACTCATGATACTATGGCAGAGGGTACTATTTCCTGCAGTTTAAATATTTAGAAGCACCTTAAAGGTCAAGTCGTATGATTATGTAATAGACAAATTGTAAAAATAAGCTTGAGTCAGAAAGTACTCATTGGATTTGTTGACAATATCACATTGGATATCACATAGGAGTGTGTTTGTGGAAACTTGGTCAAGTTCATCCACACTAGACTCTGTCATCCATGTCTTTATGGACCTTGCTTTGTGACTGAATAAAAGTAATAAAACTACTAAATCTTTCTCTAAACAGATATTTGAAACTAACTGGCATATCCTAAAGCTGAGTGTACACATTTCATATTTGTCATGACATTGGTGGAAAATTAAACACTAATAATTGTTGCATTTTTTTTTGAGTACAATAAAGAAGAAATGGAACACAGATGATTTGAGTCTTTATTTGTTGGTGGTGGGTTACCATGGAGAATCCATCAGTCATATTCTTCCTTTTTAGAATTAATATAATGTTAATTCTATGCAACCTGGCTCCAGTCCTGCAGGAGGCTCAGGGTCAAAGGTCACCAGGTGGGACGCTATCTAACTTATTAGATTGAGCATAAAAACATGAATCACTTTCTTGTTAAAGTCTGTACTTTTGTAATGATTTTTTGACAGTTTGCAGTATTGTAAGGATTTGACTCAAGGATAATATTCTATGTATAAAAGTGAAACAGTAAATTTGCAGAAACATGTCCCATATAATTGATATTTTTTGACAATGGAATGTTAATACTAATGCATAAATGTGTTTTTTTGTGTATTTTACTGCTGTTGCTGCTGGATCAAGGTTGACCTACTTTACATAAAGTGGTTTAAACCAGTGGTCACAAGATGAATCTGAGGGGCTGTGAGTTAATTAATTGGGAAGGAAAGATAAGGAAAAAAAAACTTTTTGGAATCTGGACTGAATCTTTGCTTTTCACGAACTGTCTGAAAAATTTGAAGAAAAAATGTCTCATTTTTTGTGAAGGCCAAGAAAATGTTTTTTATTTATTTTTTTTATGGGAAATCATTATATGTCAAATAATTAGTAGCTATAAAACTATAAATGTTCCACTGACTTGTAGGGAAATCATGTGATTGTGAACCTTTGTGACTCCAATAGAGTAGCATTTGAGTTGCAGCCTGTATGATTCTTTAAAATAATTTCAATATATATATATATATGTTTAATGTAAAAGTTAGGAGAGTTACCCCCATAGAGATTAATGTGAAAAATTCATCAACTTTTGAAAATGAAATGAGATAAGTTACATTACATCACATCACATGACTCATGTTGCAATAATGACAATACAAATATATCAAACATTCACTAAGTTGACACATAAAAAAAATAACTTAACCAAGACCATGTGAAGTTTACTGTTTATTTAGTTTTGATACTGTAAGGTGACTGAAACCGCAACTGACTCTCTCCACCAGAGGCCTCCAATGTGCAAAGTGACAAAATGCAGTTTTTAAAGGGCCCTTGTCTGAAGTCACTCAGCCGTAAACAGCAACATCATGGCTTCTCAAGGAGTAATATCATAGACGTGTACTGTAGTACTACCTTAAACAAACATTTATCATTTGGGGAAGAATTTGTCATTGGCTTATACTAGAGTTTGCATCCATTGAGAGGTGTGTGTTTCTTACCACATCATCTTCATACAGTATATACACAAAACAAGATAAATTAACTGCAGATAATGTTTATACATGCTTATATAGTTCTGAAAAACAAATATTGAAAGCTTTATACATACGGTAAGGCATATTATATATATATACAGAACTAGCCTAAATGTATTAGTATCAAACATCTGTCAAATATTCACATCTCAACAAAACAAAGAATTCAAAACATGTTATAATATATACAAAAATACTTATGCAAATGCCCCTAAGAATATTTTAATAGAAAAAATAATAGGAATCTCATCAGGATCAGGAGGACATCACGTCATATTTGAAACATGCACTTGCCGCAAAGGATTTTCCAGTTCCGCGGGGGGCCACATGTTGATGCCTCCGTGTTTGTTTGGGTTTTTTTGGGCTGAGTGTGAATCACTGAGAAGAAGCGTTTCTTGGTGCAAGGGATACTTGGTCTAATGTGCTTGTTTGGTCCCCGTCCGGTGCCTCGGACACTCACCTGTGGGCTGTGCGTGCATTCTCTTTCCCTCCCCCCCCTCTCCCCTCTCACGCCACAATCACGCTACACTTTAGACTCGCTCTCCACGTTGGCAATGTCCCCGTTCCTCTCCATCTGCTCGCCCTTGTCCCGCCCGTCCAGGCCGGTGTCCGTCTCCTGGCCGTTGCGCTCAGACTCCGGCAGGCCCTGCTGGCTCAGCTTGCTGGCCAGCGACCAGGTGAGGGGCAGGCGGGAGCGGTTGGCCATGTCGTAGAGCTCTTTGGCGCTGCAGGCGGGGGTGTTGGTCTCGTAGATGTCGTGGAAACTATTGTAGTCCACCTCGTAGAAGCCGTCCTCCAGGGTCAGGACCGGCGTGAAGCGGTAGCCCCACTTGATCTCGCTGTTGACGTATGAGCTTCTGGCCTGGCACGTCATGCCTGAAACATGAATTAAAGTCAAAACATCTCAAGGTGTCAAGGTGCTGACCTGAAAATTGTATTTTTTTTTGTGTTGAGGGTGCCACCACATTACAATGTATTTGATTGGAATTTACTTTGTGCTACTCGCAGCATTAAGGTAAAATAAAAAGAAATCAAGAATAAAATTCCTTCCATATAATAAAAGCAACCAGATTGAGAGCGACAGTACATGCTTCTGCAGGGTTCAGACAAGGTTGAATCATCTTTTTTTTGTACATGTTCTGTAATTAATTCACAAGTGGGTCATACGCAGGATTGGTGAGTAACAGAATATTATATATTTAAAATACAATGCAAGAGTATAAAATATGAGCCGTAATTCACCACAGATACATTTTAAATTGATGGTATTTTATATAAGTTACTTTTTTTAAGACAATTACTTGAAGGGATTCATGTATTACTTTTGTTTTATTTGCTTTAAAATTCAAGTCAAAACTGTCTCTTTTAAATTGTGTATTTTTATAAAAACTGTTCTTTCAGCTAAACAAAATGCAGATTTTTTTTTTTTAACAAATTTAATATACATCATAGAAGTAAGAGTATTTCAAAAGTGTTCCAAAGTACTTGGAATACTTACTCAAATTAAGTAACTAAATGAAATATGAACACATTACAACATTGGCCAAATGTTATCTTAGGTTAATACAAAAAAAAACATCCATGAACATAAACAAATCTTCTGAGTCTGAAATGGTTTTATGGCTGAACTGAATCAGTTGTAGTCAGACGGGCCAAATGATGTTATATAACTGCGTTAGATATTTTTATGAGTTGAAGATGTCACAAGGTCGCATTTATCTGCTTTTTACTTACCTCTGTAGATTTATGAGGAGTCGTGTAAGTAATTGGATGTAATCTTATTAAGAAAAAACGTCAGCTTTATATTGGGCGGGGGCAAATATTTTTTTTGGAAGTGTCTAACACTAATGGTAATTAGACAATAATTCACAGTTGTAAAAAAAAAAGGTTCCATATCATGGCATTTTCCATTTTCATTGCTTTTTTATGACTGTAGTAAATGTCTAAGTGTTAAAAACAAATACCGACCCATCCGTCAAACGTTCCGCCCATGGAGAAATACTTATATGCTTGTTTTTACTTTAATGAATATGATATTTACTGTGTCACACTAACACAGTCAAATCCCTCTGTACCTTCTAGAGCTCTAGAGAGAAACTTAAGAGAGGGGATATAAAACAACAATGATAAATATATCATCTAAGAGATGTCAGAACGTCAACTAAAACCAAGGAAAGTGTATGATATGGGACCTTTAAAGATATGGCTGACGGTTTTCTTTACTTTATTTAATGCCAACAACTCATATCTGTGAAGCCAAACCAACAATGATGAATTTAACTTTATATTGAAGTTCTGGGAGAAACATGAAATGTTGTTCAAAGTCGTTGGTTGTGATGGCTCATTGACGTGTTTTCAACAGTTTTTGAAAAAAGAAGGTCTAAAGACGAATGATTCTAGGGTTTGGCTGTTTTACTGTCAATGCACATGAAGCACTTTGCAATATGGGTGACTATAAATAAAGGGTTTTATTGTAATTATAGTATGTGCTGTCTGTACTTACAGACTTCTTTGTGCTTAGATTTCACAAATACATCTCATTTTGTCCAGAATGTTATATGACTCACCTGTGGCCTCCACCATACCCTCCAGAATCACCACGATTTCCACATCCTCCTTGGCCAGGTAGGCCTGCGAGATCTCCCAGAAGGGGCTGCTCTGGTTTATCTCGTGGCAGATGATGAGCGGCGACACGAGGAACAGCCTGTCGTCTCCCGTGTTGTAACCCACGTTTATGTCCGTCTGGTTTAAAGGGATGAACTCCCCCTCCTTGGTCTGCTTAGACTTGATGAGCTTGGCCCTGATGGAAGCCTCCACGATGTGCGAGTTTCGGAGGTCTCCGACTCTGAACATCATGCACAGCCGCCCGTCCCGCATCGAGATGACCGCGTTGGAGGAAAACACTAGTGTCTCGGCTCGCTTCTTGGGCTGCGATATCTTGACGAACATGCAGCCCACCATGAAGGCGTTCACGATAGATCCCAGCACCGACTGCACCAGGAGCAGAAGTATCCCCTCGGGGCATTGGTCCGTGATGACTCTGTATCCATAACCAATGGTGGTCTCTGTCTCAATGGAGAACAGGAAAGCTGACACAAACCCATTGAGGTTATTGACACACGGGATCCACTGGTTGTCCGCTAGATGGTCCAGATCCCCGCGAGCGTACGCGATAAGCCACCACGCGAAGCCAAAGAAGAGCCACGTGACGGTGTACACCAGGACAAAGATGAAGAGGTTGAACCTCCATTTGAGATCCACCAGCGTGGTGAAAATGTCCGTCAGGTAGCGGTAGCGCTCCCGCACGTTGCCGTGGTGGACGTTGCACTTCCCGTCTTTCTGGACGTACCGCTGGACGTTCTTCGTCCTGTCCATCGCTGCCAGCTGTTTGGGCAGGTTCTCACGGGCCTGCTTTGGCAACTTGGGTTGTCTGATGATGGCCGGGCTCTCCACATCCTGCTCCATGGGGTTTCTCTAAGGGTTCAGGCCTATAGGAGAGGACACATGAACAGTAAGAATATTAAAGTCAGCGTCCACTCAGAAGCATTTTTATTCTACAGTTGCAGTTTGCAGAATTATGTATGAGGTTATTAGTTAGGTCCATTCAAACCAAATGTGCCAATTAGTGTGGAAGCCTCAGTCGCACTCGGGCACACAAAATCAAGAGGACCTCCAAAAAGAGGTAGTCAACAATATCCCTGACAAGTTGTGAGTAAGATATTTCACAGCCTACCTTGTGGGTATTTGGAACAATGTTCATCCCTTGTGACCTCATTTTTAAAAATAGTGCGTCTCTTCCACTTGAATTGATGCAATATGCGTCTTCTGTGATTCTGGTGCATCCGCAGATTATTCTCGAGACGCAGTTTGGAAGTGGGTATATATATGTAACCAAAAATAGAGCCAATACATAGGATGTAATACATAGAGATAAGAGCATGTAGCAACGTGTGAACGTCTCGCTTCTTTGCGAGTCAAAATTGATGCTTATTTCTACAGGAAGATAAACATTGATGAAACGTCAAAGGGACAGATTTTAGTTTGTCTGCAGGTGTGAAATTGGACCAAGCAGAATAAACATTTTTATTGCCTGGTGAGGACCAAATAATCAAACCAGTGGTGTGAACGCGCCCTAAGATCCTCTGAGAGTTGGCAGTAGAAGTTTCACAGGGATGGAGGGAACCTCACCTCTACCACCCACCTGGGTGATGCACGGCAGCCATTTTGTGCCAGAACACTCACTGCGTATCAGATCGTGGTGGACAGGGAGGGGATGATTGAGCCAATTACACCGGGGGATGATTAAGTGGACAGATGGAGAAACCCGGTTTGGGAATTTAGCCAGGTCACCGGGGAACCACTGGAACATTGAGAATAGCCCTCACAGTGAAGCAGGAGACGTCTTATGTCCACCAAGAAAACTTTCATACACCAACAATATTTTCATTTTTATAGACTCTGGGTTTTTAATGAGGGAGAATGAGGAATCTGTGAATATTAGAATATTAGTCTGTGAATATGAAAGAAGAAGATGGAAAAACTATATCAGACATTTTTGCAATATAATACAAAGTTACTGAAAAATTCTAACTAAGCATCTCCCACCACTTTGCACACAGCAGGTTCAATGGGTGAAACGAACAGATGCAAATTCATATTAGATATGTGTTCTTTCACTTCTATTGTTATTTCCTATTCTCTCTTTCAAAACTATTTCAATATGCCTTGTTTTGCTGCATTTATTCTTGTTGCTTAATGTTTCGTGTAAAGCTCTTTGTTGTTGATATGTGCAGCAAATAGAACAAATAAACCTGTGTTCTTGTGTGTTTTTACAAATGTGTATTTATTATTACGGTCCACTGCCTGTTAGCCAAATTGCCCCTTAGGGACATTAAAGCTTTACTCTACTCTGCACTAAAAATAAAGTTAATTTGCGAGATACTTATCGCAACAGCATTACACGGTGCTTTGCAGAAAAACCAGACGATGAAGCCAACCTACAGGAATAAAATCGCAAAATGCAATTTCAATGCGAGCAATGTTTGTGATTCCGGCCATATCATGGTCCGTCTGCTGTGATTCAGGATGCATAATAAAGGGACAGGTTTATTTACAGCAACTGTGATCCTGAAGCAGTGGGAGGAAGAAGAAGAAGAGCGGCAATGGAGTGGAAATAAACTGATGGATTGTGTGTGTGTGTGTGTGTGTGTGTGTGTGTGTGTGTGTGTGTGGGAGAAATAAGCAGCTTCCAACCAGAAAATATGGAAAGCAATATAATTGAGTGCATTTCTGTATTTACACAAGTTACATGAGTAGAAATCAGAGCGTTGCTTAATGAGCTTTGTCCACCTTGACTTTATATCATGTGTTTTGAGCGGAAGCAACACAAAACATGATATAAAGAAGGAATCTCCTACTCTGCCATAATCTCAACGCCGCTGAGTCCATGTTGGAAACCAGGAATCAGCTGTGTGCAGGTTTCAGAAGTTGAGCCCAGTATGAAGCCGCATGAAAAAATACGCAGCTATAGTAAAGCCAAGTAAAAACTCACCACCGCCCACACTGCAAAAAAAAAAAAAAAAGCAAAGCTCCATTTTGTCAGTAACTCGCACAGTTTAGAGGTAATATCTGAGGTTGTAAAGCCACCGAATGGCTGTTGATTGTGAGGGTGCTCAGGAGGTCAGCAGGGTGAAAAAAGAACGTTAGGTGACCACTGACAGAGTAATTGAAGATAAATTAGAGGCTTGGAAACAGCGTCAAAGTGGAGTTTAATTGTAAGCTATGTGTTTTCTTTTTTTACACCTCATTTCTCTTAGTCCTTATCACACATGGGTGCATCCTTTGTTAAATAACCACAAGCAGTGCAGGTCTTCCTGCTGGTGCCTCATGATGTTTTTGGGTGTTAACCTAATATATGTGGTTGGTAATGATCTATTTTGGCAAGAAAGATGAAGCTTAAAGATGCTTTATTCGTTATTTATATATATAAAAAGTCTCAGATTTGTAGAAAATGCAATTTTAATTGCGTTTTTGATCCTAAGAAGTTGTAAATCTGATTTTTTTTACAAGTCAAATTTTAATAGAAATTGTGCAACTTGACATATTAGAATTTTGAAAAACTTAAATTGTTGATTCAGAATTTGCATCGAACAATAAAAGTTAAAAGGAGTCATTGAAGATTTGACGTGACAAAGGATTCAGACACATCATTTTAGTGAAATTCTGGTGGAAATTCTGAGGCTTTTTTCAATTTCAGAAACCATCATTTTTTTTTTTTTTTTACCACTGGAACAAATGGCTGTGTTGAAGCCGTTCTCTCCATTCACAGGGGAATATTATGAGCTTGAGCAGCGCTGGTTTCCGTGGCAACGTACAGCTCCGTCTACCAAGTGCTCACAATATAGCAGGAATGTACTGGATGAGGCCGCTGCAGCGTTGGGTAACGTTTGTCTGTTTCATTTTGTTTCAGAGGCCCCGAGGAAGAATAAATACTGCAGTACTACAAACAAATCCGCGTGTGCTTGAAGCTGTCATGATGTGTTATTTTTAGTGTGTATGTAGAGCAAGTTATAATGAGAGTAAAGACACGATAAAAGCGATAGAGATAGTTTTCATTTTGATTGGTGCCACATTGGCTCTGAGGGAAGCATTTACACTAATTAAAGCTACTATAGCTGATATGTTTGTCCCAATAAAATTAACCTGTAAATGAATGCTGATGGGATGTAATAAACCCACAGATATGCCAGGTTGTATTTTCAGTTTGACTTTTGTTTTCATTGTTACTTTATCTGACTCTTTAGTTAACAAAAGAAAAAAAGTTAACCACAACTCCCAAGGTGCATTTCAGCAAGAAACAATCACTTTGGATTATGGTGTTAATGACACAGAATTTGCAATTTGCCAAATCAATCAATTCACTTTTATTCTGAGTCAACTGAGTAAACTCAGCAAATGGCTGTTGTTTATAATTTAGGTAATGAAGCATTTTTAATTCATTACACTCATTCAAGCCAATAACTTATTTTGTACTGTAAAGCAGCTGGGGCTCATGGGTAATGTAGTATTCTTAGCAGTAACATTGACATTTTTAAACTTGTTGCAATTATATAGGTCATAAGGATAAATACATCATCCAGGATAGAAATTCAGTAATGTGTACATAGAGCAATCATTTTATGTAGCTATAACACAGTTAAAGTTTTGGCATAGTTTTGACACAGCAAGCAGGCTGAAAATTACAGAAAGATACTCTACTTGGATTGAATTTAATCACATGGTTATGTTTTATTAGTTAGATTTTATGTAACATTCTATAATAACGTTTATTTTAATTTAGTAAAATTAAATACCACTGATGAAATAAATCTTACATGTTATTTTTCATTAAACATGTACATTCACAATACATTTGTGATTTTTTTTTACCTTTGTGATGTAGGCCTGCCATGTTGTAACTTTAAACCTAATAAAAATGTTTTTATAATAATGATAATAATAATAATAATATAATATCAACCCCAACCTGAAACCCTATAAAATATTTGTGCCTTGGAAATAAATAGCCCTCCAGGTTACTGAAGCTCGTGAGCTACAGTAGATACACACATAACGCTTCCTGACAGCTTTGCTGTTGTATTTTTTGGTTTTGAAGAACGGCTAAAAGAGTTATACAACCCTGACAGACCCGCTGTGCATAGTTACGGTTGCTAAGCTATCATTTCACAATTGTTGTTCGGGGGATGGGCTTCAGCAATCCCAGTGTAGCACAAAGGAGAATCGGTCACTAATGGAATACACTGAATGGTTGATTAAGGGTTATTATGGTGGCAAATATGATAGTAGTTTCTATTTATCTTTGCTATTACCTCTGCTGAGTGGAGGGGATCGCTTGGCAAGTACCCGGCTCCAGATGTGGCAGGGACTGAGCTAAGGCCACATGGGGACACATGCTATTTTAGTCCTATGTAGAGTACAGGTGGTGCAGACATTCCTAATGAATGATTAAAATCTTAAAACAACTTCTGTGGGTTTTTTTAAAGCTCATGCAAGAACGGTGGTCAGTGGATGGAAATCAGCCATTGTCATACCCATCCTTCCAAATGGTGCATTGTGCCAGATGGAGCTCAATTATCCAAAGACATGCAGGCTACCAGACCATCACTGTGATAAGAGCTTTAAAGGGCCAGTTCACTCAAACGCTGTGTATCTACCTCCCCTACCTGTAGGAGGGAAGTGAGGAAGAATAAAAGGGAAATTGGACCATGAAACTGAAATTAACTCGTCTGCTGGACATGACCTTTTAATGTGAGAGTGAGGGGAAATGAAGAGAGGGACATGACAGTTTTGTAATTGTTACCATATGGCCCATTATGCTGAAATTATCATGACAAGAGGTGAACATGAATGCACAGCAGCCACAGCAAATGGAGCAGATCACAACAGGGAGGCTTCTGTGTAATAAATTACACTTATAAACTACAGGGAATTTCAAATGAAAGTCAGTTTTGTGCAGTAAACTGCAAAAAGTAGGAAGTATAAAGGGCTATGGACAATATTTGGGAATTCTCTGAGGGGTCACAGGATTTAAGCCATAAAGTTGGTGAACTGAGTTTAAATATCATTCATTTTATCTCTATACACAAAGGCAACTTTGGGTATAACGCGGTATGACACTCCATACCTTGAATATACACATTTTCAATTAGGGGGTTTTAAAGGTTAATAAAACATCAGCCATGTGTCTGCAGCCCTAGTTGTGGATCACTGCATTTACAAGTACCAACTTGTAAATGCATTGTGTGAGCAGGACTCATAATCAGTAAATGAAGAATTTATCAGGTCAGTGTGACTGAAACTTGCTTGGTTTGTGTTCACTATATTTTTTTGACCATTTTAAAACCAATGAAGTAAAGCGTTTGACCAATCAGGTGCATCTGTTGTAGCAAGCGATGTTCTTTTTTTGTAAAATAATACATTTACACACATATTTCCAACATTTCAAATGAACAGTAGACTGTAAACTCACTATGTTGTCACTATGTATTTCCCTATGTTAAATACAGTAATGTTACTGTAAATGATTATTACAGCATATTAATGTATATTTTACAATAAATCTCTGTAAGTAAATCAAATATAGTCAAAGAGTGACTGTGTTATATAATACAGGTAATCACCCTATACTGCAAGTACAACTGAAATCACAGTATTTATTTTACAGTAAAGACACAGCACTGTTATAATACTAAATAATTACAATAACCTTCTGAATAATTACTGACAGTTATTTACTCTAAAATGTAGAGTAGCGGTTTTTACAGTATACTATGAGTAAAAGTCTCTTTTGGGTCATGGTTCAGGACGAAGCACTGTTCTTCTATGAGTATGTCTCTCTGTAAGGCTGATGTTCACATTAAATACTGAAGTGTCCCAATTTTTTTATGCATCCAAATGACTCACATCTTTTTTTTTTTTTTCACAGAAGTGTGATCTGGGCCACTTGCAAATGTGTCATCAACCTCACAGCCCAGTAAAAATAAACACGAACAGGAGCATCAACAGCGACAGGGGTCAACGGGAAAGATGAGGACGCTTCAAATTCATTGGACAAAATATATCCCGCATCAATTATATTTGTATTCCATTTGACTGCCACAGAAATGACGCTCTTGCATTTAACATCATCATCAAATGTTCGAGTGATGAAATCTCCATTAGCTTGAAGGAGTCAGACACCAAAATAGCATGAAACAAACAGAAGCAGATTCAACTTTTTAAGCAGCGTCTTTTGGAGCCAGCTTTTGTGTCGAAGCCGTGACAGTGTGTTAAAGTCACTGTGCCCAGTCTACTGCCCAGTTGGCATCCATTTCTTGGTTCACTGAGCTTTAATTACATTCTTGTATAGTAATGCATCATTATTCTGCCATAGACTAACAATTAATAGCTGACAGCTGGAGCTAGAAACACATTTTAAACTGTCCAGTGTCCTATGTTTGATTTTTTCTTATCTTTAGACTTTAATTCATCATTAAATATTTTTTTACAACAAATCCATTGTAATTTGGTGATTATTGCTCATTTTATATAATAAATGGTCTCATACTGCACACTTTACAATACATGTGTGCGGGTTCACACACACATTCATACACCGATGGCAGAGCAATAGATCGCTTTACATGTGAAGCGCTTTACAAATGTTTCCAACGTATCTCTCTCTCACACACACACACACACACACACTCACTCACACACACACTCACACCAATGGCACGGCCAAATGTGCGAGTGTGATATACACAGCAGGTTGTCACTAACCATCTGCCTCGCTCCAAAAGTGACATCATTAGCACCACCATGCTGCCACTTCTACTGTAGGCTGCTGAACTGCTTTACTCGTGAATCTTGAAATACGAAGCATAGAAAATTTGTTCTCATTGCCGCAGTTTTCTTAGATCAAGACACATTTATAGCAGAACTCCAGCTCGCCCACTCAAATTGGATTTGCAACCATTTTGAACATTTTTTTTCCCAAAGCAGGTCCCATTACTCATATGTATTTGGTACAGTTTATCAATGTCCTTGTACTTGAACATGTGCAAGAAAAATCATTTTGTGCCATAAAGCAAAATGTTCATAAATGGCTCAAAGCCTGATGCACTTTTCCAGATCATTGACTTAAATTGACTATGAATGATTTTATGGTAAAATGCCTCTTTGCACAGCTGCATTCACACCACAACGTTTCAAAGTGAACCTCTATACAGGTGATAAATGTGAAAAGAGACCATGGCTACAAAGTGCAAATCCTTACACTCGTTTTTTAATATGCAGCCATCAAACTGCATGTTCTCGCTCTCATTAGTAACAAAGGCTTCAGGTAAACTTAAAACCGCTGCCATCAGTGTGAGTTGAGACTTCGAAGAACGTGGTTAACTGTGGCTGCTGGGCTGACACAGGTCGCGTATTTGCTGAATCATGACATCAACACCAGCTTCTTTCAGGATGCCTCCTGCACGGAATCACTGCAAGGATCCACATCCGCTTTCTGCTCTTCTATGGCTGCAAAGCTGGGAACCGTTTTACCTAAGAGCAGTGGCCGTTTCAGTAAATGTGGGGAAGCTTTTAGCAAAGCTGACAGTAAATCGAAGCGATAAAACTGGTTTTAGTCAGACTTGTGCCATATTATTACACATAGGCAGGTTTTTCTATGTGGAAACACATCTCCATGTGAATTAAATCCAATTCAAATGTAGCATCATTATTTTAAATATAATCTTGTTTAAGATAAATGGTTGTATTTACAGTTTTTTTTCGGATAATAACTGTTTTCACGTGAGATTTCAGGCTACAGATTAATTGGATACGAGATTACATGGTTTTATTGCAATCGTTTTTAATCTGAAAGGGAAGCAACTGCCAACAAAAATGTGAACAAAACATTGGATTACCAGTGTTTCATTGTGTTTCAGATCCTGCTAAAGGACCGAATTGCTACGGAATTCGACACTGCAATTCCAACATCTCCTCTGTCTGTGACATCAAGTCCCTCGCAAGACTGTCTGTATGATCTGAGCTGTGCAGTCACGGAGCCCTGAAGCCCCAGTGTGTCCTAATTGCACCAAATTAGACGCTGCACATCCTCAGGTCCCCAGCAAGCAATACAGCGGCCAAGTGGGAAGCTGAAGGATAAACAGTTGTCGAGACGAGCAAGAGACACAGAGAAGGACAGACAGACTTTCTTTGTGCAGTTGTCCATATATAAAGTCACACTCTAACTGTATATGTGACCATAAATCAAATTTATATGAGGCTATATGTACAAATATATAGTGTTTAGAGAAGAAACCTGAATGTCTGCATGGATGGATTGATTGATTCACAGCCTTTATACTGCAAATAATCCATCCTTCAATACTAGTATGTCCTTATCAGTCATGCTATTCTGATTATATTTGTTTAAGCCACATCAATATAGATTTTTTTTCCATTTATAGGCAGAATTTGGTTCTATTTACAGTTAACTTTGAAGAGAAGAGACCTGCTGTAAATGGTTGTAGAAGGTTATTATCTCTGTATCTGTTTTATGAAATTCCGCTCCACACAATAACGGGATTTTACTCTTGTTCTTTCTGTTGGATGTTTGAGTTTCTCTGTGCAGGATCGTGTGTGTGCAGAGTTGACACTAAAAGTTTTTTTTTTTTATCTCCACCTGCTGAAAGTTTCTCTGTCACCATTGAAAATCCAATTTTAAGGAGCCTGATAGTAAATAATTTGGGAGCAAATCCTTGTCCAATATTCAACTTACACAAGTATGATGTTGGAAACTTGAAACACTGAGAATGAATCTTGAAGAGAAGTAGGACATTCTGTGCCCAGCAGGAAAAAATTGAGATTAAATATATTTGCATATTTTTTCATTCTGCTGTGTTTAATGAAGGAGAAGGAACAGATGTCATTTTAAATATTTTAACATAATAATTTAACTTATTTTGTAGAAAAACTGTAGTCTATCAGATCAAAGTTATTATTCTCAATGGAGTATTTTACATTCACTGGGGTTATTCTGTAAATTTAATCTGTATATCAAAAATATCACTGAATGCAGTTAATTTTTACATTAATGATGGAGTATTTAGCACTACATACTATATAATATCTTGTTCTTATAAGTCACCCTTGCTTACATGTAAGTTATGGCTAACACAAACTATCATCTATAAATTTATTTATGAATGTTATACTTAATAAAGTTAATACTTTTGTACTGTTTGTTAATGCTAATAATTGGTGTGTGAACCTTCATAGACTGTATGCATTTATAAAAAGTAACTAGATTGTTAATGGTTAATAAAAGTTTGTAAACCATCGATATTATCTAGATGGATTAGATGATTAATAAATATCTTAGAAAGCATTGATTAAATACTTTGTCATTTGTTGGTGTGTAAACCACCCTCATATGATGTTATTGTAAAGTTGCAACTAATGTTGAATCTATAAAACTTTGTAAATTGTTTATAAATGCAGATTAAAACAGTAAAATTAAAATGAAATGACGCAAATTGTCTATAAACCAATGACAAATAGTTAGATAAAAGTTTAAATAAACCATCTGTTAATCATGTAAATGCCCAAATGTTCAACCAATAACAAATTATTGAAATTATAAATGTCTATCTAGTAATATTTATAGACGTTTCTGGACCAAATATGAACCATTAAGAAACATAACTATTTTCTATTACCTAATAAAATAAGTGTAGTATTAACCAATAAGAAATCATCCAATTATAAATGTCCAACTAATAATATTTATAAAGGTTTCTGACCCAGCTATAACAAACAGTTTATAAAATAACTAATGAAAGTTAAATGAACTATTGATGAAGCATTTGTGGATAATGTTAATGCTCGTGTTGCTTCGACGCGTTTCATTATTTCTCACAATAAACAGGCTAATAAACGCGTGTTTTTTTTCGGGCGCATCCGCAGGAAGCGGAGAGGCCGAACGTAACCGGGCCGGTCGCCATGGAGACGGAGGTGAACCAGATAAGGAGGAAGCCTCTGGAAACGTCCGCGGCTCCGGCGCCGCGCCGCCCGGCGCAGCCGCGGCCTGCGGCGGCTCTCTGCCCGCGGGGCTACCGCTGCCGCCGCTGCCGCTGCCGCTGCCGCCGCTGCCGCGTCCGCGTCCGCGCGAAGGCGAAACGATTCCTTCGCTTCGTTTCTGCTCGTTTCTGTTATGTAACGTTCACTGTCCCCCTCCAAGACACAGTCTCCCCCCATTAAGGAAGAAAAAGAACAGACATCGCAACAAGGAGCGATCATCGCAGCGTGAAGGGAGAAGGTGCGTTTTCTACCTTGTGCAGCAGATCAGCGTTCACTCTCCGGGTCATTTTCAGCCGCTTCTGTTCCTGTCCCATCAAAAAATATACAGTACAACAATAATTCTTATTTTGGGGTGTTTTAGCTGCTTTGATGGTCAGGTCGCCCTGTAGTCACCGACTGGAGAAGAACAACTAATTCCTCTTTTCCTC
This sequence comes from Eupleurogrammus muticus, assembly GCA_036785175.1. Taxonomy (NCBI): domain Eukaryota; kingdom Metazoa; phylum Chordata; class Actinopteri; order Scombriformes; family Trichiuridae; genus Eupleurogrammus; species Eupleurogrammus muticus. Next base: position 8,646,567 of record JAYKQN010000007.1, read on the forward strand.
CATCCTCTCACACTCTCAGAAAAAAAAGCACCGGCCGTCAGCCTCCACCCCTCCGCTGAGAGAGAGACACCGAGGAGAGACAGAGAGAGAGAGAGAGAGAGACTGATACAGACTGGAGAGAGAGAGAGAGAGACTGATAAAGACTGGAGAGAGAGAGAGAGAGAGAGAGAGACTGATGAAGAATGGAGAGAGAGAGAGAGAGAGACACTGATGAAGAATGGAGAGAGAGAGAGAGAGAGAGACACTGATGAAGAATGGAGAGAGAGAGAGAGAGACACTGATGAAGAATGGAGAGAGAGAGAGAGAGACACTGATGAAGAATGGAGAGAGAGAGAGACACTGATGAAGAATGGAGAGAGAGAGAGAGAGAGACTGATGAAGAATGGAGAGAGAGAGAGAGAGAGACACTGATGAAGAATGGAGAGAGAGAGAGAGAGAGAGAGAGAGAGACACTGATGAAGAATGGAGAGAGAGAGAGAGAGAGAGAGAGAGAGAGAGAGAGACTGATGAAGACTGGAGAGAGAGAGAGAGAGACACTGATGAAGAATGGAGAGAGAGAGAGAGAGACACTGATGAAGAATGGAGAGAGAGAGAGACACTGATGAAGAATGGAGAGAGAGAGAGAGAGAGACTGATGAAGAATGGAGAGAGAGAGAGAGAGAGACACTGATGAAGAATGGAGAGAGAGAGAGAGAGAGAGAGAGACACTGATGAAGAATGGAGAGAGAGAGAGAGAGAGAGAGAGAGAGAGAGACACTGATGAAGAATGGAGAGAGAGAGAGAGAGAGAGAGAGAGAGAGACTGATGAAGAATGGAGAGAGAGAGAGAGAGAGACACTGATGAAGAATGGAGAGAGAGAGAGAGAGAGAGAGAGAGAGACACTGATGAAGAATGGAGAGAGAGAGAGAGAGAGAGAGAGAGAGAGAGACTGATGAAGACTGGAGAGAGAGAGAGAGATAGACACTGATGAAGACTGGAGGGAGAGAGAGAGAGAGAGAGAGTCTGAGAAAGAGGAAGAGAAGGGGGCGGGGGAGAAGGAGGAGAGAGAGAGAGAGACACTGGTGAAGACTAAAGGGAGAGAGTGGCAGAGGAAGAGGAGGAAGAGAGAGGCAGAAAAGAAGAGAATCTGAAGAGGAGGAGTGGGTCAGAAAAATCTGTAAAACTACTACACACTTTTTGTGCCAGAGATTAAATAGATATTTCAGACATTTTAAATACACGTATCGACTTCTTAACAGGGAAGCCACTGTGTTTTAAATACACTCGAAGGCCACTATGAATAATCGATTTCTCTATAAATTTAATTAAAGTTTGGATTAAAGTATCATATATTATGTATTAAGAGTTCTACATTGACTCAGCTTTTCTTTTTTTTATCTTTTTACTAGCTCATCAGGTGAAGGTGAAAAAAAAATCTTGAATTGAAGTGTTCTCCAGTAACATGGACCAGAACCCAAATGCATAGGCAAAAGATATTTACTGTCCAAAAACAGAAAACAACTGGTACATTATAGCAACTAAGGGGAAAAAAACAAATAAAGTAGCAAAGAAAAAGCCAGATCCACAACAACTAGAGGAAAACTCAGAAAAGTGCACAGAATAGTAACTTCAGAAAGTGGAGCTAGATTCTCCTCAGGTGAGAGCATGAAAATAAAGATACTGGCACTGAAGGAGTGATTGTCAGGGCTAAACAAGACAGTGATGAGCAGATAAAGTTTGGTGAATCTGATAAAACAGTAACAGATCAGGACTTTAACACAGAGACCTCATACCTTCACCAAAGCTGCTGTGGATGGAGGCGGGAGCTTTAAACTGAATGTTTCCCTGGCATTTAAAATAAGGCCAATTAGATTTCCAATATATTGAAAATAAGTAGCCACGCAGCTTCAGTTAACACGGCCGTCAACGGCGCGGTTTCTCAGCACTTTGTGCACTGTCGGGCAATTTTCTATTAAAAAAAAAACATGAATACTGCTTTGATGGGGAGAGAACAACAGACTACATTCTGATGTATAAATTATTCAGGTCGAGTGGATGTCGTGGGAGTGAGACGATAAAGTGTTGGAGACATTTGATAAGAAATTTTGAGGTCGTGATGCGATCTCATGGATTTGAGTCGCTGCTGCTGTCACTATGGCAACCCTGGTGAACATGAACAGGAACCACTAATAACCACAGTCAATAAATGTTCATCTCTCTCTAAGTCTGTATGCTTGATATGTTTGCACATAACCACTGATCTGATCAATTTACAGTCGGCAGACGTGTTGCTAAGAACCCAGTGAACTGTGGTATTAGTATGGTATTCCCCAACACAGCTCATCAATCGGATTCTCTAAATTCTGTATGTTTATTGTAAGTGAAGCACTTTGAATTGTCTTGCTTGAGTGGTGCTGTGTGAACTTTTCTCTTAAGCTGTTTCTTTATTTCGTGCTGCTGCTGACACATGAAGACAGAATCAGCACCACGGACAGAGCCATCTGACACTTATTGCTGTTAGAAAATGCCTTCAAGGTGTTGAGCCCAATTATCCTGGGTATTTTTTGGATTTTTTTTGACATTTTCTAATCCAGAAATCAGGATTTCTTCCGGATCATTACCAAATCATGTGTTCATGGTACTATTCTCAACATTTAATACATATTTGATGAAAATCCTATCTAAACTTTTTGAGGTATCTTGCTAACAAACTTACATGATATTCTTGACAGAGGTCATAACTTCATTTAGACAGCCTAGAAAAACCTTGCTCCCTTCCCTGCTATAAACTCCCACTGTGTTATGATCACAGCTGGGTCGGAAATGTCATGTCCGTCAGAGAGCTAAGGGTCACACGGAAAAACAGAAGTCAAGCACAAGCTCTTTGGAAAGAAGGAGGGAGGCATCACAACAGGAGCAGGAGTCATTTAAAACACCAGGTCTGACCCACAAGAGGCCAGACCACAACAGAGTAAGTGGATGGGTTTATTCTACAGTATTGGTGTTAGCAGGTATACCCAAATACATGTTCTTTTTTATAATAGGGCCAATTCTACAACAATGTGTGGAGAATTTTCAAGCTACTGCAGGTGTGAAAATATTTAAAATATTTTTTGGGAGAATGAGTGAATGCTTTAATCACTCCTAAAGACGATGAGGGTGTAAAAAGACATTCTTGATGCTTAACTTGAATGTGAGGTTTGTGTCAAAAAATAAATGCCAGGTTAACAAATCTGAATCTGAAAACCTCTCTATATACATTGAGATCTACATTAGACACTAAGGTTTGGAACTAAGTTACCAACTTTGGAAAATCATCAATTCAGTGTCATCATAATTTTATTGATTATCAATATTTCGACAGCCTTTATAAATAAAAGGGACACACTGTGAAAGCAATTAACAGTTTTTGTTTTACTTTTAGCATAAATAATAAAAATGATACATTGCTTTTTTTTTACTACAAAGTAAAACTAACAGCTTCCTAGAAGCTAACAGAAATAGATAAATAAAAAAAAATAAAAATAAAAAAAAAACAGAAAAAAAAACATTCAAAACATTAAGAACAATGCATATAAAGATAAGTAGTGCTCCCAAGGAAGAATGTAGCAACCTTCCTGCATTATCTAGTAAAAGTACATCATCAGAATCAGCATGTTGGCTCTCTAGTGAACATAAATCACATAAATCACGCTGTTGCTTTCGTGAAGTTGTTTATCTTACAACAACAACAAAAAAAAATCTTGGTTACAATCACAAGGTGCTCAGACATTGTCAAGTACAGCAGGAAATACCCATTTAGCTAAGCTTTCACCCTCTATATCGAAGCTTGTTACTCTATGAATTTCATAATGATGTTAATTTGCTTTATCTACCTAAAAAAAGGTGGAATGCAAGTGTAAACCTGTTTGATTTAACATAACATTCTCTCTGTAACCGATTGCAATAAACATTTCTTAAAGTGAAATTATGGAAACTGCATATCTGTAAGTATGAGGTTGCTGTGATGACGAAGCATAACGTGAAGCAAATGTGTCACCCCTCACCCCCCTGCAGCCAGGCTACCTGGTGACCCCGCTCTACATAACTCAGTAAAATGTGAACTGATTGTTGGAAAGAACAAACCTAATGGGTTTAAAAACACACTCCTCAGAAGGTTGTTTAATTTAAAATATACTCTGTGTATCTAAAAGGAACACGTTCACAAGTATTCTTCATCTTAAAGTATGTACTACCAGATCACTTCCTTTTAGTTGCAACTCTAGAAATGTGGAATGACAGTTTTGATCCAAAGCTGTGCTTCACACAAATGAGTTTGACAACAGATATAATCAGAGAATGTGCAGAATTGGTTTTTAAGATAAATAATATTTTCATGTCATATCATAGTCTTCTGATGCAACACAATCCAGCCCTCTCTGACAGCTTTTTTTTTCTTTTTTGCACATTTTTGCACATTTGGGTTTTTAATATAACACCTTGTGGACACTGGCTGTGCATTGTCAGCAGCTTCACTCGCTCACAGGATGTGTTCAACGGCAGCACTGCTTGGAGCTCAGACAGGTCATACACACACGCTGCAGTTAACGTGCAGAAATTGGAAGAAAACTGATTTTGAAGACTATATTGGATTAAAACTGAAGCAAATTTGTTCCGTCTGACACAACGGGCTGTTTACACCAGTGCGTTTCCGGCTTGTTTTTCCATCATCGGTCTAACAGGCGCAATGTGAATGCTTCAGTTATAATCAACACAGTGGATGTGTATTAGTCTTTGAGCACTATTTTAATATAGATGACCCCAGAGCAGCACTGTTATAGAATTAAAGCTGTTTCACCAGATTTAAAATTTAAAAGCCATCAGATTTCTATTTCTTCTCATTGAAATTATAAAATCTGTTTTTTTGTTTTTTTTTACCCTCTGAATTCAGACATTTTTAAATATTCCAACATATAGTCAAGCCCAAATTATTGGATAAGCAATCAATTCTGTCCCAAATCACTTTGTCCCCTGAACTGAGGAACACAACTAAAACTTTAAATTGTATAATGTCTTTGCTATAATTTGGGGATCTGTATTTGGTATAAATTAGAATTACTATATATATTATTTGATTTTTAATAATGTAAGTTATGGATTCTGATTGTGTGAACAATGGAAAAATAAAAGTGAAAATGGATTATTGACACTAACAGGAGTTAAATCCAGGGGCTAAAATGCAGATACTTAATTTCAATGAAAAAGATATTCTGTGCTATAATCCAATGGTTTTTATATTAGAAAATGTGGTGAGAGAGATTTACTTCCACACACTGTGGCTGAATGCTAAAGTGTCCTGACACAAGGTGCACTCTGAACAATAAGGCTGAGATGTGTTGTAGACAGCTTGTCTTTGTTATGTAATCTTAAATGTCAGCATTAAAAGGTTAGTAGACCTTCAAAGTAGTGGAAGTGTTGTTATTGGATGTCAGAATCCTTCTATGACAGAGCACGATTTAAAGGGTGACACAAGCACAAAATATTGGCAGCTTTGATACAAAAACCAATATCGGCCGTGTTGTAGTAAAAATTTAACATCCATCCTTTTTGCTTTTTTGGTCCTGTGAGCCATGACTGTCTCCCTCGTTCACCACCACGTGATCTTGAACTCATAGATGGGCCTCTTGCAGTAGTAATGGTTGATAAGGTGCTTGTCGCAGACGCCGATGCACTGCTGCTCGGCGGTGATGCCGCGCTCGGCCAGGTCGCTGACGATGCAGTGCAGCAGGTCGTAAACGTCCGCCACCGCCTCCCACGGCCCGAAGGAAACGTCCACCTCGCAGTGGTGCTCAAAGAGCTTGGCCTCGCTGTCCGAGCGCTCGAAGCGCAGAGAGTTAAAGAGGGGACGCTCGTACGGCGTGATGGGCATCTCCTCTTTGTACACGCAGATCTTCAGCTTGGCAAACCGAGCCTTTTTCTGCATGGCCCTCAGCTTGGCAATCTCCACGATACGCTCCAGATTGTCTGAAAGGAAAACATTACCATTTATTAATGTCATGTAAAAATAATGAGACAGACTGCGTATTGTTGTAAATACATCAAATGCTGACTTAATATGGTGAAACAAATACCTATCAGGTTGCGTTTCCTTCATCTTGACATAAAAGGAATGGAAGCATTATTCAACTTCTGTCTGTTTGCCTGGGAGGGAAACGCTCTGACTCTGGCAGGATTCCTCAGATGGGAAATTTCTATTCAAAATTTAGGTCAGTCAATGACGATAGAGATTTTTGTCATGTTCCTTGTTTTTTGTTTTTTTTGTGCGTGTGCATGATTTCAAGCAGCTGGACAGTTTTTTCCCTCACAGCTTTAGCTCCAAAAAACAAGATCTCTGCCTGGCCATGTTTCAGCTTTAGGAAGTGCTGAGTCATCCCCAGACTGTCTGAGATCCATGTAATCAAATTATTGATAGAACTGTACTAGTTTGCTGTTGCAGATATTCTGCATGATTAAGTATATTGATATTGTTTTTTCTACTGATATTGCCAAGTGGTAACATATACAGACTGAAAAGGAAGTTGGCCTAGAATAGAGCCCTGCGGGACACCACATCAGTTCTATTTCATCTAAAAAGTTGTCTGACAGATCTAACAGGATAGGCATAGCAAGCCTTTTCTTATCAGTGTTTATTCTTAGCTTTTTCACAACTTCGACCAGAGCCGTTTCTGTGTTGTGTTGGGCCCTGAAGCCAGACTGGAAATATTCAAGAGAAATTGAAACAATCTGTTTTTAAGGAAAGGGTTAATTAATTTTAAAAGATGCTGGTTATTTACTTATTTGGTTAATTTTTGTATCTATATACAACAATGTTGGTTGTACACAGATGTTCAATGTCAAATTCCACAAATACTTTGAGATGATTATGCCTTTTTTAATGGACAACACTTAAACTCACAACATGGTCTAGTAGCAGCCTGTAAATCATTGCCTTCAGCAGCCTTATAATATATGAATTATAAATTCATAAATATAAATGCGCTGGTCTGCTGTGTGGATAGTGTTGCAATAGTGCAGATCGTGAAAACAGGCAGTAATGCTCATTTGATTCATTTTTATTATTTACCACATTCCAACATGTGAGGGAGGCGGACTGCGGTTACCTCTGTAGTAGGGCAGCAGATCGAGGAACGCTTGTCGGACTTTCTCCCCCGTGAGCGGCTGCGTGTCCTCCAGGCTGTCCAGCAGGGGGCCGATGGCGTAATACTGAGCCTCTCGATGCACCGCTCTCACCCGGTCCCTGTGAGGAAGCTCGCCTTCTCGGAGAAAGTTCAGGATGTCCCTTCGGATGGAGACAGCAAAACTAGAAACGTGTCCACATCAAGAGTCTGACTTCGAAGTACACGCTGCTTCGATTTTAGAAGGTTGGGAGCATTTAAAGCTTATGGTGATAAATGCTTATTGTTTTACAACACTACATTTTTACATTTTAAGGACTAAACACCTTATATATCATGACAATATTCATTGGTCACAGCCCTGACCAAGGCTTTGACAAGAAGGAGGAATGCATAGAATAAAAAAAGACAATATCTCTGGTTCTACTGCTGATTTTGATCAAGGCAAGCATTAGAAGTCTGAACAGTTTGCATGCACAATGATTTCAGTTCAATTCAAGAAAAATAAAAGGAAACACAATAATTTTAAAAGTCACCATTAAGGCCAACAGCATGTCTGTGAGAGCTCTAGTGTTTTATGGCCAACTTAGGAGTCAGTACTGAAACACATTTGTGCAAGTATGTTGAGACACAACATCCTTGAATGCATCAATATACTGGATTTGATTCTCACTCTGCTTCTGTGCCTCGAGCACCGCTGAACATAAATGAGGGAGAAAACGAATGCAGGAAAACACTGAAGGAGGAAGCGCCGCTGCAGCGTACAAGACAACAGCTGCTTCTGAGAAGATTTATTTTCTCAGCGAGACAATAGAACTGAAAACAGAGCCAGCCGACCAAACAAAAGGGTTAACCCATCGATGTCCACAGTGGAATTTTACAATTGGATCAAGTGAGATGTTTGTGATGCAGATTTCACACAAAAACTGAAATTGCAGGTTCTTATGATCACAAATGTAGTGGAGAATATTCAATATTTTATTCTTACTTGAGTTTATCTGAACATTATGAATTTGACTTTGTGATCATAGGAGCTTGCATTTTTAATATTTGTAAAACTTTAAATAAATAAGTAACTGCTTGCCTAACTTTTGCCATAACACAAGTTATATCAAATGTTTGGTAATTTAAGTTTCACTAACATGTACAGAATAAATCTGATATTAAGATTTTCAAATTCAATCAAGTCATTATTAGTATGTGAAATCAAGTTGCCAAGAAGCCACACACGCCTTGACAGTTTCAACAAAAATAATGTGTTTCTCCCTCTAACAGAAAATAATTCCATTCCTCAACATAGAAATTTCAGTAGTGAGTCATTAATGGATTAATGTCCCAAATGAAAAGGCTCCTTCTGAGGGAAAGTGTACACTTGCAGCGAGCCAGCAGCCTCCAAAGGTTTTTATTGCTTTATATAGTTATAAATCATCCTTCTCCGATTCTGCCAGTTCTCGTTTTTAATGTTTTATACACACGCCCCCTCACACAAACACACAGGAGCATTCGTACTGAACTGACCTTACTCCAATATGCTCCTTACATAAGTCATAGACCTCGACTCTGCTTGTATAATTCATAATTAAAGCTTTTTCTGCCTAGTAGCACGACTATAGGGATTTTAATAGTGGTTGGTCAGTCCACCATTCAAGGTCAGGCAGAAATGTCTCGACTATTTCTACCTTGCGTAACCTTAAATTATGTTTGAAAACAAATGGGTAAAAAGGGGATTTAGATCTCTTCAGGTCTTCTAAAGTCAAAGCTGTTTAATTACCATTTACTCAATAATTAATAAACACTGTTACAAGTTTTTAGCGTCATTACTTACTTTGTCAGCTAATTTTTCACATTAGGTAAAAGGAATTTTTAAAGTGTTACGTAAATAATTACTATAACTATAGACACAACATTCAAAACTAAACCATAACTTGTAATTCACAGATTTGTGAATGAGACCTTTGCTTTTCTCTCAGTTCCATTAATCATCACAGGACCCCTCACATTTAGATGCTTCAGAGGGACCCAAACCTTATGTGTGAAAGTAAAATTTCATCATCATGCAAAACTTTTTCCTAGTAATAAGAGTATTTGTACATTACTCTATTATTATTTTCATTTAAGTAAAAGGAGCCGAGGACTCCTTCAACCACCGATCCGTGAAGCACTCACAATCAAACCTGACCTAGACCACCCACTCTACCAGCACTTTTCCCTTCATGCCCTCTGGCTGTAGGTTCAGACTAACCACATAACCACACACAGAAAGGGCCATTTCAGCGAGAGCTTTGTTCTTTGAGCCATACGAGCCTTAAATAAGTAACCCTCCTCTTAAGTTACAAGAAATCCGGTGGTGTGAGTGCCAATCCATGTCTTTGTCTCCGCTGTTTGAACCCTGAAATTAAAGAGTGACTCCACCAGTGTTTCTTTTCTTTTTCTTTCTTTTTTTTTTATACAGGTTGTTCAAATAGAAACTGCCCAGTCAACCGTTCGCAAAAAAGCAGTGACGTGTGTTACAGCACCGATACACTCAACTCTCGCACAGGTCACTGAGAGCCTCTTCCTAACGTACTCTGTCACTGTTTGTTAGAGCATGAAACCGCTCTAGGGAGGCAGCGGTGGCTTAAAGTTTAGAGTGTACATTATCCCTTGTCATACAGCAAAGATATATATATATATTGTTCAAATAAAACCCAGGATACAGCAACAATATGGGACCTTTAAGGCGTGAACCTATGAGCAAAATTTGTGGCATCACAGCAATTTTTGCAGCCAATCCTGATGCAGAACACAAAGATAAGTAAAATGGGAGGCTTATAAGGCAGGGATAAAGGGATAATTTGACAGTTTGTGGAAACACATCACTAAATAATACTGAATCAGAGCAGAGTGGTTTGTGTCTGGAGGGATCTTTAAAGTTCTCAGCTTAGTTCAAAGATGTTAGGTGTAATGAGGTTCATGATATCAGCAGCTTGGACTGCGATCGCTACAGGAAACAACCCACACAGGTCATTACTTTTTAAATAGCTGCACCTTTTCAGTTAGTTTCCACTGGCTTCGCTCACAACCTCACTTGCCCTCCCGCTACACGACAATGCAGGAGCACGCCGGCATATAATTAGAGGCCAGTGTTTAATTAGCACTGTTGCACAGACCGGATCTGCAGGTAGATACAGTACATCTGCTGATTTAATCTCACCGCAGATATAATTGGTATACACGTCAGCCTTTACATAACAAGTAACAAGAATTGTTACTTGTTATGGCAGAGATGTCAAAGATAGAATTACGAGCAGACAAAGAGAATACATTATTAAGGATATTAAAACAGGAAATAAAATATCTTACAAAAGAAGCAAAATGACTCAAGTGAATATGTTACACATATTATTCTGAATCCATTTGTTTGGTTATTATCAAAATATGACAAGCATATTGTGTGCATGTATGTATATGAATACATTTTATGTATACACATAAGCATCTAGTTATTTATTGATTAACTTTTTTTTTTTATTTCTTTTTTTTATTTTTTATTCTCTTTCACATTTTTTTTCTTTTTCCCCCCTTTTTTTTCTTGTTTATCACCAGGTGTATTAAAGTTGTTTTTCCTAAATGTACCCAAGTGTATACATTTTCAAAAAGTATATAAAAAAGAAAGATTCTCATATAAAGTGTTATATCATTGTCTTTCACACTCAAGCTCATCATAATAGTTTAAAAAACAATATGAACCATAATAACCATATTACGGTCATTGTGGTGATAATGATATCCCCCTATTTTGTATCTCAGATGAAACAACAGGAAATCTATTCTTGATCTCTATATTTCGCTGAGGCCCAAGAGGTATAAAAGCTATCGGAAAACAGCTCTCTCACTCTCTCTCTCTCTCTCACACACACAGTGCTACTCACCCAAAATAAGCTCCATCCCGATCGATGAAGAAGCGTCCCTCAGCGTCCCGGGGGATGTAATGACGTCCGCTGAACATGGCAGCCAACATGGTGTCCTCGTACCGCCGCAGCGTGGACAGGCGAGTCGTGAAGTACGTGCCACCCACATTCAGAGAGATGACCTCTGGAAACTTGAAATGAGAATGCAAACATAGTACTGTAACTAATATAGGACTGTAATGGATGGATGACAAGATGCAATGAAATCAAACTCTGCAATCTCTTTACCAAGTTACTGAAGAGGTGTTAAATAGAACCTTGTACTGTATTAACACACATTACACATAATTAATATTCACATCTACTAAATATTTTAAATAATGTTGCTTAGAACACTTTTGTTTATTGTTCAGTACAATTAATAGTATTAAAATCTTGCCAACTGGCTTTGTTCCATTCACAGTAGCAGAATGATAAAAATTATGTTCTGACTGACTTGAATCATCTGGAACTGTAGTTTGTTGTTGGTTGATTTATCTGAAAATACCCACAGACCCACAAGAAATTTAGAACGTTTAATGAACTGAACTAACATTCTTTCATCCTTGTATTTAAAAAAGCACTGTTGGAAACTTAAAGGTTTAAAAGTGTGAAAGTGAAAAATGTTATGTGAAGAGAGTTCTGAGGTCTGAAACTGTGTCAAATGTTTTGGAATTATTGTATTCAAATTGTGTTTTTCTATTAATTTTATCTGGATATTTGGTTGGATATTTATGTTAAACATGGTCAAGGTTCAAAAACCTGAGGTGAATGTGAGAATGCCACCTTTAAGTCTAAAGCTAGGGCTTCAGATCACTTCAGATTGTTCACACATGCCAATAAATGTCTTTCTTTTGTCAAGTGCAGTACAAGATGAAGAAGTGAAATCCTATTACTACTGTTTGATTATGGAGTCAGAACATAATGAGCTTAGTGAGTCTTAACGAGACAGGAACTAAAATGACCTGTTTCAGAGAGGAGCAGCATAAGGAGGAAATATGAGATGAATAGTCTTTTTAAACTGTAAATCATGCAAAGATATTCCTACATGGATAGGATGCTTATCCTGATATGGAGGTAAAATGGATGAAAATATATTAATTAATATTTCTCTGTGGGACTATTACATTATAGTGTCCCCCTCCTGGAGAAACAGTGACTGGACACTATCGAAAGAGCAAAGATATATTGATATATTTCTAAATATAGATTTATTTAATATGAACCTCCTCGGACCATAAAATTGGAGAAGACGTCCTCGTCCTCACTGTCAGGCCACAGAAATAAGAGGATTATTCTGCTGTGGCCACGTTTAGACGTTTAGCTCCATCAGTAGGGTGGGCAGTCATCGGAAGACATATCACATGCTCATCCTCAGCTCGAGTCATGTGACACCCTCTGTCGGCCAATCAGGGCGGGACTCAGCTGCTCATTGCTGGCTCAACCAATCAGCGACTCCATGTATTTATAGACATATATAGCAGACAGTGTAATAATTTGGTAGAAAAATAACATAACTTTTAAGACAAACTTGTCTTAAAACTGTCTCTCATAATCATTAGTTAATACTATTTTTAAGCAACCTATGGTAGTTGGCAGTAAACTTTTTTTTTTTTATTTCTTATGTTTTGTTATTTATTCCATATCTGGCCTGGGTGTGAATAACTAAGCACGAATGCTTCTTATACGTGAAGCTTTTATATGAGTATGCGTGATTTGCGTGTTTGCGGGGGGAACCGTCCCGTGCAGCGAGCGGCCTACCTCCTGCTCCTGAGAGCTCAGCTCGGAGCGGGGCGGCTTGCTCGGCGTGAGGCTCGGCGTCGGGGACGCCGGCTTTCGCAGGTCGTCCTCCGCGGAGTCCGAGCTGGACATGGCATCGCCCGGTTTCTCTGCGTCGCCCGCGGCCGAGAACACCACCATCACTCTGGGTAGAGGCAGCGTCCTTCGCTCCTGTATGAACCGCCTCACCCGCGTCGTGGCGGCGGGCAGAGAGCCGCAGGACAGCGGCGGGTGAGCCTGACGTTCCCGGCTGGAGCCGCCGGAGCCATTCTGCTGCATGCGCGGCGCCGCGAGCCACAGCGCGCCTCGGCTAGCATCAACAGCACGCTACAACAACAAACAACAACAACGGCCGCGCAGGGATACGCAGCCGCAGCACACTCCGCCTCTGAGCCGGAGCCACGACGCGGATACGGCGAAAAAAAACACCTGCAAAAATAATTACATTAAAAAAATCACACACAGAAACACACACGTACGCAAAGTAGTAAACGTTGAATATTTAATCCCAGAGTGACCGGGCCCCTGCTGTTGTACGTTGCACGTACGGTGACGTTTCCGGCGCGTGTCATCACGTCAGGACTCCTTCAGGGGATGAGGGGACTAGAACCAGTTCAAGCCCCAATCCAGTCCAACAGGAAACCTTTAACAGGCTGCAAAGAAAAAAAACGAGATGACAACAATCAAGATCATCAAGTAAAAGCAGGGGTGAAAATCCCATGAAAAAATACAATTAGTACTTAATTATTACTACCGTAATAATCCTAATAGTCCTATCTCCTGCACTAATACTACTTTGCAGTTTGACTTGCAGGTTTGAGCTCTCATAATGCTATTGAAAAGTTATAATCGTAGTTTAGCAGTATACCATATTTATTTATATGAATAAGTAAGGGGAAAATGGGGAATCTTCAGTGGAGAACAGCTGTGACCATAAATTACCTTTTTTAGAGCTGGTTAACGAACAATATGTCTGATCTTAACCAGCAGATTGTTAAAAAAAGTAGTCTGATTAACTAGTTGCACCGGTACTTTTATCAAAAATGATGAAATCTGCCTGCGAGCTTGTCAAATAACAATAATCTATACAAAGACTGAAATTTAAAAGCAGTACTGTCTTTCTGTGATGTGACAAAGCTAAAGACTGACTCAACAAATGCTTTGTTGGCCTACTGTTTTCTACACACTGCAATATGTTGGAGTCTCTAAGCCATCACAGGCTGACCCCATCTCATAAATGTACAACTACACAACACACACACATGCACAAAGAGTACACACACAAATCATACACTATAAATGTATTTTTAAAATATCCACCTGTTTTCAACGTCATATAAAACATCCTAAACATGTGTCCCTCTAAAAATCTCAAGGTCACAGCCACAAATCAGAGGTACAGCTGTTTGATGGAAGCACCGTGTGGGCTGTTTTTTTTTCAACGCCACATTTTCCAATCTCTCTATATAAAGCACGGAATCTCTGCCCGTGTGTCTGTATGTCCTTTGTGTCTGTCTGTTTGTGAGTCGCATATCTCGAGAAGGGTTATCTGATCCACTTCACACTTAGCAGGTGTATTGTTGGGGACCCAAGTAAGTGCAGTGTCCACTTTGGTGCGATTTGGACAGTGCTGCTGTAACAGCAAATAGTATGTTTTGGCCAGTAACCTTTGAAACTGTGAGTCTCAGGAACATAGTTTTTTTTCCTTGATACTGTGGTTCCAGACAGAATGATCCATATATTACACGCTAACTTATCATTTGCAACTTTGTCTGTTTTTTTCACCACTGCTTTTACAAATTTTGAGGAATTGTTACCAGATTTGGGACAAAACATCTCTGGACCAAATTGAAAAAAATCGATATTTTCATATTTTTCAGATTTCATACTATTTTACTGTGGCAAGGATTATGTTCAAAATATATCAAATCTCCTGAACACTTTGTACTATTGCAACTGCATTTATTGCAAATGTGTAGTGATGCTACCTGAGTGACCACGATATGTTTGGTGTCATTAGGCCAATAGGTGGCGCTGTAGCTACAGCATCTTATTATAAAAGAAATAAGCTCTGTGCCTATGTATGGCCAACCCGCTTCACACCGGGCAGATATATTGCTGAGGACTTGAGGGAGAAGACCAGTCAATGAGAAGTGGTTGGAGTTATGCAGTTTTTGATAACGCTGCAAACAGCACTTCCAGGTACAAAGACCCGTTCTGAACTGGAAATAATTTTGAGCTTGCTGTATGTTTCACAACTGTAAAATAAAACATAAACCAAAAAAGTACAAAAAGTGTGTATTGTTAATGTAATAGTTTATTCTCTGGCAAAGGTCACATAATATTTAAAGCCTCTTCAAACTCTCAAGGGTATTACTTCATTATAGGGCTGCAGTAATGTGGATGCTATTGTTGAGCTATGATTAGCCTGAATGAGGCCTCAGCATTTGTCCATCTGCCCACATGGTGACAGCTCCCCCCCCTCACGTTCACTACAATGGGTAACAATAGAAGTTTTATGGACCATGAAGTTGGGTGTGAAGTGGTCAGTGCTCTATATGGAAAGAATACCTGAGATTTTGATCCACCCCCTATTGTCTAAAATTAGCCCAGGTGGCTGATGTGGCCAGGTCTATATAACAGCAAAGGGCAATTCAGATTTTTGCTCAGGAAGTTCTGAACGTGAGACGTGCTGAGAGACTCCAACATGGTAAGGCTGCATATAGAAACGTGTTTTATTAAATGAAAACCGGAAAAAATAGTGAATGTGTCATTATATCCCTTAAATCTGTCAACTTCTCTCAGCCAGATGGAACAAAACTAAATTTGCAACTTGACCCTTACATGTCATTGTCTTTGAAATTGAAACAAAAAGTGGAATGAAGAGAAATAAAACTAGGCAATTTCTCCAACTTTCCCACACCAGGCACCGAAGAAAGCGAAGAAAAAGACGACGGAGGGAGGCTCCAATGTCTTCAGCATGTTTGAGCAGTCACAGATCCAGGAGTTCAAGGAGGTGGGTCGACCCTCAAACTATGTACCAAACCATTTAGTCTGAGCCAGGGGGCCATGGTTGCCAACGCTGGATTCCTGCTTTTAATAATTTTAATCTCACTGATTACTTCAAATATCTTACAACTCAACACTTGCTCCATCACTGCCAGCTTGGGCATTTAAACACTCACATGTTAACAAATCATTGACAACAACCAGGTTGCTGAAAATCACACTTCACTTTTACTTAGGATTCATATTGGATTATTGACTTTTACCTATCAAATTGTTAATATCTAATCTAACTTTTTCTGTGATTTATTTGACGTGGTGATATCCTTAATAAAATGGATTTTAATATAGTTTTACATCTCCTCTCTCAAGCTTCTCCCCAGAGCTCAACAATATTAATGCGATTGACTAAATAATTATGATATCACAACATGTACATCCTGGTGGCTCATTTTGAGGCACAGTGTTATAGGACAATATAGGACAGAACAACTAGACCTTATCACTTCTCACTTTCTACTGTATCAGACCTTTAGGAAAAGGATATGTACAGAATGCTACTTTGTACAGTAGATCAGTTTGTTTCCTGCTTTTGTTGCAAGAGCCGCAGTCATTATCATCAAAGCCCAACAGTGAGCCGAACAAATGGAAACCTGCAGAAGTCTAACGACACTTCAAGGAAGAAATGACAACTCATGCTCTTTCACTTCAGGCCTTCACCATCATGGACCAGAACAGAGATGGTTTCATTGACAAGGGGGACCTGAGAGACACATACGCCGCTCTGGGTGAGCTGCAAGGGGTTGCCCAAAAAGGCAACACACACACACACACACACACACACACACACACACACACACACACACACTGTAACCTGGCCAACCCCAACCTTTAACACGCTAGTCTTCTTTAACGGAAATGTTTGTGCGATGGTCCTACGGCGCTCGAACGCCTCCTCGCCCACATCTTTCCATCTCACTTCACGATACAGGGGGCATGTGTCATCCTCGCTGGCGAGGGGGGAGATAAAGCTACAGATTCACATAAAAAGACGATACGCAGCTTAAGTCAATTAAATTTTGGTTCTATTTTGGACGAAGTCAGCGATTGTAGCGTGGCGAATGAATTTGACACAGTCGTGATTCAGACATCTTTTCCATAGCAACAGCAGCTGAGGCTCATGGGTATTAAACTATTTTGAGTTATCCACGATGCCAAAATGACTGATATCAGTTTGTATAAATCAAGTTGAAAATAATTTTATCATACATTTCTGTTTATATCTTATCTATCAGGTGAAATATATCTAAGTCAGTTGTCGATGTGAAGAGTGAAAATAAGATTTTCTTCATTCATCCTCTTCATACTAACTGTTAAAATTAGTTATTTACATATTTTGTGTCATTTTAGCATTAAATTCCCTATGTTGTTTCCACAGACAGTGGATAAATATTATTGAAACATAAAGAAGATTATCACATTTAAGACATTGTGATGTTGAGATTTGACATCTGAACCTTCGTATTAAACCTTTAATTTTATTATTATTCAGGTTTGTCTTAAAACACCACTCAGGTGCCAAAACAAGCAGTAAAATTGATTTTTCTAGTCATAATGACACCATAGCTTACTGTACACTAACACCTCCATACCGCACTCAGAATAGAGTTAGTGAACGCTCCGTCTGCTCCAGGTCGTCTCAACGTTGGCAACGAAGAGCTGGATGAAATGATGAAGGAGGCTCCAGGGCCCATCAACTTTACCGTCTTCTTGTGTATGTTTGGCGAGAAGCTCAAAGGTTAGTCAGGATATTTATCACCTTCTCATTACAGCTGCATTTTTAAATATCTTTTAGGGGAAAAATCCATATGAAGTGGGAACATTCTATTTTCATCTTGCTACACTTGGATTTCTTTTTTTTTAATAATATTGTTAATAATATTTTGTCCCTGTTTCTTAAGAGACAGTACATTACCTTAATTTTTATTCAGCACCACATTGTATAATTTTTCTCTTATGTGTGTGAAAACCTTTTTTTTGATCATTTAGGTACTGACCCTGAGGAAACTATTCTCAACGCGTTCAAGATCTTTGACCCTGAAGGAACAGGCGTCCTGAAAGGAGAAGAGTATGACATTTAGCAATATTCTTACAACAGGATTAGAGTGATTTAGTTAATGCCCAGTTTTCATCTTTTTGTTTCCTTTATTAATGGGATGAATAATGACGTCATGATACGTTTTCCCTCCACAGCATCAAATATTATCTCATGTCGCAGGCAGACAAGTTCACTGAAGATGAGGTAAAGCACATCCATCACTACAGGAGCGTGGTGAACTCTGCAGGAAATACACAATATACAGAATACACAACATACACACAGTGGTGGATGAAGTACTCTGATCCTTTATTTCAGTAAAACTAGATATTCTGACAATAACACAGAGAAATTTCACTTAACTAAAAGGAAACGTATTATCAGCAAAATGTGCTTACAGTATTTAAAAAAAGTATTATTATAGTATATTTTACTCCTTCTTTTAATCAGTAAATGTATTTGAGAGCATTTAATTGTCATTTTAGTTTATCAATGTGGAGCAAATTTGAGAGCAATAGTACTGCTGTAATTAAAAAAAGGGACAAATTATAGAATATAAATAATACAATATTATATTATAATATTCTAATAGGTAATTGAAGTTGTCAGATAAATGTAGTGAAATAATATAGTAATATATCCCTCTGAAATTGAGTACAGTGCTCAAGTAAATGTATTTAGTTACTTTCCTAGGTGCATTCCTGAATATTAAACATATCACACATGTCACTTTTAGAGCTTAAACGTCCTGTCACCGTATTGTGTTGCTGAATCTAACGTCTTGGTGGTATGTTAAACTGAGCTGCTGACCTAACAGCACCAAATCTGTCCATTTTATATTGTGTGGACCTATTTTTCAAAATTTAATAATGCACCTTTTATGCGGTTCAATTAACTCTAAACCTTCTCTTATTGAGCAGTTACAACAGGAAGTGTTCAACTAATATCATCAGCCCTCATATTAAGAGCATGCTATGGTCTGTATGTTGTATATGTTCCTTTATCTGAGGTGGTGACAGTTTACCACAAAAGCAGGAAACTGAAGTGTGAAACTTTAGAGATTCAGTTTGAGAATGCAAACATTCTAGGAGCAGAACAATAGAGGTTTTTTTTTCAGCAAAGCAAAGTTGAGCAGCTTTCGAATTCATGCAGGACACAGCAGGGTTAAAGGGACAGTGTGGTGCCAAAAAGTGTAAAAAGCACTACTTAAAAAAACATGAGGCTGTCAATCAACAACTAAAGATTGATGACATTTCAAAGTTATATCGACCACATGGTTCCTGGTTGGCTTCGAGGTCTGTGGCGATCAGTCTGAGCGTTGACTTTCGCCCTCACTTCCTCTTCTCTCAGATAAACCAGATGTTCACAAACTTTCCCCTGGACGTTGCTGGAAACCTGGATTACAAGAACCTGTGCTACGTTATCACCCACGGAGAGGACAAGGAGGAGAAGGAGTGAAGCAGCCGAACGCCGCCCTCGAATCGCCCGTCAATCATACGTCGTGCCATCCCAGATTCAGCCATCACGTTTCATCCTGATTCACCCACAGTGTGGATTAAAACTTTCATACGAGTCCTGTGTTTATTGGTTGTGTATCACCGCGTTTGTACTGTACATCCTCTGGGTCATTGAATTGAAGTGAACAAACCATGTTGGCAGTTCGAGAGAATTTGCACATTTTCTCAATAAAAAAAAAAAGTTCAGTATTATTTGATTAAAGGTGTAAATCTGGCAGTTTAAGTGGACCGGACCAGTAAAAATAAACATATGAATAACAACAATTTTTTATGTAAAGAAAATACATTAAACATATTTACGAGGTAAGGAATAAAAACAATTACTATTAATAACAATTATTATATAAATAACTATTTTTCCATATTGAGTCAGTCTACTATTGCAACTATTCAACTTCCTCACTGAGCAACATTTATGCTTTTAAGCAGCAGGTGAAGTTATCTCTTGCCTTACAAACCATTTACAAATCAGAACTGTTAATTTATTCGCCTCATTCCTGCATGCAGCCTTTTCCCTGAAAAAAAGGATCCATGCATGTGACTGAGAATCAGGGTTCTGGGAAATCCTCACTAGTGTTTCCTGCCTATAACACATGCAGGGAACATGCAGGGCACAAAGTGTTGTGATTGAAAGCAGGTTTCTGTGACATTTCTGCTCATGTGGTTGTATAATTCCTGCAAGAAACTCCATGATTATTTCAAC
Source organism: Eupleurogrammus muticus (assembly GCA_036785175.1). Lineage (NCBI taxonomy): Eukaryota > Metazoa > Chordata > Actinopteri > Scombriformes > Trichiuridae > Eupleurogrammus > Eupleurogrammus muticus. The sequence continues at coordinate 8,666,732 of JAYKQN010000007.1, forward strand.
AAAAGTTTCTTCTCATTATTATTTTTAGCCTCTGAGCTAGAAGGTGTTCCTGGTAATTTCAGTGTTTGTGAAATGTCTCTCGCATGCTAAAGAGAAACAGAGTTGCATAGAGGTGAGGAAACCCTATCAGCTGATAAAAGATCCTATTGTAATTTGTAATGTAACTTCCTTCCCCTGAATGTCACCTTATGTTGTAATTACTCTTTAAATATATAGTAATCACGCATTCTCAGCTGGTTTTGGTAACATTCAATTTACAAAAAATGTATGTGTGCCCACTGGACATTTACATAAGACAACTTTAAAATCAAGAGTTTCATACTTTACAGTTCCACCTGTGGAGAAAGTAGTCTATTTAAGTTAAAAAATAATTACTTCATAACCATAGCTGCTGGTTCAGATCACTGCCACCTTTTATCTTTAGTGTCCCATGTTTCTGTCTATGACAAACAGATAAATAAAGATAATAAACTTTAAATTAAATCGCCACAGAGAAGAAATCAACATTTAATGAGATTAAGAGCACATAATAACACCTGTTTCTAGCTACAGTAAGTAACAAGGTGATTTTAAAATGTTTTATTTAAGCTTTAGGTCACTCAGAAATTTTTCTGGGTCAGGCGAGCAGTTGAAGGCCCTTGATTATGATATATGACTTGACATTTGTTTTAGAGAACTTCTATAATAATATAAGCGTTGTACGCTGAAATAGCAAAACAGAACAATGGTGTGTTTGTGTCCACCTGATAACCACACGTAGGCTCCAGCGTAGAAATGCACTTCTAGAGGTCGTTTCTACCTCAAGTGAGACGGATGTGGCAAAGTGTTGAAAGAGGAAGCACAGCTCACTCGCTGCTATTGTCTGAATCGTGAGAAGAATGAAGGCAGCCGGACCGCTTAAGGTAACACAGCAACGAGTCAGATAAATAAAAATTAAAGCTTTTTTTCTTTTAACATAGATTTATGATTTGAACCTTAATGCGCGTGTTTGTGTTCAAGTCGATTTTGGACCTGGTGGGTTTTCTGCAGCAGGAAAGATTATTATCGGACGTCCACAGGCAGACATGAGACATGTGATCAGAATGGAATTAAAAAAGGAACACGGTGATGACGGATCAACTAATCAGATCCTGATCAACATAATTCATCACCACACTTCTTAATAGTGGAATTTTTTTTCCCAAGGTCCACAGACATGCTATATATATTTTATGTCACATAAGATACATAGATTCAGAGAGTTTATTAATCTGAAGGAAATTTGCATAGTTGCAGCAGATGCAAAGAGGTAGATAAAAAATAAAAACATAAATAACTAAAAACTGTGGTAGTGTTTAAAACTAGGACGATTGTCTAAATCTATACACACAATGACAGTGTCTGGTCATCATTTACACGCTTCACCCCGGAAATATAGAAACAACCAACAATTTGTTCTTTTACAGTAAATCGCATAGACAAGAAAGAAAAATACACAACTTAGTAGTACTGTGCTTAAGTACAATTTTTAATACACATACTACTTTATACTTCCACTGCATTTCAGAAGGAAAATATTGTAAATGTTTATCCAATACATTTGTTTTCATTACAAGTTTTTCTCATACGTGACACACATGATCAGTTCATAAATCAACATTCTTTCTTCACTTCACAATACATTCACATCCACAACAGTAAAAATACTGCTTTCATGTACATGTTAATGAACGAGGAAAAGATTCTTCTGCTTTTACCTAAGTAACATTTTATGTAAAACATTTGTAGTTGTCATAACGGTTTTTGTTTAAATGTTATATTGCTCATATTATTGCCTAACTATTTAAGTCTCTGGTGTTATTGCGGACACGCAAAGTCTAAAATAAGATCACCCTCTCATTCTGTTGTGGCCTGGTTTCCTCTGCAGTGTTGCTCAAACGGGGCTGAACACAAGCTGTTTAGGAACAGCTCCTGTTGTGATGTCACAGCAGGAGTGGAGGCTAATGGGACCTGCGTTTGGATCCACGCAGCTGTCGTCTAATCCTGGAGAGCTCGTTCTTGACGTGTGTTTCTCAGACCGACGGGGGGGGGGGCATTTCCGACATATCTAGGCCAAACACATCAGGCGTTTCGGTAGCGAGGGGAGGGGCAGAAGAGTGAGTGTGTGAGCAGGCAGACTGCATTGCTGCTACTAGTCTAACTGAAATAATGCGTGTTTTTATAAAAAGCCTAACATTAACCTGGGGAAGTGGCAGAATAGGGCCCCTTTAGGGACAAAACCTGAGTACCTCCTCCACCACTGTGGATAAGAAACTAAACAGCTGCAGTCAGACAAATCTGGGCTTTCAGGTATATTCAGCTGATGTTTTTAATGTTAAACCTTTCATAATTCTTCAAAAATCTATATATGAAAGGGGCTTGTGTAAATCCCAATCAATATAATGTTATTTCTATAAATTCTCCATACAAGGAGAGGTTTCACCCTAATATTTGAACAGTATTAAAATAATGTCAAATAAACCTGAAACTACAGACACGAGGTGGCGTGTGGGTGAAAAAGCTTTGTGTATTTGTAATGAAAACCTTGTATTCAAGAGTCGAGGTCTGCAGGTACAGCAGAGGTGGAACTTCATCAAAGTTTCTCGGGGGTTAACACACGTGTAGCATGTTAGCCTACGAAAAGAATGTGCTTGATGTTTTATAGAAATCGTTGGTAGTAGTCAACCCCCCCCCCTACAAAAAAAACCTCACAATGCAACTTCATATGTACAGTTTTGTTCTGGCCAACCACATCCTGTGGCTCATGCTGACTTGTTAGCAGGAAAATGTCAGCCTCTTCAACCGTGGGTAAGTCACTGCTGATTTTTGACCGCTGATCCGTGCGTTGATGCAGTCATATTATCGCTCGAAAGGTTACTTAAACACACGGAACATTAGAGCTGTAGCGTCAGCCCGTTTTGGGGTCAAAGGTTTTGTCTTCTGCGTCTCTTCTAGGTATGATAGGAACCTCCGGTCCTCTGCCTGCCTTCCTGGCCGTCGTGTCGGTGATGGCTCTGTCTCTTCTGTCTCTTCTGTGTCTACGATGCAGAAAGAAATCCAGTGAGTGCTTCCAAGAAGTTGCATGATTCTATGGCGGCGGATGAGGAAGTGAAATCATCTCTGTTTGAGAGATGACATTGCTGTTTCAATGTCATTCGGAGCCAGGCACCGTGACGACAGTGTGTTTTAGATGCTAGGCTGATTAAAAGAGAGAAAAAAAAGATTGCCTTTTGACTCTAACATGCAGCATCCTGGTGGAGGATGAGCAACTAAAACTGTATTTTCACATTAATGTAGTAGTATGTTGGATTGTAGCAACAGTTTTACACAGTTTTTGCAACAAATAAAAGGAAAAAATTATGGTAATGTGTTAAAAAAAACAGTGAATCATTCATTGTTGTATGTACTGGGTGCATTTAAATGACGGTGCATTCAATTACCGTGGTGGATTTCAAGTGCATTCAGTTGCTGTTGTAAGTAACTGCTCCGTGTCTCTTGCAGAGATCATGGAGAGACAAGAGGATGTTCAAATATACAACCAACAGATATTGTGAGTATGAAGCGTGCCGCGACCTCGGGGTCATGTTGTCGTGCAGCTCTCACCATCGCTGGCAGAGCTTATGATAACGTTATTCTCATGAAGGTAATCGCTGTGCACGGCGTTACCTGGCAGGACAGATGAGACGAGAAGACAATGGAGTCTGAAGAGGCGACAAACAACTATCAGACAGTTTCTGTGGAGCTCAAACAGGAAGTCACTGAATTATTGTTAATGTGTCGATACAACAGTTAAATAGTTCATTTAATGAATGAATTCATGTAATGTGAAAAGTCTCAAAGAGCCATATCAAAAAGATGCATCCTCAGTTTCCCTTCAGCCGAAGTTGATGACACATTTTCTGTTTTAGAATCCGTGTACAGACAGCAGACACTTTCAGGATTGTTAAACTGACATGAATCTATAGTTATTCTTCTTTAAAACACTAAAAATGTGAGTCCTGTCAACAGTCAGTACCGTACTGGCTCCTGTCATCCTCCTATTCCCTATACACACATTCAAAAGCCTGATTATAAAGTCCAAATATATCAAATGTTATATCCATCCATCCATTGTCTATCCCGCTTATTCCCTTTCGGGGTCGCAGGGGTCTGCTGGAGCCTATCCCAGCGCGTTAAGGCGAGAGGCAGGGATACACCCCAGATGGTCGCCAGCCAATCGTGGGGCACACACACCATTCACACACCATTCACTCTCACACTCACACCTATGGGCAATTTAGAGTTTACCAATTAACCTGAGCATGTTTTTTGTATTGTGGGAGGAAACCGGAGTACCCGGTGAAAACCCACGCAGACACGGGGAGAACATGCAAACTCCACACAGAAAGGCCCCAGACCCAGGCCCAAGGCGGTCTTGAACCTGCGACCTTCTTGCTGTGAGGCAACAGTGCTACCCACCGCACCACCGTGTCGCCCACAAATGTTATATATATATATATAAAAAAGAAAAAATTAACATTAAAATGCTCTCTTGACAGCCAACGTGATGGAAGTAGATTTGCTGTGACGCGATCAAAAACAGGTAAATCAATTACAGCCCTAAAGGCCCGTCAGCTCCTGTATTAGTTATGTGTGGTCACCTTCATTCTTGTTCATTTGTCACCTCTAATTAGTATCTATATCTATTCTGTTTTCATTTTTTAGTCACCAGAACCAATCAGATAACCACCACAGTGTACGTATGTATATCACGCTTCATCTCATCACTGCTGCACATTCACATGTAATCACGCTGCAGCTGCAGTGCTCTGCTCGTGTTTGGAGGAACAGTCGTGCTCATTTTTTAATGAGAAGTTTATTATCAGTTTAACCTCCAGTAAAGAGCTTTGAAGATATTTCTTTGTTCAATTTGAATCATGTAGAACCAGACTTGGAGTTTCGGAAGCTAAGATATGAAGAAAATACCTCACTATATGCGTCTTTGTACAAAACATCAAAGTGACATCTTATGAACAGTTGAAAAAAAAGTATACGCAGTTTGTTGAGAATTTGTTGAGAAAACCAGAAAGTCAGCTTCATATTTAGTTGATGCAGACAGATGAAGGTAATACATTTAAATAATACAGTGTCCTCATTCATTTACATGATGCAACAATTACTGTTACTGACACCTGAAACCTGTAGCAGTAATAGGACATCCATATTTCACTGTTTAGTTAAAGTCTTTTACTTTGAGGGGGAAAAAATCATATATGAGCATTATGGCAAGAGAATTATGTGTAAATGTTAACTTGAGCAGCTGACAGACTTGATAAATCATGAACCCGTCCTTTAATCTTCATATCTCACTCTCAGAAAATAAAGCTTATAAACGCATCCTCCAACAGATGTCGTACAATTATTTCAACGCAGGCCTGTTTTCAGCCTGAATGCTTAATTAACATTAATTAGCAGAAATGTATTCAGAAAATGATGCAAAACCCCCCCAAAAATAAACTTCAAAGTTTGACTGCAGAAAACTAATGAACCTGTTTTCCAGTGAAACTCCAGATGTATATTCTCAAGGTAAGCTCGTCACGTTTCAAAGCTTTTTCACTTTTCTCATTCAATCAATGTGAGGCGTCAAATGTCTCCAATACTTAACCATCATGTCTTAAAGATGCTGTGGATGAATCAGTCTATCAAAATGTCGCTGAAGGTAAACTCACACATGCAAAACACACTGGTAAGCAAATATATATATAAATAATGGGATTATAACTTTAAGTGTCCTGCTGTATTTTGTGTTGCTGCTCATACAGGAAGTCTCCCAGCAGAAAGTCCAGAACACACCTATGTGTAAGTGTTTAAACTCTCACTCTTACCTTCACTCTTGCAAATATTTTAATTCTGCATTCAGAAGCGAGCAGGCAAGACATTGTAGTAAAGCACCAGGGAATTATTATTATATACCAAACCAATGAGTGTTCGAATAAACCAGCCGAGTGAAGAAAGAATGAAATGAGCCATGATGTTTCTGTAAAAAGGAACATTAATGAAAACCAAATGAGGAGACAAGTGGTTCTTTGTTGGGTTTTGACTGCATCATTTTCTTTTTTGCTATAATTCTGTCTCTCCTCAACATTTCCTGACATAGTAACTGTGTCATTTCCTGTCAGTTTAGGTCAAATTGACCTAAAGAATAATTTGCTCATATAGATTCAACTAAGGTTCAAATATATGTTGCAGAAGGTGAAATCTAGTCAATGTAATACTGTGGCTTTTTTTTTCAAATAATTAATTGTAACTGTAAATCAAATCTTTGGGAAAAATAAAGTGCATTGTGCATTTTTACTTTGAACTGACTTTAAAAGTTACAATGAAAATATCATGTCTGCTGTAGCTGGAAAATAAAATAATAATAATAATAATATTTCTTTAAGGTCAAATTAAGTGATGGTTCACTTTCCAAAGATCCAGTCAAATATTAAAATAGCAATGCTTAGATTTTTCACCCATTGTTTTATACTTTCTTTTTTCAAATCGCCATCATTTTTAAACTGGAGCCACTTTATATTTTTAGAATCGTATATAAAACAAATCTAATAAATTTGTGGTGTGAAGAAGACAATTTATTGACTTTTTCATAACAACGGAGGAAGTTTTGAGAAATTAGAAAAGAAAGATCATGTCCTCTCTAATCACCACAGATGATCTATTCTATATATTTATATATATATTGATTTACAGAAATATCTGGTTACAAATGTTTTTTTTTAAAGTCCACAGTTTCATTTTCAGGTATTGTTTTGTTTTGCAGAGCCCCCATTACAGAACAAACAGTATATGAAAATGAGCCCATTGAAAAGGGTAAGCATTTATGCCTCTGTTCTATTATCCTTATTTACTGTTATAAAGGAATGCAAAATCTAGGAGATAAATTCATTGGTCAAGGTATGAGTTCTGATCTGTTATAGATGTTTGTCACAACACAAGGTAAGATCAAGAACTATCGCTTCACCTACTCAAAGTGCTGTTTTATTAAACAGATGAGGACGACTACGAGAACTTTGAATACCTGAAACAAATTGCAGAAGAAAGAGATAGTAAGTGCAAAAAAAAAACACTAAAATGAACACCAAAGTTTTCTACTTGGTTATTTTAAATTAAGTTAACTGCAGGGGAAAGCTGATCATGTTAATGTTGGACAAACAAGAAATTGTGGAAAAATTGATTTTTCTGTGTGGTCTATTTGATTAAATATGTACTGTATAGTTACAAAAGGCGTTATTTTTACTATAATTCCCCATAAAACCTTTTCATAAGTGTGCTGTGTGATCTGTGTGGAGAATATTAACCATCCGTCCGCTCTGTGAACAGGTGAGCCGGATTATGTGAATGCACCTGAGCATTCTGCAGACTGCACCAGATGATATATTTGCACAGCCTGAACGCTGTTCTGCCTGTTGCGTGAAACTGGAAGTAAAATGTATTTGTTTATTCCGCGAAATGTGTGATGTGCAAATGATGTGGACAGCTGTGTGTGTGTGTATAAATACTTGTGGAGCTTGATTGTTTGTTATCTGGGAAAACTGAGACTGCCATCTACTGGTTAAAATATATATAAATCACATTTTTGAATGAACCATATACATAAATGTGTTGCTTTTCCTATGTATTATCAGATGTTCATTTGGGGTTAGAATAAAAAAAAAAAAAATTGTTGTGAGAATTTATGTCAGCCCTTTTTATTTGTTTGGGGTATGTTCATTGATTATTTTTCCTGCTTCTATGTATGTACAATGTGTTCATTTGTTCTGGTTCTCTTGTCCCATTCACCCTGTGAAAGGCCCTTTTGTCCTCACACCAGGCCGCCTCCATTGTAGATAAGAATCTCTTCTTAAATGAAGGGCCTCGAAGGTTAAAAAAAAATATATATATTGAATAGTCATTTTTGAATCAATCTGCACTCTGAGATCTTTTTTTGCTTTTCTGCTATTAGATTCTATTCACAAATGCTTCTTATTCCACAATTAAAGGGTTTTCCTAAATGCCACAAAATGTTCTTACACAAACATTTTCAGTTCACAAAGCTGCTGCTGATGACAACTTCTACCAAATACTAATTAAGGTTCCATTCATGTGCTGCTAGTGTGCATGTTTCTCACTCACTAAAATCAGTGTGTACCTGTTGGAATAAAAACATGGGACCAGGGTAGATGACCCCTGAATTAGTAGCTAACAGAGCTGCAACAGTTCACTAAAACTGCGAACCTGCCCTTTAATTACACAAATCTGTAAAACTTATATACAAGATGTAAAATGCATTTACCTTCTGTTGAAGTATTGTAGTATTGAAACAGGGCCCCCAGATGCCTAAGGACACCACTGCATGATTTTCAAAGGTGTGAAAGTGTAAATGAGAGTAAAGAGGAAATGGCATTCACACCCCAGTATGTAAGCGAGGACCCTGCTGCAGAGTTGGTGACGATTATAGGACAGGAAGAGCGGTGTTAACACACAACTGACTCAAGCCTTTTCCCTTTAGAATGAAGAGAAGTTCACAAAGAGGTTTTAACACAGATGGTTTTTATTATCCTGAACAGCTGAGATCGACTGAGGCTGCTCAGAAACCAACAACCAGAGAGGACAGATGACCAGAGCCGAGGTTTAGTGAGAACAGAGCAACACGTAACATCTACAGTAGGGAAGCACACGCCACGTAAACCGTCTATATACTGTATACATATTTCTGCATGTGTACACGCTGTCGAGGGTGATGTGACCATGGTGGCGCAGTGATACACACATTCACACAAACACAAACACACTCATGAGCCAGTTTAAGTATCTCAGAGGTGAACAGCTGGAGATGAACTCAGCAGAAATCCTGACACTTTAAACTCAATAGTCAGGTGACAGCGGTGAGACGACAGCGTCTGCTGTGTTTCAGCCGTGCATTCAGCAGGTCAACAGGAACAACTCCCGCCATGACAAACCGTTTCTTTTATTTCCAGCAATTTGACTTGAATTCGTTGGCGTGTTGAAATAAGGCAGAAGTCTTGACTGGCATTACTTCACAAACTCTGAGACTGTGCTGGAAAAGCAGGGTTTTTTTTTTCTTTTTAAAGGAGTCAACAGGTGTCTGGCGAAGTCGCTACCCACTTCTCATACGCGCACACACAAACACAGGCACACACTCTCACACACACACACACACACACACAGTGGGGCTGATGGGAGGTTTAGACACTGCTGAGGGCATCCACACCAGGCAGGACTTTACCTGAGGACACAGAGAGAGCGGACATATAGATAAGCATCTATCACTGTTTTTATTCCTTCTCTTTTTTGATTTTTTTGTTTTTGTGGTGACTCACCCTCCAGCAGCTCCAGGCTGGCGCCGCCTCCTGTGCTGACGTGGCTGACTTTGTCTTCTGTGTTCCACTTGGCACAGCACGTAGCGGTGTCGCCCCCACCTGGACACACACAAACATCAATGCCCAGGAATCCTTTTCAATCTGGGATGAGGTAGCCATGAACTTTTGGATCCAATTATACACTAGTTTCTGTTTGTAGTATGAGTGGTATTGACCAATCACATTGGAGCAGGTAGCATAGAGGTGGACTCTAGGGGCCTAATGGAGTCTGCCAACATTTTTACTTTTTTATTAGCTTTTATTAGGGTGTACAGCTCCAGTTTTCTCATATTGCTACTTAGGCTTTAAACAACGGCCACCAAATGGAGAAGAAAGTCTTGAACTGGCCATAAAAAACAAATAAATACATTGTTCAACTCTCCTCTTTCTCACCGATAATTGTGATGCAGCCTGCTTGGGTCACCTCAACCACTTTGTCCATCAGGCTCTTTGTCCCCTTGGAGAAGTTCTCAAACTCAAACACGCCGACTGGGCCGTTCCACACGATCTGCTTGGCCCTGCCCACGGCCTCCGCGTTGGCCTTGGAGCTCTCTGGTCCACAGTCCAAACCCTGCAGAGGAGAGAGAGAAAATAAGGAGGAAGGGAGAAAATAATTACAAAAACAGAAACGACTGAGAATAAAACCTAACGGTTTGATTACACTTTAGATTCCTCATGTATCTTTGAGCCAACAGGATTCGTTTTCTCACCATCCAGCCGGCGGGGATGCCAGCGGCAACGGTTGCCGTGCCAGTGGCCGCGTTCTCGTCAAATTTCTCGGCGGTGACGAAGTCGACGGGCAGCGTGATCCTGACGCCGTTCTTCTCGGCTTTGGCCATCAGGTCCTTGACGATGGCGGCGCCCTCCTCGTCGTACAGAGAGGTACCGATCTGAGCAGAGGAGAGGAGATGATTAAACTTCACAGATGACAAGCGGCCCGACTGGTGCATGATGGTTATGGTCAGGTGGCAGCAGGAGGTTTGTGGAGATAGGAACTTTATCAGATGACTGTAGAGACTAAGACTGATAACATGGGGTATTTTTAAAAGCTTTCACAAGTGTTGCCCTATGTTTTCTCATGAAACACTGCTCGTTCTGGCTAAAGGCTTTCAAATTCGGAAGTTTCTCTTGGTTTTACAATTCTGAAAATTTGGACTGTTGGTTGAACACAATAAGATATTTAAGGACATTTTCTTGAACTCCGAGGCGACTTTTACCATTTCACCAACCGTCCTCCCTGATCTGACTAAAAAGGTAGGCCACAAAGTAAAATAAATACATTTGACATATATCCTAATATTTTAGTTTTTCTTTACGGTTATTCTCAGTTTGGCTCAATGTTTCTCCATGTTGAGTAAAAGGACTGCATGGTTCAACTTTTAATAAAGATTTTCTTAAACCTGTTGAACTTGCCACTTATAGCAGATAAGATATTTAGAAAGAGACGTGTCCATGTGGCATTGAACGTGGTGTTCAAACAGAGAAACTGCTTTTCTTTAGTGAACACCACAGCAGAGAGTGGAAATTGTGGTTATGAAATATGTTTAAACTTCCACAGACAGACTAAGCTTGTAAATAGTTCTGGTTTTGAAATATCAGATTTCTGCCTCCTGGTAATATAATAGAGGTGAATTTAGCTTGTGGTGCTCACAGCCCTAAAAGTGCCATGTCAGAATACAAACGTGTCTAGAAACAATTTCCAGAAACTTTTGATAATGCAATCATTCAGTGCTGTGACCACACACTTAACCCCATTCAGTTCCACAGTATTGAGGTGGTGGCAGATATTGATACAACTCTGCAATGTGGTCAAACGGTTTGTTTCGTCAGAGGTCAAATTCAGGTTATGAACGTAATGCCCAATCACTGCTGTGACGCACACAAACAGAGCAGTTTCACAAGTGTATTTGAACACCACTGTTTTTTACAATGAGTCCAGCAGCTTGATATGCAGAGCATGGTGACGTGTGGCCACACAGGGTTTATTCAATATACCTTCCTATTGCAGGACAATGATAACACACTTGTGGTAAAAAAAACGTTAGTGAACTGTTGGTTATTTACAACTCGAAAGGACAAAGAATTTTTCCTTTTGAGTCATATTTCCATCCACCTGATGAATATTGCCTGGGAACATGCACATAGACATATGACCCATTTAAAACAATGGCTTGGGTGTATTTTTGAGGTATTAGAGGATTCGTCTTATGCGGCGAATGACACAACAGATCCTCTGTAGTTTTCCTCACCTCCATGTTTTTGAGGACTTTGAGGAAGGTGAAGGCCATGCCGCCGCCGATGATCATCTCATTGACCTTATCCAACATGTTGTTGATCAACTGGATCTTATCTTTCACCTTCGCTCTGAAACAAAAAGGGCAAGAGGCAGAACACACATTTACTTCAGAGTTTTTATACACTATGGCCGCATACTATATTGTATTACTATGTCACTTTTCACAATTTTAGACACTTTATAGATCAATCATCTAATTTGCAGCTGGGTCCAATTTTAAGTTAAAGGGCAAACCTCAGAGTGATATTAAGGCATGAATGATTAATATTTGCCTGAACTGTCTGCACTTTAAGGAATTAAATGCATTTGTGCTCATGTTGTTTGCTCGAGTTGGAGCAGTTTGCACACATATTAATTCAACGATTCATTCTAACTGATTTGTTGCCCGTCTCAATTCAAATCAACACTAATGAACACAATGAGCATGGGCAGGAGATGTATTTGTTTCACTGGAGTCTAATGCAGCAGCCGCTGAACTCCACACACTCTCTTGGGCTGATCATTACACACCAATGGTCAATGTCCTCTGTTTGTGAACTGGAAGAAGCCGATTGGCTGCGCCGCTTGACACTGAGCGGGAGTGACAGTTGCACAATGTGGCCATGCTGAAATGGACTCTGACACAAGGCTGACTCTGAAATTGACAGCTCGGTCACAGGGGCTTCGCCCAACGGTTTCCACCCTCATTCGTGTTCACACTCGCTGATGTGACTTAAAACAAAGAGGGAAAGAAAGGTGAGTAAAATAGAGCACCTGCAGCACCAGAGAGACAGAGACCTGTCCTGCTTTATAACATCAGCTACAATTTTACTTATGTGCCTCTTCTATAGTTATTAAAGATAAAAGAAGGTGTATGACTTCTCATCTCTGCCTGCTCACCTTCCCTCTAATAAATAAGTGCTAAGCAGTGATAGTGTTTTGTGACACCACAGGTTACATAATCAGCTTATAGTCTCTATTCTTGGGTACACCTGAGTGTTTTAAAAAGAGGCTGCGGTGTGTTGATGTCTGAGCTGAAGGAGAGCAGAGAGGCTGACAAGTAAAAGCACAAAGCTTCACAAGTAAAAGTATAGTTATTGCTTTTGTTTCTGTACTAAAATAAAATTTAATGAATGAATCCTTTGGTGCTGAAATAGTCTTGCAACTAAGTATTACTTTCATTATCAATTAATCTTTGGTCTATAAATGTCAGAAAATATAAAACAATAACTTCCAAAATACCCCATAGCCTTAATGTCTTGTTGTAATAATTTTTCTGTAAAAAGACTAATTCTTGTATCTCTGCTCAATTTCATCAATTGGAGAAAGTAGTTCTCACCCTCCGAGGATGGCCAGGAAGGGCCTCTGAGGTTTCTCCAGGGCCATGGCAAAGTAGTCGAGCTCCTTCTTCATCAGGAAACCAGCAGCCTTCTGAGGAAGATTCACTCCCACCATGGAGCTGGGTGAGAGGAAGAGGAGAAAGGAAAAAGGAAGATGGAGCATCCAGGAGAAGCACGGGCAGAACTTGTTAAGATTTCATCATCAAATCAAACCTCCGTTAATCTCCACCGTGTCCAGACCACCTGCTTCCTGCTCACCTGTGTGCTCTGTGAGCCGTGCCGAAGGCATCGTTGACGTACACGTCTCCCAGCTTGGACAGGGACGCCCTGAAAGAGTCGATCTGCTCCTGGCTGGCCTTGGTCTGTGGGGGGAAAAAAGAAAATAAGAGAAGGAGCCAAACACAAAAAGAAGTCACAGAGAGCTGTGATAACTGCAATCTGTGTTTCTGATCAGGTCCTCTATATCAATCCAATTCAGTTCAATTGGATTTCCAAGTGGAGGCCTCCTTTATTTCCTTTTCTGAAAAGGCTTCAATATGTTCATCATTTATTCATATAAAAGAGAAAAAACACAACCACATTTCCATTTTATTTCAACAACAGATTTTAAATGTTAATTAGCTCCATTAAAACAAATGCTGCACCTGCTGCATTATTGTTGTCATGCAGGACAAGAGACAGATGTGAACAAATGAATAAAAGGAGCACAACAACAATAATTATACATTTCATTAACAGCATCATATTCAGATGCACAATAGGTTAAAAGGATTCTACACAACACAAATGCACTAAACACAGTGATGCTATATACTGTTAAGCCCTCAGCCCATCAGATAGCAAAGGCTATATGTTTTATGATTTTAAGTTATTCATTAACTACAAATAGTCAGACAGTCCAGAAGAGGACAATGATTAATCAAAAGTCTTTTTAAAAACAACAACAAAAAAAGATTCTGGTTTTCTTCTGTTGGGAAAATTAGAATCATATTTTTTTTTCCAGGAGGAAAATCTGACTCACAGATTTGTGATGCATGTTGATATTGCACTATAGACTATTAATGCAGGCCATGATCAGTACGGTGTTCAGATCAGGTTCCTGCTGCACTTTAACGGATGAAGGTCATGACTCTGTAGACTGGGGGGCAGAGAAAGGTCAAGTGAGCTCTTCAAGTGTCGTCCAAATGTCAGATGTTGTGAGGGCTGTAGGATTGTTGGGGATCGTTCTCGCCGTTGTCGAGGCAACTATCTACTAACATTTAGAGATCTCCAGATGATTGAGAAGTGGGAAAATTCCTGATCATCTTGTATCGAGAGAACTCTATAAACAAAATCCTAACTGAGAAACGATTGGTGCTCCAAGCTTGAGTTTTGATCGACTCATCAGTTCCAGTCAGATTTACAATAGGCACAAAAGCATAAAAGACTTCCATTTGTAGTATATATACACACTGCTAAAACAAAGAATGTCCCCTTTAAATATTACAGTATGATTATATGGAGTTTTCCTAAGACTTCAACTTGAGGTTTAACTCTGCAAGATTCTTTAATGAACTAAAAATAAACCTTTCTGTCTGATATAGTACAGCAGTACAGTAGAAACCAACCCACACCGGCTGCATACCAACCAGGCCTCTCAGGACAGGAAAAGAAACACAAGCAGCCAGCACAGCCCACTGACCTTCAGGATAAATGTCAGCAGGTCAAGGCTGCAGATCCACTGCAGAGTCCAACATTTATACTCAGTCCTGAGCCCCGATTTGTTCTTTTATCAGCTGTATTTCACCATTATGGAAGAGGGAAAAAAACTGATTGTGGTCAGCACTTGGATGTCAACGTCTGTCCTTGTTGCCTCCTGAGGCCACGAAAGCAGAGATGGCACATTAAGGAGGACAGGAATAGACAGAGCTGTGATGTAGCTCTTCTTGACAGTTAACACACTCACTCTGGGTAAAAAGGTATATTTTTGCCGAAACAGATTACAATCTGCACTAAATCCTAATATCTTAAAACAAATAAGGTGATCAGAGCAAATAGAACTACTTTTGTTAATGTGTTTATAAATGGTTTTCATGTAGTATTGCAGAAGAATTATACTTTATATGATGATAATATATTTTATTTTTTAATGTTTACATTTGCATAAGAAATTGTTCCTAGATTCTCTGTAGTGAACAGTTATTGGCAGGTGCAGTGTCACATCACATTCATTCAAAAAGGGTAAAGAGGAAGCACTGGATTGTAGGTTTTCTGTGCAAAAAGGAGTACACATGGTATGACAACAATATATATTTTGTTTCATTTGAGAGAGTGAACTTTCAAGTAAAAATAGAAAAGTGCACCAGGTGCAATCGGAGGACGCAGTGTCTGCACCATGACATCAACAGACAGTGACTCAGCTATTTCAGGGGAACACTGCAGAGACGCTGCAGCTGGACACGACTGGGCGTTTTCCTCCAGCTGACCCAGTTGTGACAAATTGTGTTAGATTCGTCTGCTGTCAAACAAAATGTTACGGCTGCATTGGCGTGCAACAACTTTTCTCTGAACACTTCACAACCTGCTGGGAGACCCACCTTGTTTCCAGAAGCGTCTTTGCCCTTTCCCTCCTCTGCGACGTGGAAGCGGAGGTTCTCCAGCAGGATAACAGATCCAGCAGCGGGGTCAGCGCAGGCAGCTTCTACCTCTGGACCCACGCAGTCTTTAAGGAACTGGACGTCCCTGCGTTGTCCCAGAAACGATGATTACTGCTGGGTTATAGTCTCACATTCACACACCTTACTTTGTGTGACAGTGTCAACAGAACAGGTGCCATGTGATCATTGAGTTATTATCTTAACCCTTTTGTTACTACTTTTTTTGTGTTTAGCAAAACAAATTAGTTTAGGTGGCAGAAGTTATGGTTAGATTGAATTTGAGAGCTACCTGGTAACTACGCATTTGATGAAAACCTTATTACCGATTACTTCAAAAATGTATAGTAGGAGACTAGGAAACCTGCACAAAACTATGAGTGTTTTGAGCAGTTAATGTAAACTTCTTTTGAATGTTCCAGTAAACTTCTTTTGAATGTTCCAGAGCAATTTCACTCCTGTTTTTAACCCTCACGTTGTTTTAAAGTAAGGTTTTCCTTATTTTTCAGTTCACACAGAATCACAAACAACCATTAACAGTTTTGAAAAGTTATATCCTTTAGGTTTTTACCATGTCAGCCTGATGAGAAGATTTTGTCTGAAAGAGTCATGTGCTCTTTTTATATTATGCAATTACCTGTCTATATGGAGCATGTGATGCAGCATCGCTATGTGTGATTCTAAGTCATGGATAGAAGCCTCTGTGTTCACAGATCAGGTTAAGAGCTGTGTTAAGTTGCATCTAATGCAAACCAAAAATTATTTTCTAAAGGCTCCAACCTCCAACGCCTTGCCAAGACATGTGCCTTTTTTTTTTACTGTGTCGAGATCTGTTTTCCTTTAATCTCTGTATTTTAAATATTTGTATCTGTTTTTTTATTAACTAAACTTAATGTTTTGAGATAAAAAAGGTCAATTATTGAGTTTTTTCAACTCACTTCCCCAGCAGGGTCTTGAGCTCAGCGGCAACTGGCTGCAGGGAGTATTTCTCGGGCATGGGGTTCCCGTCGGGACGACCCAGGTGGCTCATCAGGACGACAGACTTGGCCCCATTATCCAGGCAGTGTTTGATGGAGGGAACGGCAGCCTTGATCCTGAAAATCAACGTGCACAAGAATTTGCTTTTATCCCTTTCAGAACCCAAGTTTAGACTAGCCACAAAGTTCCGTCGTGCTTTTAGACTTTAAACATGAAAAGCAGAAAAGATGCTTCAGAATTGACATGGAGTTTACCTCTGGTTGTTTGTGATGTGATTGTCCTTCATTGGAACATTGAAATCAACCCTAAAAGAGAAAGGGAAGAAAATTATTTTAAAAGAAAAATGAACTAATGAGTGTATCAGATGAGTGTTGGCAGGGTACATTGTCATTTTTTTTCCCCCAACAGAGCTTTGTCCCCGGAGGGGTTGATCATGACATAACCCCCACTAATAACACTGTTTCTATTACAAAATAACAATCATGCAATGACTGCTTTGCTTTTGATGAAGGTTTTATTTTTGCTACTGTGGTCGTTTCATATTAAGAGGAATATTTCGCCCAGCAAGAGCTTTCTGTGTCTCTAGACACTTTCAGAGTTTACCCCATTAGCTTTCCATAAAAGGGTCATTTTATCCAAAATGGCCTTTCGATGGCAGCATTTGTGCCTTTTCTGGTTGCATATCAATCACTGCAGCAATGCACACTGGCTGCTCATGAGAACATGCTGCATCCCTCGTACTCCAGACAGTTACATAACAGCCTCCCCCTCCTCCTCCTCCTCCTCCTGTGTGAGGACCAGATGCACAGAGACGGATGATAAGTCTGTGTGAGCACAGCTGATACACAAACACACTACCAAACCCACTGCTATAATAGCAGCAATCCATTGTCTTAGCCCTAAATCACATCAGTCAGCAATTCAGCAGCTCAACAACCGGCTGTCATACAAAGACAGAGTTAAATGATATAACGAGCGCAGTACTCTTCCACTTTTAAATTGTCCCTTCTGTTCCTCTGGAGTGTTCATGTAAGTGATAGTTTTGCTCCTTCATTTTAAACAATGACTGGTCTGGAGCTAGAAATGAGCTAATTGGATGAGTTAAAGCCTGTGGGCTAACTGCAGTTGTGCAAAGCAAAGGTTAATCGCTAACTTGAACAATGCATTTCTCCTGTCTTATCTTTAACTTTGCTTAAAAGAAAAAAAAATATTGATTTATCATGATTTATTGATTCATCCTTTGGTCTATATGGCTGAAAATGAGAATCACTACTTCCAAAAGCTTAAGATGCAGCCATAAATGACTAAAAGTCCACAAGAAAAAGACAATGTTTTTCATAATTGAAGATAACTAAATAAACTGTTTTTGCACCAAGATCATTTTCTTTAATACATATTTATTTACATACAACACTCACACGCTGAGGAAACTGCGTGCACTGCATTTAATGATGCAAAAGTGAGACATACTATAAGCAGAGGGGTGAGCATGTGAGAGGCCTCTGCAGGAAGTCAGGTCCTGGCCTTTGCTGGACTCAGCCATTAGAACAGATTTCTGTCAGGCACTGTCAGGTCCCTACAGCAACGTCCCGCCTCCCCTCTTCTGAATTCTGCTCCAGCAACTCATTCAGCAACACCTCCTCTTTGTTCTGCCTACTGCTGAAACTTCATAGAACACAAACACGGCATGCTACGACTGGCCCATGTGATGTAATAGTCTCAGTGCAGCGCGCTGAAAGATCTGCACCGAGACTAAAACAAAGTGAGGTGAATTTGACCTTTTAACACTGAATGAAGCTGTTGCTGCTGCCAGTGAACCTTGTCCTACGCCGTCTGTCGTTGCAACACCGAGCTGAGGAGAGCAAAATGGCCCTCTGACATTTCCAGGCGGTGTCAGTTTCAAGTGCACTCACATCACAGTCTGTAGGAATATCCAACAAGTGGCAAAAAAATACTATAAATGAACTGCATTTAGGATCTTTTTAAATCCACCTTTATATTATGACAAAATTAATTTCACTGTGTAGTCTGCTCTGATCAGCTGCAGGGAAATCTCCCAGGTCAAGAGTTGCATTTGGTGTTTCAACTACAATAATTATATATATATATTATATTTTGCTACAATACAGCAACTTCTCCGCACTAAATGGTCAAATAAACCGACCTTTTTTTAGGATTTGGACAATTTGGACTTGGATTTGGTAACTTACATCCTCGTAAGGATGCAGGTGGAAGATGGACAAATCTCACCTGCCACCAAACATTAAAATAAAAAATAGGCAAAAATAGGCAAAAATAAAAATATAGGTGTACACTACAATGTCACTGTTATATTATAGGCTTGTATTGCAATTAGATTTATTTATCTACAAATACTTGTAAATATTGTTATACACTGAAATCAATCAAAAGTTATGTTTTTGTCTTTAGAACCATCAGTGCACATACTCATTTTCTTTTCAGGAGGGCTGAGGAAAAGCTGGGGAACCAAATGCGTTGGCCTTGTCTGAAATAACTCTTTTTTTGTCTACTCTCTCACTACTAAATGGTGTTATTACAAAAAAGTAATTTATGCCATGGGGAGGGTTTTATAGTCAAATTAATGCTAATAAAATTCCTAAACCACAATGAGTTTCTTTAATAACGTAAAGTGCTTGAAACTACTCATACTGAGCTGCAGTAATGCTTCTCTCTCGTTTTTAATGAGTCACGTTACATCTCGGATGCAGCTAGTTTCATCCATGCAGCATCTCCCTGTAGACACGTAACATGATGGAAAAAAACAGCAGCTTCACTTCCTGCCATTTAGAATATTGGTCTGAAATGACTCACGCCGTTCACCACCACATGTAACGGGCCCCACGTTTAAAGCTGCGAGTGTACAAGAACATTTTGTCACCGTGAGACAAGAGAAAAGGATGAATTCGAGGACTAGAACATCTCCAGCGACTGTTACCTAACGTCAAATAATCCAATTTCCGATTAGCCTCGCACGTTTGTTCGCTAATTTCCGGTGGTAAACACTCACCTCATGACCACCCGCTTTCCATTGACGTCCACCTTGTCTAGAGTGAGTTTGTTAGACAGAGACATGTTTGCTGCTCGTTTCCTCAACCTTCCTCGTTGGGTCTCCTCCGGTTGTTCCGGCTGGTTAGCAGTTGCCGAATGACAGCCGTGACCTTAGCGCAGCTCGGGGGAACAGCAGTGGGGCGGGACAGAGGGAGATATCCCTGTGAGATGATTGGCTGCGGAAAAGTGCGTGGCATCTGATTGGATGCCGGTTACTGTCTGTTCTCTGACGCAAACGTCCTGCCCTTCTGACGAGTGCTTCAGCACGAGTTCATTCAAACTTTTCAAGTACGAAATATTAAAAATAACTTTTACAGCAAAGGGAAAATTAGGGACGTTGAGAGTAACATGGTACATTGACTAAACTATAGATACAACTTTAAATAACGTATTTGGTATTAGAGTATTTCCATTTTAATGCTACTTTATACGTCGAATTGTTTCAGAAGGAAAATTGTACCTCATACTTTACCTTTCAACAGCTATTGTCATAAAATTGTATTATCTTGCATAAATATCCTTTAATATTCAATTAAACTGTCTTCTTAAATTTTTGCTGTGCACTTTTTGGGAAAGATATGTAGTATTTTTGCCATTAAACTAAAGTAACTAAAATTGGCTTCATGTTGATTTTCAGATGAATTTAACAATATATAGATTACATTAACATATAGCAGTAATCAAATATACATTACAGGGTCTGCATGAGTATTTTTACTTTAGATACATTTTCTGATAATTTCACACTTTAACATTTTCAATTAACACATTTCCTTATAAACATTTATATTTTTACTCAAAAAAAGGATTGGAGTACTCTAAACAGTGGCAGAAGAAGAACATTCATTCTCAGTTATTTAAGAGCTAAATTCAGTTGCTTTGAATTGATAGTCTATAAATTACTAATATTATGCAGAAAAAGAAAGATAACAGCTTAAGGTATGATCCTTTAAGCAGATTAAAAGAACAAACGATGATCAGTAGAATCAAACATAATTTATTTCGAGAAAGTAACATAGACACAAGCTTTCACTGTCTGAACAGGCAGATATTTATTATTCATCTGTATAACCAGAAAGTTTTAGGTGGTATGGAGGGTTTTCATGGTGGCTCTTTACTCGTCTGACTCCCTCCATGGTTTGGGCATCAACTTCCCAACTGGTGACCCATTCCAGACAATGCCAGTCTGAGTCAGCACCTGCACAAAGACAAGAAAGTTACTTTTTTTAACCTTCATGTGAGGATTGAATGATTTTGAAACCAAAGCTAAAAACACTGTTTTAAGATGGCTCAGTTGGTAAAATAAAAACTTCTCAGACCTTTGTAACTAAATATAGTCACTCCCCACAAATATGGTACTGCTGTGTAAAATGGCAGCAAACCTGCTCATTTTGCCCCCCAGTGGCTATAATAAATACATGCATATAAATTATGCTCACTCAATTAGACAAGTAGACATGTTTGGGGACAAAGTATAATTGTCATTTTGTGTTAAAGATTGATAAAACATATTTTTGTTGTTCTTAAATGTAAATGCAAATTAAGGTCAATGAGTGGAGTATTAGGTATTGTACATGCATCTTTCTGTACTTGAACTTTTCCTAGTACAAAATAAAAAACGTCCTGGTAAAGGTCACGGTGAGTGTTCCTAGAGTAGGTTATCTCTTGAGCAGAGTTACTATTCTCAGCCAACTATCTGCTTAGGTCAATTTTGATCACTGTAGAGTTGTTGATCAGTGTCCAAAAACAAGCTCCAATTATTATTTGCAGCCTTCAATGTTTGTCTTTGTGACTCACCAGTTTTCTTTGGCCTGCATTGCTCCATGTTACACTTAGTGAGCGAGCCATCAGATCTGTTTAATTCTAAATAAATGTAACTTGCTCTCATAGGTATTCACTACTTACGTATGACCAAACAGATATGCAGAAGATAGTTCCTCCGATCATCAAACCGTTGCCATACTTGGCGTGGAAGTCTGGGGAGCTGGAACCATGTCTCACCTGCCGAGCGGCCTGACCTGTAGGAGAAAACAAGAATACATATATATTAGAATATATTTCATTTGCATAAATGGAATTTCTGTACTGCAATCTGCACTGCCATTTCACCTAAATATACTGGGCAACAAGATTATATTATTGTTCCTCCCATTAATCACATTTATAAATAATAAAAAAAAAAATAGTCGAACAAAGTTATATAACCTAATTTGCACGGCGTCTCTGTAGCGCTTTTTAAATTTACTGATCATGGGAACAAGGAAACCATCCATAAAGGTTTTCTGACGCAGAAAAGATCCTTATTTGGTAACTACATCAATAGATAACTCAAATGTTCAGACAAGTTTGATAGTTGGCTATTTGTGATGATTTTATATATTTGCATAAACAAAGCACTTTCTATTAATGTGAAAGACGGCAGGGCAATGACATCTTAATAAAAAGACACAACTGGCGATATTATAAAGCAACTTTAAAACTTAAGTTGCTCATGTTACGTTCATCGCAATTCTTCGACATCCATTTAATATAAATAATTAAACAAATCATTTGTAGCTATATGACGGCTCCTTGCTAGCGCTAGCATGTCGTTTCTGTTAGCATGCTGGCAGCGGTCACACAAACAGTCGCCGGTCAGACTTATGACGTTATTTGACTGAAATTTAATTTCAAAGAATTAAAAACACACGAAACAAACATATCGATATAAAAGATCTGTCTACTTACCGGTGACGTTCACTGCAGCTTTAGCAAACCTGTACATGGTGACGAGCCTGTTGTCTCCTGTTACCCTTGAAGATAGGAAGTATGGCCACCGCTCGTTGTCAGAGCGGAAATGACGAGCGCTTGTGTGCGCGTGCGCACCGTTAACGTTAACTATATACTTTAAGTGAGTAGAATAAAGCGAAAAGACACACTTGCGGACGTTTGTGAAAGACAAGCACAAGAAAATATCTAGTTCTTTCCGCTAAAATATGATATAAGTAATATAATCACATATTTAGTCAAAAACTACAAGCACTTTATACAAATTGACAACTGATGACAGATTTTAACGCCGTGTCAGGATGGCCGAGTGGTCTAAGGCGCCAGACTCAAGGATAATCTCCTTCCGGTGAAACGGGACTTCTGGTCTCCGAATGGAGGCGTGGGTTCGAATCCCACTTCTGACACATCTCTTTTATTATTTAGTTTCTGGTAAAACAAACACTGCGGTAAGGAGGAATCAGCAATCATTTGAGTACAAATTTCAGGGCTAATGAAAGTTGAAATTGAAAAGAGTTCATTTCTGTATTTACTTCCCATATTTGTTAATTTTTTTAAGAATATTGCTTACACATTCAACATGGCAGAGCAGATGCTTCAATAACACTTTAGCGAAAAGAAACTGTAAAATATGTTGTAACTAACATTTAATATGAATTACGTTGATTGATTGAAGAAAAAATTCACAATTTTCAAAATATCTTAGTCGGATGGGAAGGAAAACATTATTTACTGTGCATTTATTGAAAAGTCCATTTAAGCCAGAGGTGTATTTTCATCAACAGGTCCTACTGTTAACTTGTTTACAGAATATAAAATAATAATAATAATAAAACAAGACTTGCAGACTAACACAAAGTTTTTATATTTGTAATTTTATTATTAAATCAGAATATATTTCCAGGATTACAGATAAAAGTATTATAACATTTAGTTAATGTACGTTCATACATTTAGAACATATTCCCTCATTGAACCTGCCGTTAGGGAGCATGGCAGATTACAGCTTTTACAGGACAACTTATTTTTTTCTGCATCCACAAAGAACAACCTTCTTCCATATAACTTTAATAAACACAAATTAAAAAATGTCTATGCAAACAATGTTTCTAAAGAATTTCATGGATACATCTGTGGAAAGAGTGAGATCTTAGTTTACTACTTGCAGCCTTTACATCTTTAACTACAGCAACAATACTCATTTTCCTCGGCAGCGATTTATGGTGAAAACCTAAAGAACATTCCAGTTTGTGTACTGTGTGGTCCATATGTGGACTGAACCATCTTAATAATAAGTTTATAAATGATAAGGAATTTGAGAAAAATGCCTGACCAGGATTTATTAATAGTCAGAAAAAGGGGAATGTGGTAAAGAAATGGAAGGAAAATAAAAAAGCAGAGATATCGATTTCTAAAATTTGATATAACTTGACTAGAGACATGATCTTTCTTATTTTTTCTTTATTTACTTATGTGTAGAAATGTCTTTCTAAGAAATTGTGTGAAACTGTGAGCTCGAAAACCATACTGCATGTAAATGAGGGTAAAAGAAAAGCAGCAACTTATAAGATGGCTATTTTTTGCTACAAAATTGACTTAAATGGTTGCACCATTATGAAAGATAGTCAATCCCGTCACTACACGACATCAGACTATTGAGAATCGTGATGACCTCTGCAGCAGCGAACAAAGCTGGATGCAACAACCTGGGCTTTCATTGTAAAATAGAAGGAAACCTCTCACGATCTGTTCTAGACTCACTGAAATTCATACAGAGAAAAGACATCAGATTCAGAAAAGTCAGCAGATACATCTGACTTGTAAAAATGTTCCCAAAAAAGGTAGGTTTACCTCCTCTTATAGTTTTATGGATTTCAAAAAAAGGATATCACTCACATTTTGGTGAAAATGACATTTATGTGGTACAGTAAATCAAGAAAAAGTGCTCAAAAAGAGATTTATTTAGCAGTGCTTATGTGATTACATCTTTAATGTCTAAAAGTGTTCCGTCCCATTAGTATTTTTCAGCCTGGGTTTTCTTCTTATAATTGGATCCACTCTGACTGTGGGTCATACCTGTGCACTTCTGTAGAGATTCAGCAGAAACACAGTAGCAGGACAAGCAGGGGGGGCACTCCTCAAGCTTTCTCTATCAGAACTTTAGATGTCAAATGTTCCTGAGTCCGTCTGAAGATCCGTACAGAAATAAATTCCCTGGATTAGCCAATATATATTTTTCCAGGGAAAACTTACCATCTAACTAAACTAAATTTCTGGTCAGACTTTGTAGTGTTTGGAATGATTTCGGAAAAATGTATGTTCATTTGGAAACCTTTATTCTCTTGCTGCTTGTCCTAATATTTTTTTTTAATTTCTGTCAAATGGCCCCAATTACTAGAATAGAACGCAACATAAATCTTCTTTCTGACTTCAGACACTACATATAGTATATATCTGAGTTTACATGAAACATCTTCCTGAGATAACTAATTTCAACGCAAGCTGACGTGAACCTTGGAAAAAAGGAATGTATACAACCCCACAATACATCAACAGCGAGCTTAAAGTGTAAATCTTAAAGTGGGTCATTTTACTATCAAGGGCTTCATAACACATAACGGTCCATCAATTAGTCGCTGAAGTAACTGACTCATTTTGAAGTTCACAGAAACTGATCTAAACACTGAGAGTACTACAGCTCTACATCAGCAGAAACAGCAAATTTAGCTGTGATGCTGCCTAATCCTTCAAATATGATCAGAGGAGATCAGTGTTATTCAGTCACTGCTTAAAATCCAGGTGACGGTCCAAAAATAATACACAACATGGAAGAGTTTTCTCTGAATGGTCCTAACAGGAGGCAACAGGCATCAAATTATAAACAAACAGTAAGGCATCTGTATCATGTTTTTCCTGCTTTCCCTACGTTGAATCTACTTTTTTTTAGTCCGCCTTTTTATCTTTTGGTTCCTCGTCGTCCGTGTACTCAGTCGGCTCCTCTCCTGGTTTCAAGAGCTTGCCGATGTAGTCATACTTAACTGTAAAAGGGAGAGAGAGGAAAAAAAACAAAAAAAGATGATGATTAACAGCCTTGATGACACTGAATATTCAGAAGTTGGAGAATTCTTAAATATTTGGAATAAAAACCCATTAGTTTTATTACTTTGGGAAACTCCCAGAAAACATTAAGAAGAATGATGGAAACAACTGTTGCATTAAAGAAACAAATTAGAAGGAATTTACTAATTATTAAAGTTATTGATTAATAACTTCAGTGACTCTAATGGGAAAGGATCTTGTAAATGAGATGTACAGGCTGTAAAAATAACATTTATAATCATAAATCAAGTTCATATTCTTGAAGAAACATGGGAAAAATGATTAGGTATAGCAAACAGGATCTCTAGTGATTTGTGAGATATGTCTATATCTTTTTTATACTGGTAGGGAATTTCTCATAATTTGTCTTTTTGAAGTATGGGCATGTGCAGCTACAAGTAAATGTACAAGTAAAATTCTATGCAATTATTTGTTTTTTCTTAATTATTCTCATTGTATTGTGCTTTATTTATTTCCTTCTTCTATATATGTTTTGTAGTTGTTTTTAAAATCTTTAAAAATGTGGAGATTCAAGGATCGAGAGGGAGCAGCCGAGGTCACTTCATTATCTCATCATCTTTGTATCACGGAACAACATCTTATCCTCTTTATGCTCGAGGCACTCACAGGTGAACTGGGTCTCCCACTCAGAGAGGCTCTCCTGCTGCATGGCGTTCAGGTCGGACAGGTCGTCGTGTTTGTCTTTCAGGGCCTCTTTCTCCAGGCAGAACGTAGCCAGACCCCTGGATGCATCCCGGCCTGCGAACACTCCATACGGCCCCTCTGCAGAACGGCACACAAAAACACTTTTTAAAACATATTTAAATGGCATTTTTCTCTGCAGTAGCCTGATGTTGAGCCAACAAATAAACAAATATAGGACTATATCAGTCATATATTTTTTACTAAACCTTTCTCTGCACATGTAACTGCAGTGAGTTGTGTCCATGGCCTTCTTAGTTTGTTGAAGATCATTGACCTTCCATCCAATCACAGCTTTAACTTCCTGAGTTCCCCAGCACTAAATCCCAGACCTGAAGATGAATGTCTTCAACAAAATAAGAATTCAGTGGCTTTTCTCCACAACTCTACACAATAAAGATGGCCTGGATGACTAACACCCTTCATGGACATTCCTCTGGTCTGAATTTTTCCAGCCTTGTGATTCACTAAAAGTGCCTTCCTGTTAAGGGTGATATCACCACCCTCTGCTATAACTTTATTGAGGCGAACTTTGCGGTTTCATGTGGTTGGAGATATTTCTTTATCACACTGGTGGTGTGGACAGGTTTAAAAAACACACGTTTTCATGTGGACTGTGCTAGTCACAAACCTGAGCATTGTTTTTCTGAAAAACATACCCAGTGCTATCTATATTCAATATAACAACAACAATTTGATCCAACTAACAAGTATAAGATTGTCTAGGATGACTATACACACTTTCTTGTGTCTAATGGATTTCAGTGTTGTCCTAAAACAACACAGTCAACCACTTTCATTTATTCAAGGTAAATCTGACATACTCCACTCTGACATTTTAGGAACTCACTGAGATTTTTTTTAGCAAAATAAGCAGCTTTTTTTTCAGTTGGAACAAATGAGCTGTGGAGTCAGTGCCACAGTCTCCAAGGACTCTTCCAACCCTCTGAATGAAAACTTATTACATCCACTTTTCAATGTTACAAATTTTAGCCAGTTTCCAAAATTGCAATCCTGTCCCTTGTCCAAACATCCTGAATTGATGTTTGTAGGACTAAGTGATTTTTTTACCTTCATAATGAAATGGAAATTGCCAATTCTTTATATATTTTTTTTATTTAGCTCAGGCAAATAAAATGGCCACATCCTCAGAATAAAACAAATTGACAAGAAAGAAAATAGCACTAAAATACATTTGTAAAAATATAATGTACCTAATTTGAGAGTATTTTCTTTATCAAATTCTTGTACAGCTGCTTCCATTTATTTGAGGCATTTGGCTCCTTTTTTAAAGTGCAAGAAGTTTTTTTTCTTCAAAACCCTCGTTTAACTGTGTCATTTTTATATCTGTACCAAAATCCAGCTGTTGAATTGGCACTGTTTTCTAAACCGTTCCAACAGTCCCCAGAACTAAATGTCCGGAGTCTGCACCATCCCACAGTGTTTAGTAAGTCACAGCCTGGTGCATGCAGGGAAATACGAACTATGTCTTTGACTAAGTCTAGATTTCTCATACAAAACAAACAAACAGAGGGTTTCCATGGCTTTAGGGTCGTGTGCAGCACACTGATAAAAAAAAAAAAAAAAAAAAAAAAAGAAGTTTGCATGACAGTGAGATATCATGTAGGTCAGAGGTTACACGCAACAGAGGTAACGATCTGAGATTGGGAGAAAACAGAGGTTTAACTCTGAGGCTGTTTCCAGGTAACAGAAGTGTCACAGAAGCAGATTCATATCACACAAAACAACAGATGGTGGAAAAGTATTTGAGCTCAGTGCTGACAAATACAGCTACGAGGACTATCACACAAGCACTCTGAATTTTAAGCTTACATTGATATACCTGCATTTTATTTATTATTATTGTGCATGAAAGTTGAGTCTCATTCAGAATCCTCTCAACCACTTCTTGAATCGATCATGTTTTACTACCGAAGAAATGATCATTTTCATACTATTTATACTATATACTATACATAGGTTTGTGTGGGTACTTGTTGTCATTAGTAAGCAATAAATTGTCTCTTTTTGGCATGTTTGTACACCTTTGTGCGGACCCCAGGAAGAGTATTTGCTACAGTGCTGGTCCAAGCGATTTGTGAGAAAAATTCACCTAGAATTAATCGCAATAGAAATGATTTTTCTTTCATTTAGCTTATTATACTTTCACCTTTAACATGTCAAACATCCTTAAACATCCAAGTAGTGAAACATCGTCAAAATTGTCCTTATTTGTGCATAGAACAAATGCTGTACATTTTACAAGTTTATCATTCGTTCTTTCCCACTTTGAGAAGCAATGTCTTACCTTGCAGAAAACATCTACTTAAATATGATTTTGAGCACACATGTTTGACATAATAAACGTTAAGTATGTTCAGTAAAGGTCTGTTAAACTGGAAGGTTTTATGAGCTGAAAAAAAAAATCCTTTCAGTCCCAATGACTACAGAGTCGGACCTTATTTAGCGGCTAATGGAGATTCAATCAGATGAATGAATGCAGCGACAGTAGAAATGGGATTAAAGGAAGAAAGAAATCAAGGCCCAGAGCAATGGGACAAAATACACAAAAATATCAGGAAAACCAGTTCGCTAGGTATTTTAATGAGAATACAAACACATGTTTTTACTTTCTTACACTAGCTATCTGCTGCACTTATTAATGCACTGTGGGGGCTTTAAATGACTTTATGGCAGGTGAGAGATCACATCCATTAGAACCATTCACACCAATTCATAGTAGGCAATATTTCAGAGAGAAAGTAATTAGCATTAAATGTGTATTTTGTTTTTTATTATTTTATTTTAATATTTTCATCCTACATGCTATACCCCTCATTATCTCAAATGGATCGTAACTGCCTAAAGCTTTGTTTTCCCCAACGTTTTAATGTTTAATTAACATCATTATTATTAATATCCATGTATGCAGTATTAAATGTGGATAAATAAATATATATTGCAGCATTATTAATTATAAGCAGGCTATTTACCCTTTGTAATCCTTGTCTTCTGTTAGTTTAAAGCCTCTTTAAGATTTTTTGTGCACTTTTATTAAGAACATTTTCCCCTCTGGCTCATTTATTGCATTAAGTTGTTGCCTTGTGACCCCGCTATATAAATAAAGCTGAACAGAGTTGAAACTGTAAATAAATGTCATATTTTTTTAACTGCGCAGTAACCCAACTTCCTTCATAGGCGATCTCTGGTTCCAAGTCTTCTGTTGTGAAACGGGATCTCAAAAAAATGTAACCAAAAGGGGGTGTGGCGTTGCTTTCCTGTCGCCAAAGTGAATTTAAAGTTGCTTCCCTAAAAGAAATACTACATTTTAGCGATATTGCTAATAAAATGCACAAAACTACCACCCACTTCATGCTAGCTGCGGCGTAGTGTTCGCAACAGGCGAAGGGTGACCAAATATTTCATAACACCCAGCGCGGCGGCGCGGTGCCGTTACCTGGCCCGTAGAACTTCTTCCCCAGCGTCACGTCGAACACTTTCCCGTTGACAGCCATGAGGATCCTCGGGTTCTGTTCCCCATCGTAGAGCTTTAACTCCTCCAGGGTGAAGTCCCTCTTCTTCAGTTTGGGCAGCGGCGGCTCCACCTCGCCGAGCTCCGGGGGTTTGTCTCCGCGGAAGATTTTGTAGAGGAGGAAGACGCAGAGGCTGAGCAGGACGAGGTTCAGCGGCGACGTGAAGATCTCCTGGAAGATCCCCCCAGAACTTAACTCGCTGCCCTCTGCTGCTTCAGCCATGTTGGTTCGGTCTCCCCTGCGTGTGTGTGTGTATGTGTGTGTGTGTGTGTGTGTTGGGTGGGACCGGTGGGACTGCCGGATCCTGAACCAATCACCGCAGCGGCCCCGGAGGCGTCGATTTCGATTAACCCTTTGGATCAATCGGGCTCCCGTAGCTGTGTGCCAATAAGTTATCAATGGGAATATGTTATTACGGATCATTCAAGACTGCAACCCCCTGAAATTTAAACAAAAATCCACTTAAAAATCACTTCAATTAACATATTTTCCACTTATGATAAGTGACGCCGAGAGGTTTATTCTTGGTTGTAAAACAGTGATTTACAGGTTTTACGCAGTTTTTGGATGTGTCAAATTTGTATTTTGTTCCCACATTTTTTGGGATCCTTTTAATCCATTGGAACCAACTTGGAAGCTAAGGAAGTATCATATTATCAAAATAAAGAACGAAAAAGTTTCAAATGATTGATAATAAGAAATGTTACACCATTAAGACACATGAAGAACTTTTTGGATAAATGCAATTTACCTTACTATACCTTACTATTCCACTAATCTTCATAAGAGAGGCCAAATGTCTGATTACTAAATGTCTTTTAAAATGTATAAAGTCTTAAAAAAAAGTTTGAAAAAATATCTGAGGTAACTGGAATGCAGCATAAATCACTTACTCTCAATATGCTGTTTCATGTAGAAATTGCAATCACCAATAAAAAAAAAAGTCAGGAATTATTTCACAATCATGACTTAGATGTAGATGTCAAATTGTGTCATATTTAATAATATGTCATAATTACAAGAAAAAAATTAAAATGACAAAATACAGATCTTTAAAACTAAGACTTACTATTTCATAATTAGAAAAAAATCTTAATTACAATAAAGATACCAAAATTATGATTTACTCTGATAATTGTAAGAAAAGATACATTTCAGTCATCAATTCCTCCATAACTACACCTTTTTTTATTTTTTTTTATTGAGGGTCAATGACTATAAACATTCACAAAATTATTTGTATTTATTTACTTTTTTTAAGTAATCATCATGGTTTCATCAATTTTCTTTTTAATAATCGTTGTTTTATTTTTCCTCTGTTGACCAAGAATCTTTAAATTCTTTTCTTTCTTTATTGAACATAAAAATGAACAAGAACCTTGTAAAACATACTCATACATACATACTGAGGAATATACAATTTGTAAAACAAATGATGCCATGAAATATAAAAGAGAGCAAAATATAATGAGTCAAACAAAAACAAGAAACAGGGTATATCTCTTAAATTTTTCTAAAAATGTTGCTGGAGTTTAACTTTAATATGTATACAAATTAAAAGAAAAAACATTCGAACACATCTTTTCATTTCATCCAAACACAGACCCTATCCCAAACATCCGGTGTTACACGCAAACCGGCACTTCCTCCCCCTGAAAACCGCACTGGACCGCCTCTATGGTTCCCACCCAAACAAACAAAGCTCAGCTGAAGATCTGTTCCCCTCAGAAACGTTTCAGGGCTCCGGTTCCAGCCTCCTGCTAACCCAGCCCTCCTCACAAAACGGGACCCGGTCCTCCAGGGACCATGTTGTCTCTCTGTCGCCTCTTTCTCTAACGACTCGTTTGTATTCAACCGTTGCGCAACAGCAGCGTGAAGTAAGCTAGCCTCGGTATCCGAACAGCTCCCCGGGCTGGGCAGAGATGACCGTCTCCTGTACTTTTAAACAGGTCTGGTAGCGGCTACACACGGATGACAACGACCTCGGTTTCGGCTCATCAGATGCTGAGACGGATTAGTTGAGACAACCAAGCTAGCGGGTGAGTTTTGTGCGTTTCTTTCGGTGTTGAAGTTGTCAGTTTAGCGGAGCTCCCAAACCGTCATCACCGGCACCGCCAGGCTTGTTTTGATCGGTCATGTTTGTCCCGGCGAAGAAATCGAAAAAAAAAAACATCACAGCTGCACACGAAACATAGATAACACTTATCTTATCAGTGGAAACTTGAAGGTGCAGCATCTTGAGACAAGAAAATAAAGTACAAGTCGTGTTGGTACACGATGTGACGCTTTATGTTTGATTTAAAATAGCGAAGTCGATGTTAACATGTTTTAAACTGTTTGTCGACTTTATCATTATTTCTTCTACTACTTCTTCAGACCAGAATAAAATGAGAATTAATTGTGATGAAATGTGATTGTGTTCAACTATTTTAAAAAGCAAACTTTAAGCTTCCTTTTTTATATAAAAGTATGTGTGTCACTAGCTGACTAAACACATAGTCCTTCAGAAAAGTCCTTTACACTATCCTAAAACTGAAAACACTAAATTATCTGCAGTTTCAGCAGGCTGTTATTATATAAAGGTAATATCTGCCACATTTCTAGTCTTTTGAGTGTCAAATTCCCTTGTCTGAGTTTCTCAGTCAGTGTTTCTGTCAAGCTATGGTGGAAGTATTTGTCTCTGCCTTTGAATAAGTCTTGTATATTTTATTATTTTAGGGGATTTCCACTTCTCAAGCTCCTTGAAGGGTTTCTAAGCTTTTTATCATGTCTCCTATTTATAACATTTTTAGTTTTTCTACCATTCTAAACATTTTACATGTATATGTAACTATTCCATTTGTATTTTCATGTGCTAAACAAATTAAAATCAAAAGTTGTTATACATTTTTGCCATTATATGTTTTACATAAGTAATCTATATTGGTAGTCCTAATTAACAGTTTGGAAAATCAAGGTTATTACAGTTTCATTTCCCTTGTTTTTAGGGTTGCTAACAATTACTTTCATTATGATAGATCAGACTCTCCACCATGGGGGGGCCAAGCCTTTAACATACTTTTTTCCTAAAAAAGGCTTAATCAAGTTTCAAAATAGTAGCGGGTCAAATTATTTTTTAAAAAACATCTGTTTTCAGTCCGCATAGAATAGTCTTCAGTGTCTATTAGTGATTAGTGTTTATGACTTAATCAATATTGTCTCTCTCCCAGCAGCTGCCTTGTAAATTACCCCCCCCCCCCCCCCCTTCCTGGGCTTTTCCTAATTCCGTCACTATGAGTGCAATGCGCGTGGACGCCAAGGTGGTGATGCTGGGAAAGGAGAGTGTGGGGAAGACCAGCTTGGTGGAGAGATACGTTCATCATCGCTTCTTGGTCGGCCCGTACCAGAACGTGAGTGTCAGCTGCTCCACTCCAGCCCCCCCTCCCCTCCCGTCCCTTGTGCTAATATGAGCTCATGTCTGTGATCTTCCTAAAGCATAAAATCACTGATACAAGGCAGCAATGGAGTGTGTTTCATTCAGCAAATGCTGCATTAGACAAGCATTTTTCTAGGAGAATTCTGCATATTAACATCAAACAGGAAGCTATTCACACATACACGTCCTTGTGTCCTCTTTAACTATACACACTTTAAAGATTGACAGTTGCTTCACGTTGATGCATTTGATTCAGAATTTCTTCTTGCACAGTTGATGATGATTGTTTTGCAAATGCATCCTCTTTAAAAAGCTCAATAAACACTTGTCCGTACAAAACAAACCTAAAATAGCAGGTTGTGGTTTCATGAGGTGTTATGTGTTGTGACTGATTTCCTGGCCAGGTGCACTCAGAGCAGTGAAATCAGGCAATGTGGGTTCCCTACAGAGAATCTGTATATATGCATCAGACAAGTTTCTCTCTGACTACCTCATTTTAGAAGCAGGTTTTCACTGTATTTGTAGTGGTAGTATATTCTGCTTCTTGACTTTCAAACAATAGAATTTTCAGTGGTCCGTTACTTTCAAGTGCATGTAAACACTGCTGCTGGCCTACCTGAACCACAACCAGTCTTCAATTTATGTTTACATCTAAGACAAAAAAGTGGATAATACATCAATTATTCCTTTAATCCCAAATTTCACCTTGAAAAATGTTTTATATAATATCCTAAACTTTAAGCAGTTAATTATAAATAGAGGTCTGAGGTTAAATGCTTTTTCATCTTTGATGGAATGAATGTGAATAAGTGTGAATCTGACAATTCAGTAGTTCAGTAAATGAAGCAGGAGCTCCATGTTAGTGTCTGACAAATGGGCTCCAACAAATAAATATCCATCTTATGCTGCTCTCTCCCATCTCCCATTAGTTCCCACTTAGACTGTGGTCTGTGGGGACTCAACGCTGCCGTCCCTGTGTGTCTGATGCTTTACTGAACTGTTTTTTTCCTCCTGACAGACTATCGGGGCTGCTTTTGTTGCCAAACCGATCCAGGTGGGGGAGAAAGTGATTACCCTGGGAATATGGGTGAGTTGGAGGCTGTTTGATATGAATTCTGTGTATAGAGCTGCACCTCTATATCTGAGAACCATCCCTCCGATGACGCTCTGATAGCAGTCAATCAACTATATACTATCAATTATACTTTAACATAAATATAAATTTAAGGCAGATGACATTTAATCTTCTTTTAAGAAGAGACAGAACAGAAACTAATATTTTAGAGAAAGGGCTACATCTAAAGAACATATAATTTAAGATGCTTTCTTTTAAATAGTTGTATGTTCCTTAATATTGTTGTAAAAGCTGCATTATGTGCTAGAAGGTCACTACTGTTCATACTAATACACTCACACATCTACTTTGATAAACTGAGATCAATACTGCTGACACAACCAAGATTTTATTTTGATTACAGTGAATTATCAAATAATAATGCAGAGCGTTTATTTATTTGAATCACTGAACAGGTCAGGAAATTTGGGACAGATGATTAATTCCTAAAAGTCTTGCTCAGTAAAACTGGAAAAATATGACCATTCACTTAAATTCTTTTGTTAAACTAGAAGAACTACCGTATAACTTTTCATAAGTAAGATTACACTTCTCTAGAGTTTTCCTCTGAATATTTTACCACAGAACAGTTGAATTGCATATTTTACTTTTAATTTTTTGCTGCACCAGAGCCACGGCGAATGGTAATTAAGCGATATTAGCCAAGAGGGTGTTCTTTATCATCATGATCCAGGCGCTTGTGAAGAAAAAGGCAAAGAAGAAAAATAAGCAGCATCAATAGTCATATCTTCTTCTTTTATTTATGATTTTTAATAAATTAGACTCAGCGTTTATTTGGAATTGGTGGTTATTTGTCAAACTGCACACCTCCACCTGGTATTTAAACCTGGCAGTTAATTGAAACTCTGCTGTTATTTGGTAATTCACTGGATCCGTAATAAACATAATTTTTTGATTACCTTCATTTCCTTCCCACATTGTAGAATTGCAATTTTAATATATTCTTTTAATTTTGAAGATCTCGGTGTTAAACACTGTCCCAACGATTAGATCACCCAATCCACATAGAAATACACAAGGCCTTATTCAGAAATTGTGGCTTAAAACAAGCTGTAACTCAGACCATCAGAGGAGAGACACAAATTAACCTCCATTCAAATGTGCTCACTGTCTAAATGTGAAATCTGTGTGGAAAAGAACAGAAGGCCAATTATCATTAGACTACAGTATATCAGAGGATTTAAATGGGTAATAAGGGTAACCTGATCACACACAATATTTGATTAAAAATAAAAATTTTAAGTTAATGCTCACTAAAGGAAAGTGGTGAGTGGAGGAAACTCCTGCAGAGTCTTTCACACCAGGATTACACTGCATTTAAAGCCTGTGTGGGGGTTGTAGGAAAGTCTCTGTTGTCTACCACTTTATCATCAGATTTGAGATGTGTAGGGGAATGGCCTTTAACAATAATGGCATAATTGCATCAAGCGATTTGTGTGGAGTTAATTCAGGAAGCAGTTAGCCTTTTGTCTACATTTTAGATGACTCTCAGCTTCTCCTCTCTCTCAGGACACGGCTGGATCGGAGCGCTACGAAGCTATGAGCAGGATCTACTACAGAGGAGCCCGGGCAGCTGTGGTCTGCTACGGTAAATGAATACTTCCCCTTATCTTGTTACAAAGGGGGAGCTTTCAGGTGTCAGAACCCAACTCCTGGTGTTCATGCTGCAGGTGTTGGGCATTTCTAAATCAGCAACCGCAACCACTCAAGGGAGGTCACTTTCTGTTCTTTTATAAAAGGAGAGCTGAATTGAACATGATGCCGTTAGTACTTTTTTAAACTGAGTGCACACACTACTGGACTCTTAACTACTTGTTGGAGTTCGGTGTGGTATCACACATAAATACCACAGGAACTCGTACTCCTCAGCTTTTACAATTTTGGGGTAAAATTCTAATTACTGCCTGTTATAACTAGTTATTAGTAAAAAAAAAAATAAAATAAAGAAGTTTTAAGTTGAGCATTTTTACCTGTGTTTACCTCAGGGTTTATAACTGATCACATAACAATCTAAAACCAGTTTAAATATTCACATTATTTACGCCATTTGTAATATCATCACTATTGTTTTGGGGTTTTTTAAATATATAATTTGCACAGTTTGCACAAACTGGTTCTTCTCAGCTTTATTTCACTCCTTTGCTTACACACCAATGCACCCCAGTGTGTGGTAATATAAATCTTTACAGAGAAGCAGCATTCAGTTTCACTATGACCTTGCCAGGCTGCTACATATTTCTGAATGGTTTTCACGTCGTCTCTGTTTGTTTGTTCCACTTTGGGGAACTTTGCCTCTTAAAAAATAGCTGGTGGCATTTTCCAGTGTATGACTCACGCTGCTGTCATGTTTTTTTCGACTTCTTCTGTGTCCTTCTGTTCTTCTTCTTCTTTAGTAGATGAAGATTTAGTTTTACAGTACCTTCCATCCTGTTTGTTTTATTGTGTTTTTTTTTTTTTGGTGTGTTTTCCCTACCTCATCTGCTCAGTGTGTGACCTCACTCAACAGCGTGAAACTCTCTCTTTCGTGCGGCTGAGGTTTAAGAGTGATTGTGTATTCCTCCGTCCATTCTGATATTGTGCTCATGTAACACATGTTTGTATAACACTGAAAAGACTGGATAAAACTTCCAGTCTGTTTACAGCGTGCGACTTATGTTGATAGTGAACGGGGTCGTGTGTGCGCGTGTGTGCGTGTGTGCGATTTCAGACCTGACTGACAGCAGCAGTTTTCAGAGAGCTCGCTTCTGGGTGAAAGAACTGCAGAACTGCGAGGAGGTGAGAAGGCGTCTCCTTTCTAAAATGATCTTTACTTTTGTCCCCTGCACTATCCTAAAAATACTGTCGCTTTTCACCAGCAAAGAGACTATAGTGACAAATATATCTGTGCTGTTCGAGTGTATGACGGGGCTCCTTTGTCTTGTTGTCTCAGCACTGTAAGATCTACCTGTGTGGCACGAAGAACGACCTGATTGAAGCGGATCGCAGCCTCCGCCAAATCGACTACCACGATGCTCAGGACTTTGCTGAAGGTGATTACGTCCCACTGTCATAAATCTGCCTTCCTTACTGCCTTTCTGAATGTGGATATACAGACAGGCTTGTTGTGTTGATAGCAGTTAAACCCATAGAAGGATTTCGATAGACAGCTTTCTTTCTATAGACAAATGAATCGACTCATTTCAGCTCTAAGCTTTATTTATTTGTGTTTTGATGGCATCATATGTTTTTGTTTTTAGTGACAGCTGAGCGTACTTGCTTGTTTAAGCTTCAGCTGGAGTTGTCATTCTTTCCTCAGAAGGTTGTGGTGTGACACGAGTCAGCAGATGGTCAAATACATCAAGTAGCAGAAAACTGTTGGCCTTTGTGTCTGGGGCGGTCGGCCCTTCGTCTGCCCTCGCTGCCTCCATCTGTGAAAGTGTCTGAACTGCAGCTGGGAAAGGTCGAGGTAGACGGACGAGTCCTCATGTCTGTCAGTAGGGAAAAAGCTCACGAAGCCGTGTAACTGAAACCAGATTAATCGGCCTGCTCGTTCAGGTCCCGAAAAACCAGACTCTCCACCATGGGGGGGCCGAGCCTTTAACTTAGCCGCCCCACCTCTGTGGAACAGTCTCCCCGCCCAAATGAGGCTCCACAGAACCTCGACGCGTTTAACACAGGCCTTTCATTTTACTTGTTTTAACTCGTAGCGGCCTGAAAAATTCTGAATGAAATGTGCCTTACAAATAAAATCTTTTACTCTCTCTTGATATTTTTGATGTGCAAGTACAAATTCTGTTAGGCTGTGGAAAAAGGTTTTCAGTTGTAGTACAAAGCAGAAGTTTGAGGAAAGCAGGTTTTCCATCTACATAGACATAGTATCAGTAATGGTCTTGCCTAATTTTGGAAAATACCTTGATTTGACTAAAATTCTTGTAAATGCTCTGATTATTGTTATAGGAGACCTTTCATCAGCTTCTGCTCATTCAATTTTTTAGTTGAATATTTTTTTAAATATATACCAACAGAGCCATTGCCTTGTGATAAATAAAACATTAAACTCTGAATTAAATAGACAGAGGAGAAGTGGAGGGCAGGAGATGAGCGAGCCTCTCGTTTATTTTGTGCTCCAATGTGACCGACTGTTTGCTTTAATTTTTACAGAGATCGGTGCGCAACACTTTGAAACCTCCAGTAAATCTGGAAATAACGTGGGTGAGTCACACTTACGCTCATCTGCGCACAAACTACTTCAACACGAAGTGGCAGCTGGCTCAGATCCCAGCTGTATTTCTTCGCAGGTTGTCAATTCTGGGAGCAGGAATTCTGATATTGAAAAACGATGGCATGTTTTCAACCACATAAACAAACACGCCTAATTATATCCATGGCAGATACTGTGAAATGTGCAGGGAAGTAAAGACGAGTAATTGACAGACCTGTTCTTACGTTTTAAGGATAGCGGTTGATTTATTGCCCCAATAAATAATGACTGATGGCCTGGTTAGGCCAGTTTGCGACTGTAAATCCTCCTTTAAGCAGGTCTGCCCTGTCATGGCTGTTCCTCGAGAGGAACTGCTTCTGTTGGCTAAATTTATTTAATTGCATCCATGTGCAATATGATTATTAGCAGCGTTATACTATTTATGGAAGTGAAATCGCAACAATCGACTAACTGGCAGGATTGAGAGCAGTTGTTCTCTGGCTTTTTTCCCGATTATCCTCGAGTGATCGTGAAAAAGAAATGTAAAACATCAGTCCAAGTGAAACAAAGAAGAGATTGTCCTCTTCAAGACTATTTGGCAGGGAGCAGAGGGGAGATATGAGGGAGATTGCTGAAGAAGGTTTTTCTTAAAGCCCACAGTGTACTCTTCATGCATAAATGGAAACAATTTTAATAGCAAGTCAAATCGTGAGAATAAAGTGAGATTCTAGTCACAAAAGTAGCACTCAGTGGGTGCTTTTCAGCCAATCAAATCATCAGCATCTGACTTCAACAGAAGCAAAAAGCAATCAGCAGGATATTTAATCTAAAACCTAATGGTTTTAGTAAACATCAAAATCTGTTTCGGCACAGAGGTGACCGGTGGGTGTTTTCACTCTCTGAGTGTCTGCCGTTCATTTCCATTTGTTTCTGGTCACTTTGTAGATTAGCTGCTTTTGATTTTGTTGCAAAATGACAGCGTTTGCATCCTGTCAAAACCTGAAAAGGTTCTGACAGGATGCAAAAAGTTTTGCAGAGCACAAAAAACCAACATGCACGCTGTACTGCATTTATCATTTTATAACTTTAGGAGGACTTGTACAAAAAATCTTAATACATGTTTTGAATCGGATCATTGTGTTTTGTCTTCTAGAGATTCACACA
Source organism: Eupleurogrammus muticus (assembly GCA_036785175.1). Classification (NCBI taxonomy): domain Eukaryota; kingdom Metazoa; phylum Chordata; class Actinopteri; order Scombriformes; family Trichiuridae; genus Eupleurogrammus; species Eupleurogrammus muticus. The sequence continues at coordinate 8,706,437 of JAYKQN010000007.1, forward strand.
ACTTGTACAGCTGTACTGTAAATGAGTTCTAAGGAATGTGTTGGTGTAAATGAATCTGACAGGCATTATTCTGCTTTTGCCAGATGAGTTGTTCCAGAAAGTTGCTGAGGATTACAACAACACTGCCTTCCAGTATATGACAGGTGAGTGTTTCACGTGTCACATGCACTTTGTAGAAATGCTCTTTTTTGTCTTAAGGGGGTTTTAGCCTCTTCAAAAGTGTATTATGACCACAGAGACACCATGTGACCAGAAGCATCTTAAGAACAGAAAATAAAAGGGTCCTAAAATGGATCCCTGGGGGACACCAGGGGAGAGAGGTACCCAATGTACCCACTATTTTAGCCAGTCAATAATTAATTACAAAGGCCGATCTACACTAAAGAATACTATAAATTTATTCTTGTTAAAATAAATGTAGTATCTGAAGTATCTGAGGGGGGTTATTTTTCCTCAGGATTCTAGATAATCTGCCTCCAGAAACAGAAAACGGAAACCTGATCGATACAAGATTCTTGATTCATGAAATATCTTTTTGTTTCAGCAGAGGAAACAGGTGTTGACTTGGAACAGAAGAAAGAGTCATGTTTCTACACCTGTTGCCATAGCAACTGATGCTGAGCAGCAGGCCTGAAGCGGTCCCTTACCCTCGGCTGGAGTAAAACCTGATATGCTGGATGGCTGACGATAACTAATGCTTTGGATCCGGTATCGGAATCACAGACAAAGAAATTAAGCGGGACTGGTTATACCTTGTTAGATATGTTTATTTCTTTTGTGCCATAAAGAACTGAGGGCTGCCGATTTCACCGAAGAGGATTTACAACCGCTGCAGCCGCCGCTGGGTGGAGAGCGACTTTAAAAACCCAACACGTGCTTTTCACTCATATCAGCTGGTTGTGATTCTTCTGTTGCTCTGAGCTGGACCGTGGGAGTAAACATATCCATAAAGCTGCAGTGTTAAACAATCGGAAACGACTCATTGGTTTAAAAAGATGTTAAGAAGTTAAAGTTGGTGAAACACTTGACTGGCGGAGTAAACATGATTGTGGATGTTCATCGTTGTAGCGAGACGACAGGTTAATTTTGTTCACCTCTGACCCGGAGAACGGAGCAGCTGTGACTCATTGTAACATCCTGATGGGAGAACCCGCAGCCTTTTTTGTTAAATTTAGCTCGATAATGGCTGAATAGGCTCTTTGTGGCCCCATTTGACGCATCGGATTGGCTCACACATCCTTGTTGTAACATACACAATATGTCAAGGAACAAAACACATCCCCCCATGTTCTCAGCCAGGCTTAAATGAAACCAATTCGAATAACACTTTTGCAGATTTGGTCTAACACAAATGAAACGATACCAATGATCCTGACGAGCGCCGTTACACCTGCAATAGAAACGGCAGGACTGTGCGTGTGTGTGTGTTTGTGTGTTTTTGTCCAAAATCAACCTTCTGAGCTTCTGCTCTTCAATGTTTACCACAGTTTGCCATGTGGCAGCATGTACAACATGTGTCTTGTACATTATCTGTTTGCAACATAAGCTATTGATTCTGTCAAAGCAAAAAAAAAAAAAAAGTCTACATCTGTTGTTGAATTGCATGGCCTAAGCTGACTGAAAGAAAATGTGAAGGACAGTTACTTTTCTACCTTTTAAACTCTAAATTTTCTTTTTTGTGAATTGAGTTGCAGACTACACATGTAGAAATATGACTGTCCAAATTTTCTTTTAGTCTTTTTCTAGTTGCCAGAAGCTCAGAAAGGTTTTTGGGGATAAGCTTCATTTCAACAATTGAAGTTCCCCCTCTGCGCTGAGCAACTGCAGATTTTACCAACAGGAAGAAGCTTTGTGGGGAAAATGTTGTCATACGGCACAAACTGTCAGAACAATATTTACAGCTATACTTAACTTATGTAAAATCTACTCAAGTCACTAATTTATTGCCTTTTAAGTTGTGCTGCCTGACAGATGTGGGGGAAATAAATGGACAAGATAGCGTTTTCCTCCATGTTGCTGCCTCTTGATCCTCCACTTGTTGAGAAATTAATGCACAATATTTTTTATTGAAAGTTGTTAAAGACAGACCGATGTAAAGTACACATATGTTCTTGAAAATTAAAATCTTCTTGAAAGAATGTTTCTGATAGACCTTAAACTTTGTATTTATCCATTGTTTCATTTTCTCTTGCCTTTGTGTGTAATATGTGAGCTGTTTATGCAAAAAGTGAAAAACCCATTGCAATATACTGTGTGTAAAGTGTAAAATCTGTTTAATGTATCATGAATCGTCACAAATCGAAGCATTACAGTCTACGAAACTGAAGTTGTTACATGGAAAAAATGGTTTTGTTTGGAATTTCTATGTTTATTTTAAAGAAAAGAAAAATATTTAATTCAAAGCTTGTGCCTTGAGCCAGGTTTCATCACAAGCCTGATTATATTAGTCACTTAAACATAAAGTTTATTATCTCATCCTGTTCGGTGAGAATGCAAGAGGAAGTCGGCCTGTAACCGCGCTGTGGTTTTACGTAGAGTTAGCCACACCTAGGCTTTGTCTAAATCACACCCCACAGTTTAGACCCTTCCAGGCTGAGCATTTTCAAAAATGTCCTCGGTGGTGCATTCAGGTATGCTGATATGTTTAAAAAAAAAATATTATCACATGTTAAAAAGCCTGCAATAAAGAAACAAGAATGTGTTGAAAATAATAAAATGCTAAATCAAGAAAGAGTTTGATAAACTGGTGCCGTGGAAAAATATAACAAAAAACAAGTGGCAAATGTTAAATTAAACAAAGCCAACTCGATTTTGGACTGATCACCATCCTGGGTATTTAAATATGTGAACATAAGCATTTATAAACATATTTTTTTGGTTTTGAGTTCTGTGTAGCTCTGTATGTGAAGCTGCTCATGTATTGGTACATGTTTACACATTTTTGACAGTGTCTGACTTACGGCTGTTTGATTTATTATGTACGTGAGTGTGTATGAATTGGAATATAAATTCAGTGACACTGAAAATGTCATTTGAGGGTTAGGATGTGCCAACGCTGCCTTTTCTTTTCCAGGATTTATTCGTAAAGACTAAACCTGTGGCTGATTTTCTTACTTTTATTTGACAAACCCGCAGTCGTCCTGCACAGCTGTTTCTTTTTTTTTTTTACCCACCTCTTATTTTCCCCATCAGGGACAACTTTTGTCACCTTTTTTGTCAAAAAGGTACAACCTTTTGTTTCCACAGAAGAAATCATGTTACAGTAAAAAAAAAAAAGCACATGTGTAAATAATAAAATTAACAACTGATTTCCATGTACCTGTTTCAGTTTCAGGGTCCTGGTATCGATCTTTTTCACTGTAGCCATGTTGATATAAAATATTAGTTAAAACAAGTAATGATAATAATTAATTTTCCTGAAAAAAAACTAAAAATATGTTTGGGTACAAATACATTAGAATTATCACATTCCTCCCAGATAATTTGGCTTATTTTAAGTTTTTTTTTCCTTGATTTTAGCCTTGTTTTTTTAAAACAAGACCAAAGTGACCCAAATGAGGAAAATTTAAGTTAAATAACCTGCCAGTGGAATAAGATAATTCCTAATTGTATACATTAAGATTTATGTATTTGCAGTATTGCATCTTGTATAAGAAGATATAACAGAAGCCTTCCTGTGAAATGTCAGATTTACGCCACCAGAATAATATGAGAGATCATATAATCACATAAGAATGTAATGGTTTTATTTCTTTTAGCATCCCTCGCAGATGTTCTGTACGTAGCTTCACGTTGGACCGTTAAATGGAATAAGAACAAATCCAGTACAAAGTGCTTATTTCATAACTTCTTCTTCTTCTTCTTATATATTTATATAGCGGTTGTTTTAACAGGTCAATGGTTGAGATCTAACGGGTCATAATTACACTGGAATGGAACATTGCTTCTTGGGCATCTGTAAAAAGGCATTAGTAGGGAAACTTGGCTCTCGCAGGCGCCGAACCGTTCCTTTAAAAACATCTCCAAAGAAATACACTCTAAGGCATCGGCAGATAACACACGGACAATATTAAGCTTTCGTAGGACAGAGCGGAAACACGTGTGGCAAGAACATATACTGGAGTGCAAGCGTCGATTCGAAGGAAGCGCCTTTTCCCTACAACAAGAGTCCGAGTCAGAGTGGAGGGAGGGAGGGAGGGAGGGAGGGAGGGAGGGGGACGGACGCCACTCGCCATCGTTTGTGCGTCACACAACTGTATATAAATAATGACTACAAAGCACAGCATACACACCGGAGCAAAACTTAGTATTATGCATTCGGACAACAAGGGGCGCTTGGAGTGATTTTGTCCTTTCAGTGTTAAGATGTCGGTGAGTGAGAGTTTCACCCCCCACCGGTTTGTGAGTCCTGCAAGTCCAACCCCCCCAAATAGAACTGGTAAATAACCAGGGACTGTTTTTAGCTTTTTGTTTCAATTTTGTGGATCCACTTAAAAAAAAAAAGATTTCTTTCTCCTGTCTCCAGGCAGATTTGAAGCTTCCAGGACGAAGCCTCCCTCGGCCTGCGTGATGTTTCCACAGCCTTTCTCAAGTCCCACGTCATGTGATCGCATTCCCGGGGCCACACGGATTCTGGGACAGTCATCCCCCGACGTTCACACTTTTTTTTTGCAGACAGCACCGTCTAAATATTCAGAGGCGTCGAGCGAGAGGCTGGAGGAGTTCATTCCCACCCTGACAGGAAGTCTTTTTTTTTTCCTAGCATGAAACACCTAAACACAGACTCTGTGGCCCAACTTACTACACAGAGCTTTTTTTTTTTTTGGCAGGTCAAGTTACATTTATTGACATCTGAAAATACTACTGAAAGAATATCGAAACAAACCAGTTGTGTGTGGAAATTAAAAAAACACAAAAACAAAACACAGGTACATCATAATGAAACATGTTGTATGTAGCAGGTCCAGATAATAATCTTTGTCAGATCTCACTTTATCAGGCTGTTGGTCAGCACCAGCGTGTGCAAAGTCACCGTCTTCCACTGGAGGGTGGTGCCGGGGTCAGAGGTCAGGGGTCAGGGGTCAGGGGAGGTGGATCCACTACCAGGACAGAACTAATGCCAGAATAAATTGTGAAACTGAGGAATACGTGTCTATTTATACATTAATCTATACAATATCTATTCTGTTTTTATTTAATCATTTATGAATTTCAAAATTTATTGACTTAGTTCTGGTCTGAAATGTTTCCAACCCTGCTCGCTGGATACAAGCAGCGACAGACTGGCTCACTGGATCACTCCTCTTCCTCCTCCTCCTCCTCTCCCTCTTCCTCCTCCTCATCATCCTCATCCTTGATCTCCAGGTATCCCCCCTCCTCCTCCTCCTCCTCCTCTTCCTCCTCTTCATATGAATCAGATTTTTGCTTCCCCTCCTCCACTAGCTCCACCTCTTCCGCCAACAGCTCCTCCTCTTCCTCTTCCTCCTCCTCCTCCTCCTCCTCCAGGACGTCCCTTTCCTCCTCGTCGTAGGAGGAGATGGGCGAGTAGTGCGGGAGGTCGAACACGTGCGGGCTGCTGGAGGCGTCTGTGCTGCTGGGGGGCGGCGAGGCGGGGGGCGGGGCTACGGGGATGGTGATGGGAAACGACTTGGCAGCTGGTTGGTTCTCCTGGTCCCTCTTGGTGGCCAGGGTCACGCCCACAGTGGCGGCGGCAGCGGCCTTGGGGTCAGTGGAGGGGATGACGGCCACGCCCAGGCCCGAGGTCAGGGATCTGGGCTCGGGGGCGTACTCACGGATCTCGCCCGGCTCCAGCGGGTCGGGCCCGCAGGGGTCATGCTCGCTGCAGGACAGCTTGCCGTCCAGCTTGGAGATGAAGAGCAGGCCGTCGCGGTGCTGGCAGCAGTAGGAGCTGGGACACATCTCGCAGAAGGACGCCGCCTCCTTGCCGCATATGTCGCACTGGTGCCACGGACACTCCCAACGTCCTGGAAAAACAGACATGACAAACTTCATTATAAGTTTATTTTAAGTCATGTAGAAGTGAAATAATATATTGTCGCTCTTTTCAAATAATGACCTAAGGTGTTTTTTTATCTTTAGTCTTTGATGATGCTGCAAATTCTGGTAAAATCACCTTAATCCTGAGCTGAAAGGATCATACTATTTAAGTCCTATAGGACAAAGGCCATTTTATTTTTGTCTATATCAAAGGGCTTTTTTTCAGGATAAATCACTTTGACTCGGGCAATTTCACAAGCTGCTTCATTTGATGATTCTTGAATCAACTTCTACTGGTGAGTGAAGTCTTTATGCAGTAATGTTTTATAGTAATTAAGACTATGAATTCATTGTAGGATCTTTAGTCCATTAACCACGTTAAAGGCTGCTGATTAGCGCTGTTGGGTTGCTATGGTAACCATGCAGAGCCACTGACCTGCAGGCCTCTTGGTGAGGTTGAGGCAGTCGGCGTGGTAAACTTTGGGACAGCCGGGCCGCTTACAGGACACCATCTGTCCTCCGTCTCCGCAGCTGAAACACTCGTCCTCTCGCTCTTTGGTCGCCACCACCTTCTTCTTCTTCTTGCCCCTCCTCTTCAGCTTACGACCCTTGTCGTCGGACGGAGGGTTGTTCTGGGTTTTTCAAAGGGAATAGGTTTGAGTTGATCATTTTGATGCAACAAGAAAAAGGTTTTTTGAGAAGTGTGTTTCCCGTCACCTTTGGCCTGACACCGAGGAAGCCGCTGCAGTTCGGCGCTCCACATTTACAGACCGTCTTCCCGTTCCCCAAACATTCCAGGTTGTAGTTGAAGGTGAGTTCTGTGCCTGAATAGATACACGCGAGAAGCTCAAAAGATAAATCTAAAAATGTTCCTTCTGACTGCTGCAGCCTTTGGTCTGTAATCATAGGGGATGCAATTTGGTGCTAGAAAGAACCAATATTTAATGGCTCAATGAATAGTTCCATATACAGTGCCTTGCTAGAGTTTTTAGCCCCCTTAAACATTTTTGACCTTTTGCCACCTTTCAGGTTTCAATCATAAAGATATAAATTCGGACTGACTTTAACAGTTTAGTAGTTGTAAGTGAGGCTTCGTACCTGCGCTGACGTCAACCAGAGCAAACAGTCCGACCCGCGTGTCTCCGCTCACCGTCCACTTCTGTGTCTCGCAGTTGGGCTGACAGCAGTGGTTCATGAACCGGGCCTCGTTCCCCTTTGGCCCAGCGTCGATGATCCGGTCCTGGCGGTGCAAACACACAGACCTAAGCATTCACCTGCTTCAATAAATCCAGTAGTGAGGATGAGGAATGTGTTTGTTGTGCCAGCAATGTGAAATAAATAGCAGAAAAGTGTCAATAGTGGTGTCGGAATCAATATCAAACTAGAAAATTTCCTACATGGAAATTTAAAAAGTGCTCTAGGGGCTACTGGAGAGTGTGTACATTATGTTGAGTTTCTACAGAGATTCCAAACAAATAAAACTAGTAGATTTATCATTTTATATACAACCTCAGAGGTTACCATGGCAACTTGGGCTGGTTGCCACTGACAACGGATGTACTGCAGCTAGAGAAAAACAGCATTTTTCTCCTTCTGCACTGGTCTCCCCTTTGACCATCGACTGACAAAATGTTTGCTCCTATTAGAAAATCAAGTGGACCATCAATGCTCTAAGGATTTCACTAAAGTTTTGGCGTGATATGGTGTTTCTATACTATAAATATTTTAGATACACAGGGAAATTTAAACAGGAAGCTACACACTGAGCTGTACCTTGTCCAGAGTTAGCATGTAGAAGTTACAGATGTCATGCTCCTGGGCGTGTCTGATCCTCAACCTGCACTCCTCCTCGTCGATCACCTCCCCGACGTACTCGCTCACGAACTGACCCTGATGGGAAAAACACACAGAACGTTTGTCATCCAGCACGGATCCGGTCCAGAGGTCCAGTAGCAGCGATGTTTGTTACCTTCTTGATGTCGTGGACGCAGCGGAGCCCCCAGCCCCGGGACAGCGTCCTGAAGATCTCCACCTGGCTGTACTGTCGCTTGGTGAACGCCTGGTTCAAACAGCGTTCACCCGCTGGGCAAACCTGGAGGTTAGGAGGGTCATCTTTTAAAATTGTGAAAATATATCTTGTACTGTATATCTAATCTGATGAGTTTGAATCTGATCCAAAATATGTGAGTGAATAATGTAAGAAACCCATGTTGTACATAAATTACAGTCATCATGTCATATGAGGTTTTATTCTAAAGCTTCTTTTCCCATACACAAACCTTTCCAAAACCAAATATTATCATATTCAACAAATCATGAAATGCTCTTTTAAAATCTCTGAGACATGCAGCGTGTGGAGTTTGTCTACCTGCGGGTGGCATTCGTACAGCAGCATGCGATTGATGCACTCGGAGTCCATCCCACACGGGCTCTCGTCTGTGGCCTTACAGTTACAGCGAGGGATTTCTGATAGGTCGGCTGTGAAGATCTGAACCTTCCCTATGGGTCGATTCACCTGAATGAATCACATGAGTAGAAGAAAACATCAAACTTCATGCTATGAACACTTGTAGGACAATAGCTGAGTGAATCTAAGTATCTGTGGATAGTAATATAGTTTCCAAAGTGTGATTTTGTCACTTGTGGATTTAGGGAATTTTTATAATTCCCATAAGACTTTGAGGATGTGAACAATAGGCTCATTGCATTATGTTGTGGACTACATGTTGAGTCACTTTATATTTTGCCTATATATATACACATTGTTGCAGATTGGCACCATTGGATCATATGAGAAAACTGCAGACAAACCTACTTGGATCCATATGTGCAGCCTAAGCTAAACCATGATGGGCCTCACATGGACACACTGGCCTGGTAAGGATGTACAAACTATCACTGAATTGCTTGGTTATGATAGAAAACTTAAAAGTGTGATGATTTTCAAACGAATTCTGCAGCTGTAAGTTGTTTGGATCAGCATTCGGTGAAGATTTATTCAATTCAAGATCCAATGGCCTTCTCCCTGACCTTGATATGTTTGTACGGCGGAGGCTTCCTGTCGTTCTTTCTGTCCTCTTGAAGCTGCCGAAGCTCCTTTTCCGCCTGCAGCTCACGAAACCGCACGGCCGCCTCCTCCAGAGCTGAGGAGGGAGGTCACAAACGTAAAGTTAGTCAGGTAGCGGTACATCAAAAATACATTTCATTTACTACTTTAACATTCCGAACAAGGTGGATACCTTTCTTGTAGGTGGCGTCGACACCTTTTCCCATCTTTTCCTTGCTGTTGGCGTCCACGTCCATATAGGGGAAGACCCTGGCCTGGTAGGTCCACAGGTAGTCGTTGGAGCCGAAGAAGTGGACCGGGAACTCCCCGACGTCGTGTCTCATCCGCTGGATGTTCTCTGGGATGGTTTTGGGATGGCTGACCTCTGCAGGCCACCACCTGCACACACGGCAGGAAAAAGGTTTCGGGTCACCCAGATAATTTGTGTTTTTCATGAAAGGTCACACTTTTAAATCGTAGCTTAAATAGTCATTTACCACATTAACAATGTATAGAATGTATAGAGTGTTATCTTTATTGAAAAAAAGTTTTTCTTTCAAAAATAAGGACATTCCTAAGTGACCCCAAACCTTTGAACAGTAGTGTATTTTCACACTGATCCTACCTCACTTTTTCAGTTTTTCTCTAAACAAACTAAAAGGCCAAAATGAAAAAAATCCTTAAAGGAAAGTCAAGGACTATGTGGGTAAGTCAATAAATTTACAACTTGGCTCCCATAATAGTACAAAGATTAGTTGTACTGGTGTACATATGTGTTGTAAGTATTATTCTCCTGTAATAAATAAACAATGCAGTTCAAGCAAAAAAAAAAATCTTCTGTCCCTTTTCGACTCGCTCCCCACTGACCTGTAGCGGCCGACCTTCACCCAGAGGATGTCCTTGTACCGAGGTTTCTTCCCCGCCTTGCAGTCGTTGCAGAACCAGCTGCCTTTAGGCATCTCGATGTTCAGACACTCGCGGTGGAAGGCGGCGGGACAGGACTCGCAGCACAGCAGGCTGCCCCCTGCAGCGCGGGAGGAGCAACAACCACGCTTTAACCCACTGATCACGTTGCATTGGGAGGATTTACCCACTCATATCGGTCAGAGCGACATTAGGGGAACAGCGTTGGACCACCACCACACTGCTGCCTGCACTAGGATCATTTTAACTTGAACACTCTCTAAAAACCCCTTTGCCATAATGAAAAGTAATGGGTGTTCAGCTAATATAACAGTGTAATTATGCTGTGAGACACAACAAAAATTGCTAAAAACCAAATACATGGTCCCTCCGATGTACCCATTCCTGATCCTAACCACAACCTCAGCATCTCCATCCAGGTACCTGGATTTTCCCTCACTCATCCAGACCTGCAAAATGACTCAACATTTCGAAAGTGACTAATAGATTAAATTACTTAAATGTAATTCCGTGGTTAAAAACTCTACCTTCGGTGCAGACGAAGCACCAGCTGACGTTGACGTGCTCGTGGTTCTTGACGCCGCGGCGGGGGGCGAAGTGGTTGGGGCAGATGACGCTGTTGTTGGAGAGGACCACGCAGCCGGCGGCTATGCAGAGGTCTGTGGCGTGATACGCCACCGGGCAGCGGACGCAGCGCACCAGACGACCTGCGGACAAAAAAAAAACGGGAATTGAGCAAGCTGACGGAAATAGGGAGGCGGCGGGCGGGCGGGTACAGGGCGGCGTCCCACCTTTGGAGACGGAGGAGCTGCCGGGGTTGGCGATGAAGCAGGTGAGGCAGACGTGGATGGAGCAGCGGAAGCCGCGGCTCACCGGCGCCGTCGGGGCGAAGTTGGCGATGCACTCCCCGTGGTAAAACTTGCCACAGACGGGGATCATGCAACGCCGCACGTCCTCGCTGCGCTTCTTACACACGAAGCAGGTGTGGACGCCTGAGGGAAGCAGACAGGGGAAAGTTAAATATAGGTGACGTGTGTGTGCATGTATGTAGAGATTTATTATAACAGAAATACGTGTATCTGACAACCCACCGACCCCTTATTACTCAAATTATCAATCAAAAATAAGTTAATGGTGTAGTTAAAAATAAGATTAAAAACACCTGAATACATATAACAATAATAATAATAATAACATTAATAATAATACTTAGACATTGATAACCTCATGAATGCCAAGTGTGTGGTTTAATATTTCCTTTACTATGCCTCTGTGTAACAAATGTTCAAGGTTTTCTTTTACTATTAACTAAAATCTTGATTTTAATAAGAACTATCATTTTTTATTATTATTTTTTAGTAATAATGTTTCAAGTGTATATATATAACATAAATGACCAAATAATAGCAAATCAGTGGTTTATTTGAAACCAGGCGGCAACTTGCGATAGGAAAGTTCATTTCTTCCAGCAAAAATGGAAAAATATGGTAGTACCTTTTTGTCCTCAGATCAACACTAGATAAATTACAAATAAAAAAAATATATACTTACAATTTTGTTAGGTCTAAGAAAAAAGCTGCTTGTTTTTTTTCAGGCTATGTTCCTTTGTATATGAAACCGGTTTTGTTTATATGCATAAAATTTAGCTGATGAACTGATGAACATCTGAGGACCAGTCAGAGGTGGGGCCCCAACTACTTTACATGTTGAGTTGCGCTGCTTCTCTGCTGCAGCTTTTTATCCCCAGTTAAACACAACCGTACCTGATTTGCACTCGGGACAGACAAACTTCCCTTTCGGAGCCTCGGCCAGAGAGATGCAGGGCAGGTGAAAGGCTCCGCAGCACTGACCCTCGCAGAGCAGCAGCTCCCCCGTCTTCTCACACACCTATGACCATAAACACATCGTATAATAAAAGTGATTCAGAGGAGCGGTGGGAGTGATCCAGCGAGCTGGGGTTTACTCTTCATGTGTAGCCGGATGGATAGAGAGAGCGATTATCACTGGATCTCTACCAGGGATTCACAGGCTAATAAAATACACATTTACACCAGCATAAGGGCTCAGTGAAGAGGCCCGTTACACTGGTTTTAGTTGAGTCATGTTCTGTGAGCACCGACCTCCTGTCAGCAGAGGGTTACTAACTCGAAATCCACCAAATAACATTATTCTCTACACGAAGGAAAATGTTGCTGAATTTTCATCTTCCAGCAGGAGTCTCTAGAGCAGGATGCGTTGTACTGAACCAACCTTGACTTATTGACATATGATACACACACATTTTGTAAAACAATACTTCCGTAAAATATAAAGAACAAATCTATCTATATATATATATATATATATATATATATATATATATATATATAAAAGGAGGAGACAATCACATCCATCATACCAATCAGGGATACAAATAATTTAACAAGGTTACCTAAGGAGGAGCAAAACCTAATGAGTCAAAAAAGCAAGAAAAACAGATATATATTTAGAGATTTCCCATTAAAACACATGTAACAAATCTAATAATGTAAACGACTATATGAAAACTGGGATATCAACTATTTTAAGTAATGAGCAGTTTTGCATTTTTGAGCTTTTGGACACAGGGCATGAGAAAAGCACATGTCCAAGGGTTTCATCTTCTCTGTTACAGAAGTTACATGGGTCAACATCTATATTAAATCTTTTTTTTTAAGAGATTCTGCAATCAGGTGGACTTTATCCAGTATCCAGTAAAGCGAGTTTCTTTAAAGTCCTCTTTTCTGAATGTTTCAGTCGTAAACTGACCTGGCATATGTTCTCTTTCATGGACGCCGGGCCTCCCCGATCCCCGATGACTTTCCTTGAGGGTAGAAGGGAGTCGTGGCACAGCAACAGGCCGTCCTTCATTGAGGAAAAGCTGTGATCCAAGCTAGACGGCTCACTCTGAGGAGAAGAAGGAAAAAAAACGGTTTTATTATGACGAAGGAGGGCCTGGATTTATCAATGGTTTTACAATATACAAAAATATAATCCCGGAATTTAAAGTGTAGTTTAGAATAGTTACCAACTTTTTATTTGCATAGTTGTAAAGATTTATAAATTAAAATAAGACAATAATGTGATGCTATTTATAGCCTTGTCGTGATAGATTTTCTAATCTAAGATGCAACTTCAGGAAATCCTTTAATCCAAGCAACAGTTTAAACAGGATGTGCCCTCTGACCTCTGACTCTGCCGTGTCCTTTTTCGCCTCCTGAGCCCCGGTGCTGCCCGGCTGAGGAGCGTCATCGTCGGCCGCCGACGTTGCCTCCGCCTGGACAGGCCCCTGCGTGTCCTGCCTAGGCGTGGAGGGGGCGGGAGCGGCGGTCGGGACGGAGGGCGCCGTCGTGCCGGCAGAGATCTCAGGGTTGGTCGGCGGGGAGCTGGATGCTGTGAGCTGTTTAGTCTTTGATTTTACAGGTGGCGGCACGGAATCTGGGTGTCAGAGAGAGAGAGAGAGAGAGAGAGAGAGAGCGTGTCAGCACCAGTGATCACAGCAGGTTTTTAATGTCCTAACACTGCAGGGAAAAATTCATCTGAAACACTTTATTTTAGATATTGACTCATTAAAATACTCATTTCAAATCATATTTTAAACCAAGGTTAAAAATATCCTTGACCTGAATCGGACCCTTTAAGAGGGACAGTTCTGGCCCATCAACCATGTTAAATGATAATGATCAATAAGAAATAATAATAGGTTCACTCACCTGATGGAGGAACAGGATTTGAATTGTTCTTCGATGTCCTGACCTGAGGCAAAGAAAAAAAAATCATGATCACATATTCAGACAGCCTGTGTATGTGAAATACAAAGCACTATTGAATCCATCCATAAAGAAATGACAGATAAACATCTGTAACATTTTCTTTTTCCCTTATTTCTGAACGTTGCTTTATCTTCTATTCGAGGAACAGCTTTGATCCTAAAAATGACTCTTCACTGAGGGTCTGAAAAGTGGCTCCAGTAAACCAATATAAATTTACCTGTAAAGACACAAATATACCAGATAACCCACAGCAGATCACAATGCATCGCTCCCATGTTGTACCTTCTTCTTGGGGCTTGTTGAGGCCTCGGCCTCCAGGCAGTACTCCAGAATCTTCTGCGTGGGTTTCCTCTTCCGCTTCTTCTCCAGCAGAGGAGCGTTTACTGTGAACGGGATGTCACAGAAACAGAAACATTAGAGATAAATGCAATTTACAACTTTAAAGCCTTTTTTTCCTCTGACTGTTATTTTGACTGAATGTAAGAAGATGTCCCCATTCTTGGTTTATTATTTCTCCAAACAGCTAAACAGATGACAGTGGAAACAAACAGGAAACCAATTTGAATTGCAGACATTATCTCATGTGCAGGAAAGCAAACTCTGGAAAGAAGTAGTAAATGGAGTTTGAGTTAAGATCTAACTATCTGGGAAAGAGGTCAGACAGTACATGATAATGCACTGTATAACAAATACCACTTTGTTTTTTTGGGGCTTTTAAGGAGACTCTGCAAGCCAACCGCATTCTGATCAATTCTGATATTTGGTCTGGTTTGTTTCCTTAACTACTTAAAAAAATCAATTTCCACATTAGTATTTTAGATCACTTTGTCCATGTTGCATCATTTTTCTTCCGCACAAATTTCAACAAAACCTTCCACTTGTATTCCTAATTATATTTTGAGGGGGTTTACTGATAGATTTGTTTATATTTCATTAATATGTGGATATATAAATCCCTTGTTAACTTAAATCATGGAAAAAAAAATTATGTCTGACTGTTTTTCAGATTTTTTCGTGTGATAAAAATACCCAGAATTCCCCTGTAAATATACTTAAAACAAAGTTTGCGATTTTGTGGTGTGATCCTTTATGTGCTAATACAAAATAATAGTTGGACACTTCTTAGCTCAGCTATACATTTTCTGGATCATAGCAGTCGATAGCTTCAGCCAAACAAACAGATTATTTCCAAATTTGTATAGGCCAAAAATATATTATTCCTTGTGTTCTGCTTTATATATATATATATACTACCCAAAGCCATACAGTGTAGGTTACTACAATATTGACACGATTATGATGTTGCTAAAGGATGTACATGAGCAATCACGTCATAGTTTTAAGAGTACAGTCTATAGTTATAATAATGTATACAGTATATAATAAATTGTTATTGAACATTGATCACCAGGGACAGATACTTGGAGACAATCTCAGCTGGTACCACCATAAGTATCTGGACACATCCTTTTGTATTCTCTTGGTCTGGCTCGGCTGAAGAGAAACATAAATGATACACAATTCCATCCTTGAGAATAGAGATAACCAAACTTTGTGGCAACAGTTTGTAAAAATTTCAATCAATATGATGATTCCCCTGCAGACCAAGCCAGGTCCTGACCTCAACCACCCCACCAACACCAGTGGATTGGACTAGACTAGACTATCACCAAATATCAGTGGCTGACCTGGGTGACCTTACTTGTTCTTGTAGTTGAATGGGAAAAAAAACAATTACCGATCATATACAGTTAAGAAAACAAGTATTTGCTATTTTGCTATTTCTCCCACTTAGAAATCATGGAGGGGTCTGAAATTTTCATCGTAGGTACATGTCCACTGTGAGAGAGATAAACTAAAAAGAAAAATCCAGAAATCACAATGCATGATTTTTTAATGATTTATTTGTGTGATATAGCGGCAAATAAGTATTTGAACACCTGAGAAAATGAATGTTAATATTTGGTACAGTAGCCTTTGTTTGCTATCACAGAGGTCAAACATTTCCTGTAGTTTTTCACCAGGTTTGCACATACTGCAGGAGGGATCCTGGCCCACTCCTCCACACAGATCTTCTCTAGATCAGTCAGGTTTCTGGGCTGTCGCTGAGAAACACGGAGTTTGAGCTCCCTCCAAAGATTTTCGATTGGGTTCAGGTCTGGAGACTGGCTGGGCCATGCTAGAACCTTGATATGCTTGTTACGGAACCAGTCCCTGGTTTTCCTGGCTGTGTGCTTTGGGTCGTTGTCGTGTTGGAAGACCCAGCCACGACCCATCTTCAATGCTCTGACTGAGGGAAGGAGGTTGTTCCCCAAAATCTCACAATACACGGCCCCAGTCACCCTCTCTTTAATGCAGTGCACTCGTCCTGTCCCATGTGCAGAAAAACACCCCCAAAGCATGATGCTACCACCCCCATGCTTCACAGTAGGGATGGTGTTCTTCGGATTGTACTCTTCATTCTTCTTCCTCCAAACACGCTTAGTGGAATTATGACCAAAAAGTTCTATTTTGGTCTCATCTGACCACAAAACTTTCTCCCATGACTCCTCTGTATCATCCAAATGGTCATATGCAAACTTAAGACGGGCCTTGACATGTGCTGATTTAAGCAGGGGAACCTTTCGTGCCATGCATGATTTCAAATCATGACGTCTTAGTGTATTACCTACAGTAACCTTGGAAACGTTGGTCCCAGTTCTTTTCAGGTCATTGACCAACTCCTGTCGTGTAGTTCCGGGCTGATTCCTCACCTTTCTTAGAATCATTGAGACCCCACGAGGTGATATCTTGCATGGGGCTCCACTCCGATTGAGATTGACCGTCATGTTTAGCTTCTTCCATTTTCTAATGATTGCTCCAACAGTGGACCTTTTTTCACCAAGCTGCTTGGCAATTGCTCCGTAGCCCTTTCCAGCCTTATGGAGGTGTACAATTTTCTCTCTTGTGTCGTTGGACAGCTCTTTGGTCTTCGCCATGTTACAAGTTAAAGTCTTGCTGATTGTATGGGGTTGACAGGTGTCTTTATGCAGCTAACGACTTCAAACAGGTGCATCTGATTAAGGATGATACATGGAGTGCAGGTGGACTTCTAATGGGCGGACTAACAGGTCCTTCAGGGTCAGAATTTTAGATGACACACAGGTGTTCAAATACTTATTTGCAGCTGTATCACTCAAATAAATCATTAAAAAATCATGCATTGTGATTTCTGGATTTTTCTTTTTAGTTTATCTCTCTCACAGTGGACATGCACCTGCGATGAAAATTTCAGACAACCCCCACGATTTCAAAGTGGGAGAAATAGCAAAATAGCAGGGTGTTCAAATACTTGTTTTCTTCACTGTATGTAATGTTTGGGTGTTTATATACGTACATATATGTGCTGTACCAGTGAAGATAACTTTCCTTTCAATATTTTTCCCTAATGATACACAAATGATAACTCACCTTTGATGAGACCTTCTGACGGCGAAGGTTCTGCTTCAGGCGGAGGGGTAAGTGTGTCAACAGAGAGCACCGGTGCATCATGGGGTGATTTGTTTTCAGTGCTGGAAATCTGTAGTTCAGAGGCATTTGTCGCAGGATTTTCCTCAGGTGGTGGAGTCTGTATTTCAGGAAGCAAAGTCAAAGATGGCGGATCTTGCGGGTTCTTGTCCGATACCGGGGGTTTGGACATGGAGGTAATGGGTTGAGTGGCCTAAGAAAACAGATTACCTGATGTCATTGCCAGTCAGTGACACAAGTGTCATACCAGGCTGCAAAGAGTGGTTGCTCAATGTATTCGGATTTATAGATAACATCATGTAATTATAAAGTTACAACAGATCTTACTTTGTATGATTTTTACCTTTCCAATCAACTGGAGAGGCTTTTTGGTTTTCTTCCTCGTGGAGAAAATCTGATCATACTCTTCAGTCCATTCAATGAGCCTCTTGCTTGGTTTTCTTATTCGCTTATGTCCTGAAAAATCATAAGAAGATAGATTTTTTTTTAAACTTTTATTTCTGTTCTCAGATGTAATAAGCAGCCTTGGGAAAAAATAATAATCTGATACGTAATGAAATATTATTGTTATTATAAATATAATTATTTGACATTGTTTCGCCATACCAAGTTAAAAGGTGATTGCACCATTGCACCTCAGTGGCCAAAACAAATTAATTTTAGGTTTGAAGGTGCAAGATCGAAGAAAGTATGATTTTAATTGATTATTATTTTCATGGTTGAGAGTTAAGAGATACTAGCGATGGCTACAATAACAATTTTTTGAGATATACTTAGTAAATGGACAAAGCACACACAGCATGTAAGGAGAAGCTTGGGTGGAGGTTGGTGCAATCAGCTTACAGTAGCGGCAACAATGTTAGGCAGACAGAGGCAGCATAAATAGGACACCCTGTATATGATTTGCCAGTTAAATGCTAAAAGGGAGTCTACTGAACTGTCAGCTGATGTGGCTGCTTTGAAATTCGACAATCAGCTGATGTAGCTGGGTTTGTAAGCTGGCTTGCCATTGTGGCCTGCCGGAACTAACGCTATGCTCACTTAATTTATTTCTGCTGGATGGTGTTACATTACTTCAGGCCCTTTGGCACAGGCCCTTCAAATATGTGACTTAACAGCCAACTTTTTGGCAGGGCACTCATATAACCCCATTGGGTGGTATGCATGTACTGCAATATAATCAATTTGAAACTACATGTTTGAGTGTAGAACTGTGAGGTGATTTCGGTCAGCTTGTGCTTCATTAGCAAACTCTAAACTAGACTCTTCTTACCCGTTGGAGCCTCATCACCTCCGGCGTTGTATGTCAAGCTTGTGTTTGCCTCGGTGCAGTCCACGACAAGGCCATTCAGCTGCTCCTGGCACCGTGTAGTGTCGGATCCCCTCTGCTCCAAAGGCACCATGTTCTGCAGATTCTCATTCATTCTGTTCCACCTCTCTTCTTCCCTAATGTCTCCTTCACCACTTCCTGCCTGCCTTTCCCAGCTGCTGGCCTGCATACCCAACAGGGACTGAACTCTTGATGAGCAGTCCACTCCTGATGAAAATTCCATTCCTGGCAAGGATGTCATTCCTGGTGAGGACTTCAATCCTGGGTAACCTGGTCCAGACCTGGCGGGACGGCAAGGCACTTTGCGGTAGGCTTTCTTTTTCATGCCAGTGGAGCTTCCCCTTCTGGTATAGGGCCTCTTGGAGCCCTGACTTGTGCTATTCTTACAGTGTTTGATTTTTATTTTGTCTAGACTTGAACTTAATTTGTTATTCACATGATCACTTTGTTGATCTTGGCCTGTGAGTGTGGCCTCCCCAGGCATCACTAAGGGCTCTTTCTTAACATGTGCACTTGGTGGCCCAATCTCAAGTTCTAAGGGGACCCCATCTCTATCTCTAGTGTCATGCAAGTCCTTCAGCATCATGAGGAAAGTGCTGAACTTGTAGTTTGAGTCTGGTTTGAAGGAGATGGGTTTACCATTGCCTTCGCTTGTCAAGGACTGAAAGGATACCTCTTCCACATTTTTAAAGGCATTCATGAAAGAAAATGGTGAAGGAGGTGCGGATGAAAAGGAAACGTCTTGATCTTCTTTTTTTTCCTTTACACGAGAAGTGAGGGGTATGAAGTCCATTGGTGGAGTTGAAGATATTGAGAGGTCTTCATCTTCACTTTTGACTCCAGCCTCAGTGTTAGTTGAATCAGAAACTATCAAAGGGGTAGTGCTACTGCTAGAAAAAGTGCCCTGATCATACTCACCCTTGTCTTTACAATGAGATTTAAGGATTTTTTTTTTAGTGCAAAAGTCCAGTTTGGTACCTGGATTCTGAGAGGAGTTACGCTCTGAATGGCATACAAGGCTGTCCCCTTTTCTAAATGAACTTACAGGTTCTTTCTGCACAGAGTCCTTTTGGGCTTTTCCATGCTTCTTCTTTTCTGCCTCCTGCAAAGCTTTCAGGGCTCTGGTCATCAGTCGACTGCTGGCTGGAAGATGCTCATGTAGCAGGACATTATTCACTTCATCTGGAACCTCCTTTGATTTGTGGAAAATTGCCTTGGATCTCTTAGAAGACAGACCTTCAGTCACACGAGCATTCTTAGATACCAAAATCCCGTCGCGTTGAGAAGGCAGGGGAGATGTCTTATGAGCAGAGCTAACGACAGAAGTCATTTTTTGCTCTGAGTGGTCTGATTTGTCAGAGGACATGCTTTTCACGCTTGACACAGTAGTCTTAACTTCTGACTGATCTGATTGGTTGGATGACGAATAAGTCACATTGGTTGAACTTACATTTAAAACTGTTATCCCTTCTGGTTCTGGACAATCTAAATCATCAGAAGACACAATTTCCACATCGGAGGGCACACTTGATTTCCCTTGTGATGATTCTGAAGAAAGATGAAGCATACCAGCCCCACCACTTGCTTTTAACTTCTTAACCAAGGCTTTGGATTCTGAACAGACTGCCTGCTTTATGGAGACATGTGCCATGCCATCTACCCAGGCTGATTGTTTAGAGGACATTTGAGCCTCATTGGTATTGGATGATTTTTCACTTTTTGCACATCTAGGCTGGTCTTTGGACTTAATGAATACACTGGAGTTTAAGGTCTTCTTACCTTTTATCTCCTTGCGTATTAATTTGACAAAGGGTACTCTACATTTCGAGACCAGAGTTGTTTGATTCCCTAGCCTTGCTAATGGGTCAGTAGTGTCGACATTCAAACTGGATGCTGGAAGTTTGTTACTTTCTTTTTTGTCGGTTTGGTCTGAAATCTGGTCATGTGGATAAACCTTTTTTCTAGCCCTCATTTCAGAATGTTCAATTTGCCTGATAGTGGTTACACTCTCTGAAAACCTTGATTGATCATTGAAACTGGCCTTCTTGCTGGGCTCTTCTGTCTTTTTTACATCTGAATTACCTAACTGATCAGATGGCATGGCATCAGTGTCAGTTGTATTAGAGACTGTTGGTCTCCCCTTTGAATATCCACACTTTTCAGAAGGAATGCCAGTCTTAGAAGAGTCTAGGGACTTCTGCTTGTCCGATAATCCTGACTGGTCAGCGGGGCTGCCAGTTGTATCAAAAGGCCTATTAGAAACCATTGTGTTTTTGCACTTCAAATGTCCTGACTGCTCAGGGAGCAGATTTGTTTCACCAGGTACCAAAGTCTTCTGCTTGTCTGACAAACCCGACTGGTCACTGAGCCCACCACTGGAGGACGAAGGAACCAGGATCTTTTTGCTCACAACAGATGAGCTCTTTTTCTTACATGGCACTTTACTAAATAGAGTGCGATCTGGCATTGGACTGGTTGTTTTAGGTCGCCTGTCTTTACCTGATTTGCTGAACCACAGACCACTCTGAATCTCTGGCTGCTTTTTTACTTCTTTGACCACCGAAACAGGTGGCTGAGTTGGAACCAGTTTAGACTGACGTTCAAGTGCTTTAGGACACAAAATCTTAGGGACTGAGTCAAGGTCAGAATATGGGCATTCTCCATTGTCTGTCTCTGATTGGTTTGGACTATGATGCAAAATCTTTTTAGAGTGCTTTTTACTCATATTTTTTGAGGATTTACTCAGTTTCTTCTTTCCAGAAGACTTCCTTAAAGTGCTTGGCTTTGTTGGAGTTGGTCTTGGGGATAAAATGTTTGGGGTTGAAATAGATCCATTGGTCATGTGCATTGCCTCAGGAAGGGAAGAGACAGATGAAGTGGAGGAAGGAAAGGTTGCCTGGGCCTTGTTCTGGGCTGTTGAACTCTTGTGGAAAGCATCATCTATTGACGAAGAAAGGGAGGATGCCATTTTGGATCTCTGTTGAAGAACAGATTCAGCTTCTGCAACGCTTGATTTCCAAGAGTCCTGAAAACGCTTAGGAATCTACAAAGATACAAATAAGATATCAGTTTACAGAATAAATTGTTCACATTTCCAAGTTATTCCTAAACAAACATATTTTGAAGAATGTGGTGTGCAAGCTTTCTTCTATTGTCTAACATGATGATCACCCAGTACACCAGCATTTTAGGGGGTAGTAGTTCATCATTTATAAAATTGTAATTACATTGCATTTGTAGTTCTGTTCCTTTTGCTTCCCCCTTCGGCGCAGTAGGGGGAGCTGTTCAAATTCAAAGCCTCCGTGAAAAGTGTGGGTTGATTTTTCCTCTACCCAGGCCAGCTCCACATGATCCCCAAATGTCCTGACATAGTAGAGCCGACAGGGCTGATCACTGGACTCTGAGACAACAAGAAAACATCAGCCTCAATCTCATTGGACGCAAATTAAAACTACTCATCCTGCGCAGGAAGTAGATGAATGCATCAACAAAGCATAGAGATGTTTAAAGTGTAAGATCACTGGACTTTCTGCAAAGCTACAATATCATGTGCATATTGGTATCAAGATTTTGACCATGACATGTAATTACATTGCAAAAATAGGAACTCTCAGCTGAAAAAAATGGATGCTGTATGCATTTGTTCTTAGATGAGTGTATGAATGATTTATTTATACTGCAAGAATGAAACTTAAACCTATAAAAGCAGCAGTTTGTGGCATCCAAGGCATTACAATAGCTCAATGAGTGTATGTGCCTAGAATTAAACTTATAGAGTATAAACACTTAACACAAGTCAACTGCTTTCAACAATGCTGCAGGAAGAGATCCTTGATTGAATTTATATTATAGTTTTTGATAGCAATATGAGAACATTTTATATTTACATTTATGTTTTTAATTATTTGTTATGGCATGATCAATCAGTTGATCAACCTTTATTTTACCAGACATGTTAGTTACTTTGTAACCCGACCCAATGGCCAATAAAAGCATATTATAGGAAACAATTTACAATAAAATAATTATACATATCTGAATGTGTTTTCCAATATAACCCTTAAATTATGTCGTAAATGACCCCAAAGAGCCTCATCAGTTTGTGATGTTGTGTTAATCACCACTCTTTGACTCAATACAGCTCTGTTATTACCAGCTGGTGATGGCAATTAAATGGCAACTAAAGTAATCCATGGAGCATATCGCACAATTGAAAGCAGCCGATACACAAAGCATTAGTCCATAATCACAGCGAGTCAACAATGTTTCAGGCCCACCTTTAACTCTGTTATAGATTCCCTGTACAGGGTCAACGATCACCTCACAGGGCCACCATGGTCTTCGGCTGAACTTTGCCCAAATAACTTCACCCTCTACAAACTTCACAGGCGGCAAAGACTTTGTCTTGAGGCTGTTTGGCTGTTAACATGACAAAGAATAAAAAATATATATATTGAGATGTTTCTTTTGTTCACCAAATGTTTTACATTAGAGCTACAGGTGTTTACTTGATATTTCAACACATTTATGAATCACCAAAAAACTGAAGAATTCAAAATATAGTATTTGTTCCACCATGGTCCCAACACCCAGGTCAATTTATCGGGAAAATATTTGTTTCAGTGAAATAAATACATTTTTCTTGTTGAAAGGAAAAGTCCACTGGAGGTAGGGAAATGAATAAAAGAAATTAATTTGAAGTTACACTTAGACTGGGCCTTCACAGACCTGATGTTACAGTAAGTGTTTCATTCATGAAGAACAATGATTTAATGATATAAACTACTAAAACCTCTTAGAAGCTAATGCCTATTTCGCTGCTCTCAGTCAAAAAAGGAAATTGCTGGGTTTTATTTAGCTGGAAGGGATTTTTTTGACCTTGCTTGACCTGGCTGAGTGCCTCAAGGGCTTTGCATGAACTGTTGAGGCCAGAAATATGAACCAACCTAAAACGATCAAAGATGTTGGAAGAAGTGATCCTGACTTGTATGGTGAAGAGAACCTGAGCACAAAGATCCACTTGATAGCTTTCTGTGTTCACTCATAGAAAAGTGGTGAATGCGATTAGACACGTGCACTCATATTCACTTCACTCTCTATTGTTCCTAAGGTCGAGAATGAGCATCTGTGCACCAATATAGACAAACCTTTTAATTATTTTTCTCTTGATTGAATAATGGAGAGAACATTAAGAAATGGGCATCAGGGTAGAAAGAAGGAAGACAGCAGGCAAAGACAGAAGGTGAAATTTCATCTTGTGGCTGTACAATTCTTTTGTTCTGTCTATAATGGGCAAAAGTTTCAGTTTCTGTGGCATAAATCCAGATAGTCTTCTCTTATTCTTGGTTATAACAGATTTCCACTGAAACCCCAGAATAAAACTATTACAAACTATTAGAAAATGTAGCTACAGTACTTTAACAGACAGACAGACAGATAGATTAATATAGACAGATAGATAGATTCCAGACTTTGTCAGAGATAGAACAATGCAGTGGATCTATTTCCATCAACCATTTAACAACATGAAGATGTGTTTGTTATCCGACCAAATGAATATATGAAGACATAAGTACGTGATAAGTCAATGAGGAGCCTTTAAAACCAACAACCATCCTATGCTGTGCAGCTGAGAGGAACAGTTACCGGCAGCAGGTTGAGTTGACTCGCAGGGAACGTGCGCAGGCCTGAGTTATGACCGGCATGTAGCAGGATTGGCCAGAGGGCCGATACTGGCTGCTGCTATGACGTAACTCCGGCTGGGGCATTTTAAAGGAGTAGTTTACAAACTGGTTGCAATCCTATTTCCTTGATTTGCCCTGTGACCTTCTTGTTTCCAAATCACTCATACTATGCTCTACTGTCATTGTGATAATAAGTGGCTATTGAAGAGTGAAATATGTGCTGAATCGCCTATTAATCAAGATCAAAAAAGTAATCAAAATTATGAATGTGCAGCTACCTCCAAGGTCTTCAGGTTTAGTATCACTGAGTTCCTGTTTGTGGTCTATATGAGAGCCAGATGTTTTCCTTCCAGCTGTTGTTCAAAGGAGGACAACTACGATTATCAATGGCAGAGCTATAATTGACTCTTCCTTGCTCCTGCCACCCTTAGTTACTGTTGCTAGGTAGGTTAGGCCTAACAAAACGAAGTATGTGAACCATTATCCTCGTCTGAGGACCAGTTAAGTAAGTTACTGTACGATAACTTTTCATAAGCTAACCTAGACATCCACATAAATAACACCTACAATTAGTTTGGGGCATATGGTAAACTGACACACACATACTTTTTGATGTGGCTATATGTTAGTTAACCTTATGATAACGGTGTTTGTTTTAACACGAGTGGATAGTACTCTACATCACATCATAGGTTAGCTAAATGTCCTCTGGAAACCAATGCTCTGTCTGGGTCTTTTTCTTAGGTTAGAACCCAGATCAATGGCAAAACGCCATTTTCTGTACCAACCTCGGCAGCCTTGAGGGGATTCTTTTTTCAAGTTGGACAGGAATTCTCTCTGGGTTGGACTTTGGGTATTTGAACATATATAAGAGAGTTTAGTTTGGCTAGACTGGCAGAGATCTGGAAGCTGGCCATCAGAGACGGTCTCAGATTCTGCAGCTTTTTGACACTCTTTGTAACAGGATCTTCTAGTATACAAGAGAAGACGTGTCGGGTGGTGACTTCTTTTTCATCAGCATATCAAGAAACATCGGTGTCTACATTGGAATGGCCGCATGTAATGTGAATTCATATCATAATGTTACCTGCCTCAAAAAGTATTTTCCCCTTAAACATAGATGATCGGCATCTAGTATATTTCATATACTGGAAAGCGGACAGATGACAAAGGTTGCTCGACTGCTATTGGACCACAGAATGAAAAGGAACAGGACTGAGAAATGGTTCAATTGTGGGGGACATTGACTGCATTTGAAATCGCATACTATACAATACTCAATAGTTGTATCTTGCAACATACTTTTACCATGGTAACCTGTGCTAACCTCTAGTCTAATATAATAAATACAAGTGTTATGGACCCCAGATCTGCACTGGTCACTGTCCACCATATGTTATGTTGTTCATTTCTACTGCAGTGGAAAATGTATGGCAGCTCCGACAGTATGCACGCCACATACTTTTGGGTCCATAGTAAAGTTTTAAATATGGTTAAAAAAACTTACATAGTTTTTAGCAACTAAATAGCCTGTTGGTGTGGAATTTCAGCCTCAGCTAGTGTGTGTATCCACCTATTATCTGAATAAGTATCTGTTATGACATGTCAAGGGCAAAGAGGTATGTCAGGCACAAGGGTTTGGGTGTAAAAATAAAAATGTTAAACTAGTCCTGCACTACAAGAAATATTTTCCACTCAGGTGAATGTAAATACTCCTTTGACTGAAGGGCACTGTATCAGGACCAAGAAACAGCATGAAGAAGTAGGTAAACAGTGGCCTCAGTCTGAATTGAAATGAAGCAAGGTGCTAAAAAAGAACCCTGAAAAGACATTACTTTGTGACGTGTCTACTAATAAGGGTATAACTTGCCATAAAATGCCTTGAAGGGCTATCCCCAAACAGGAACAGCTCGTTGGCACTCTCCCACTCGTCATCCGAGCCGTCCCAGTATCTCCTGCGATGGCCTGAGGACTGGGACCGGGTAACAACCTTGGCTGATGACAGAGCAGCATCCTTGGCGTCTGAACTTAATTCCCCAGGAGTGGACTGGACGGGATTCCCAATCCCCGCTTTTTTATCCCGCGAGTCTTCGACAGGTGACGCGACCTCCCGCGCTGCGTTGTGGTCGTCGTCGTTTGTGTTGTCGTTGTTGTTGTCGTCGTCCTCCTCGAACAAGGAGGACTCGAAGTGGAGGAAGCCGTTCGCAAACGGGCTGTTGCTGTCGAGAGAGAAGGCCGGGCTGGGCGGGCCCGAGAAACAACCCTCCGTCTTCTTCTCCGAGGCCACCGGGTTGCCCCGGCCCGCCGCGTTTCTGCTGCCGGTTTGGACGTCGGGTTGTTTTCGTCCACCGGAAGAAGAACCCCCGAAGTTCTCCTCCTTGTTTGCATTGTGGGCGCCCGAGTAATCCCAGCAGTCCCTCTCCGGCTCCTTCCCCCTCTCCTTCCTACTCGCCCCCCAGTCCCAGCTCCTGTCCGGCAGCCTGGCCTCCCTCACCGGCAGCACCAGGTCCGGCTGGCTCACCATGCTGGTGAGATGCTGCAGCCTCCTGAGGGGGCTGTAGGAGGACGAGGAGGACGAGGAGGACGAGGAGTGGTCCCTTTGTCCGAACCCGTAGACGGGGGCGTGCTTGAGGGAGGAGGCGGCGGCAGACATGGTTAGGCTGATCCTGCTGTCATGGTGTCTGGAGGAGCAGGAGTGGGCGGAGAGGTCACGACCAGGGGTCAAAGGGTAGCTGGACTGACGAGTCTCCCTGCCAGGGCCTGAGTAGGGCCCACTCATGCTGGCATGGTTCCTCCCTGCAACAGAACCAGAAACACAGATTGTCACAAACATCGAAGACAAACTTAGTTATAACATAATAATTATTTTGAGACTTGGGACTTTCCCCGTGTGATTTTATGATATCTTGTATAATATTTCTGTAGGAAAATTGCACTTTATACACAGAATATTTGTCAATCTATCTGCAGAAATGTCACAGCAGCAGCATCTCTGCAGCTTATCTGAAGTTCTCCATGCTGCTGCTGGTAAGCAGATCTGTTTAAAAGGCACGGCGCATCACATCTATGAAGACAAAACAGTCTGCATCACATCATGTCAGAATGAAACGCAACGGCGACTCGGATCGACCGGTAATGTGACATTAGTGGGAGAAATGTGGCGCAAGCGAAACGCAGCTCGGCTGTAAAAAAAAAAAGAGAGAGAGAGAGGAAAAAAATAGCCTTTCAGGAATATTATCGCGATATGATGAAAATTACATCAAGCCGTCTGCGATAAGGTCAGCAGCCTGGCTACTTAAAACACACACGTGTACGCACGCGCGCGCGCGCACGCCATAAAAGCCTGTGAGATTATTAATGTGCGTTACAATCAATCGGCGCTGGAACCACAGACTGGGATTAAAATGGACCCGTTCGTGCGTGCATGTGCGCGTGTAGGCCCGCGCGTGTATGTGTGTGTGTTAGTGTGTTCTTGTGTAAAGGTGTGTGCAACTGCATGTGTGTGTGTGTGTGTGTGCCGCTCGTGGTTTGCATGATGGCAGGAGACAGAAACACCAAAACATGCAAAAAAAAAAGGACGATACACAACAAGTTCACCTAGACACACACTGACACACACTCACGCAAACACACACTGACACACACACGCGCGCGCGCGCATACACGGACTCCCAGAAGCTCCCCTCCCCGTCAGATGCGGGCTATGTGCATCAAACAACAAAAATCACGCAGAAAACGCCAAATGACACGGGATCTGTCGCGAGAATCTTACCATTCCGGTGTCGGCCACCGCACAGATGGCCCTCAACCCGCACATTTTGGCGTTTAAAGGTGCCAATTTCCAATTTTTTGAAAGCGGATGAGGAGAGTCCCGGCGGCAATACTACTAGGCCTGGATCCTGTGAAACGTACTCACTCACTCCCCCCACCACCTCCTCCCTCCTCCTCCTCCTCCTCCTCCTCTTCTCCACATGCGCTAACGCTTGGTCCAGCGGCCCCTGGAATAGAAATCCAGGCGCGTTGTTGCTCCTCCAGCGACACTGACACTCCCCCTTTTTTGTGTGTGGGGGGGTGGGTGTGTGTGTGCGTGTAAGGGGGGGGGGGCTTTGTGATAACTACAACTTTATAACAACCACTTTTTTTTATTTCTGCTCTGAATGGCTGTTTCCTGCCTGTCTGCCCCTTGAAATTCTCTGTATGTGCCGTGCGCGCTGCCAGTCGTCACCGCCTCCCTTTTCGCAGCCGCTGCACAGCATGGGAGCACGAGAAGGGGCCGTAAATCTCTCTAAAAAAAAAAAAATCTGTCAGTCACCAAAAATAGAGAAAACCACACCGGGCCACCACGCGACATCTCCAAAAAAAAGAAAAAAAAAAAGATAGCCCCGAACCCTCTCCTTAATTACAAGCATCAATTATTAACCAATAGCAAGCAAGTGGCATGGCACATGGCAAAACTTGTGCAAAACAACTGGCAACCTCCTTCCAAAAAAAAAAAAAAAAAAGCAGCCACCTTTTTCGACGCACGTGCACGCGCCTGGGAGATGAGACGAGAGAAATCAATGGGTATCACATTGGAAGAAAATGTCCACCACCACCACCACCACAGCAGCAGCAGCAGCAGCAGAACGCATGAGAGGCAGTGAGGCAACACAGTGCAGACCCCCCCCTCGGTGGGAAAAAAAACAGGAATAAAAAAAACAAAACAAAGATGGGTCTTTTTCCTCCTGAGACGACTTGTCGTGTGTGTGTGTGTGTGTGTGTGTGTGTGTGTTTGTGTGTGTGTGTGTGTGTGTGTGTGTGGAGTCTCTGGTTTGCACACAGCACAACCCCGGTCCCTTCAAAATGGAGTCCTCCAGTCTTAGAGGGAGGAGGAAGGGAAAAAAGGCCACAAAGTGTTAATATAGGATCGAGATAAAGTTCAGTTCATCCACGGAAAAGACACTGTGATCACCCCCACCCTACAACAAAAAAACTACCAAAATTAAAAAAAGCGCAGCTTTCCTTGCGCCCTGGGTGATGCCTGTTGGAGGCTGTTTCTTTTTATTCCAAGAGTCTTGAATCAACCTTCTTGCAACGAGAGCTGCGTTTTCTCTCTTACACGCTGTTGCCTCCCTAAGTCAGCAGTCTGAGCGTTTCTGTCATCTGTCTGTGCCTCACGCACTCCACGACGCCTGTAGCGCTCGGATGGGCTGCTTTTTCTGTGTGTGGGATATTGAAAATAAAAAAAAGGCTTAACACACCGTCAGCTTTTCTTTTTCTGTGTGTGTGTGTGTGTGTGTGTTGCAGGAACGAAAGGGTGAAACGCTTAGGAAACCACTGCAGAGCTCTCGGCCGCTGCGAGACTTCTTGCTTTGGGTTGTTAGGTTTTTTTTTATTAGGGGCGAGGATATGTCCAAATATATAATTTTTGAGACGATGTGTCCGGATAGAACAGAGAGAGGGTGGTTCAGGTGTAAAAATAATACCCCCCCCCACACACACACACTCTCTTTCTCCGGTGAGGCGATGTGGGAAATAGAATGATCGACATGGCCGCTCTCCTCGCCGCTTAACGGGCTTTTTGTGGGAATGTGATAAGTGAATCAAACAGGGAAACGGAGCACATCCTCGGTGAGGTCACCGCCAACAAAACGACTTCCTAGTGGCCATTATTCGTTTTTGCTGCTTCACTTTCTCCGGTGTTTCCTGATTTTTTTTTTCAAACTCATACGAGAAGGAGACAGCACGGAGGAGGTTTTTTTTTTTTTGAACGATCGGGGCTGTTTCAGCCTCGATCCTCGCTTAGAAGGTTTTTTTTATGACACTCGGAGGACAGACGGGTGAGGGATCGAGCGTGAGACAGGCGGACAGGACGCGCGGCCTGCTGCCGCTGCCGCGGCTGCCGCTGCTGCGGCGGCGGTTTGCGCAGCGCAGAACAGCGCCGCGGGTCGGCGGCGGCCGCACCTTCCCCCTCTCAGCAACTCACTAGTGCCATCTATTCCCACATGGAGCAATGGAAACACCAGGAACATAAAACACACATGTTCAGCCCGCAGTACTTTAAGGAGTAGACTCCACAAAGTACCAGTACACTGATATGTACAAGTAAAAGTCCTGCATAGTACGTTTGAAGTACATAAGAATTAGCAGCTTCATTTAGTTGTAGTTTTGCTTAAAAAGTATGAGTAAGTATGATGTAGTTAAAGTACTAAAGTAAAAGTACATGTGAGATTGATGAAGTTATTAAATGACACATTAGTTCAATAGTACTCTGATCCTGTACATCAATATTATAGGCCTAGTGCAGTTAAAGTATTGCAGCAAATATATACATGAATATTATGATCTTGTACGCAAATATTATAAGCTTGATGCAGTTAGAGCATTGCAGTAATAGACCATAAGTATTATTAGCTCTATGCAGTGAAAGTATTACAATAAAAGTACATGTATGAGCTTGATGTAGTAAAATATTGCAGCAAAATTATATTACAAGTATTATGATCTTAAGCTTGTATGTGTCATAAGCTTGGTGTAATTAAAACATTGCAGTAAACGTCCATAAGAGTTATGATCTTGTACATAAGTATTATCAGCTTTGTGTAGTTATCTATGTAGTTAAAATATTGCAGTAAAAGTACATGAGTATTATGATCTTGTACATAGGAATTCTGATCTTATGTTTATGTATTATGAGCTTATTTCCTTCTCTCTGTGTGTGTGTGTGTGTGTGTGTGTATCTGTGTGTATGTGTGTGTGCGTGTGTGTGCGTGTGTGATCCAGTGGGATGTACAGGCCAACAGGACTGACTGGTAGGTACAACTGGACTTCACCTGATCAGTGTTCCATGAATCCAGAGCAGCATGGCTGGCTGCCACAAACACACACACACACACACACACACACACACACACACACACACACATACACACACACACACACACACACACACACACACACACACACACACACACACACACACACACACACACACACACACACAGGGAGCAGGTGACAGAAGGGAAACACACAGTAGGACTTCAAGTGTAGAACATGACCACGTGGCATCAAAAACTGTCAAAGCATGCTCAACTACAACATTTTCTCTTTATGATGAGAGTTAAGGCAATGCCAGCCGGCGTTACGTAAGGACACATAGTAGTGTGTGAATATGATGGCTGGGACACATACGTTATATGATGGACAGCAGACAAGTGGCTGGGAAATCTGAGACAGCCGTGGTGACAGCGTGGCATGTTTTCTGCTCGTAACCGAGGCCTGGGATCAGAATTTCAGAGATGTGACGATGACATGTGTTTATGTGCACGTACGGGACAAAGACGCCCCTTCCTCTGCTTCGTTTCACCAGCGAGAACAAGCACAAGGCTCCATTCTTCCTGTAGAGGCCGCAGAGCAATGGAGGGTAGAGGGATGGAGACAGGAGGGAGGGAGAAAGGTGGAGGGGAGAGCAGGCCCCTCCCCTCCTCTCTGACATCACACAGCAGGCTGGCAGCTCATTGGCTACAATCTGTAATTAGTAGAGGCCAACATCTGCTCTTTTGGCTTTTTAGGACTGATAGTTTCTACAAGTTTAAATAAAGTAAAATAAAATATCACCTTCTTATTTTCCTTTTTGAATGATAAATAATTTTAGGACAGATCTAATACATTATGAACTGAATTAAGCGAATTTGTAATAATCATGTTTAATCAGAGTAAATGTTTGGTCTAATTTAGCATTATGTCATTATATGCAGTACAACTTAGTTTTCAATTACAGTATAACTGTGTTTATTTGGTAAAGAGTACAGCTTAGTATGCATGTCTGTTACTATTTATAATGTATACGTTTATCTATGAGCATGTATTGTGTTGGGTCTGCACTTTGGTTTGTAATTATCTTCTAATTTAGGTATTATATATTACATTTTACTTATTACAGTATATTTTAGCTTTAATGAGGCAATATGCAGTTTTTAAATGCAGTATAAATTATTGGCAATAACTGCTTGCTTATGTACCTATTATCTCTAGTTTTTGTTTAATTTAGTACAAAGTACAGTTTGCTTTATAATCTGTGTAATTTGGTGTATTGACTAATTAGAGTATATGTTGGGTAATATGTGGTTTATACATAGGGTGTAACTGTTTTTTTAGTGTAATAAATAGAAAGACTGTGCCCTGCACTGTAAAGGTTATTTTCTTTGCTGCAACACGTACACTGATCCTGACCCAGACCACAGTTACTATTATATAATATTATATAATATAATGTGACCTTAACAGTGAGAAGGGGTGAGTTAAACAAGTACAAAAACTACAAAAAAGAAAATAAAGGAAGTTGTCTTGATGAACCTATTAAAACCCCCGTAGACCTAATATATCCACTAGAGGGCAGCACAGCACATGATACAAGCTGCAGCTTTTACAAGCCAGCAGGTTTCTAAATGTGTCACTGCGCACAAATCTGTCCACAGCATGAGCATCACCTGCTTCTCAGTGAGAAAGACTGCGATCAAACCGCTCTATAAATGCACAAATGAAGTAATTTGTTTGTTCAGTTTGTGCAGCAGCGCTGAGGGGTAACTAAATATATTTATTCAAGTTCTGTACTTAAAGTGTAAGTGAAGATTTTTACTACTACTAGGCCAGTGAAATGGAATATGGCAAATGGGAACTTGATTTTGTATTATTGCTGTTTTTATGCCATTACTGGACTGATTAACAATACAAACAGACTTTAAGTCCATTTACAAATAAAACACATGGTTAAAGATGAAACCTTCTCATTTACAAACAGCAGTGTATATTTAGGTCACATTGAAAACTTCTATGAGTTGTTAAAAGCTTCACCAAATAACAATAATTTATTTATTAGATCTTTTTTTTTACTTCTTTCCTCACAGTGAATGTGATGATTCCTCAAATTGACTGTCCTTTGACCCTGAGGTCTTGTAGACTTACATGTCCACTAGGGGGCAGCACAGCACATGATACCAGATGGAGGTTTGAGGAGTGAGCAGGTTGCTGGGTGTGAGTGAGCAGTAATGTGTCCACAACCTGTGTGTTATCTGCCCCGAGGAGTCATTTAAAGGAGAAAAAAAATGAAATAAAAAAAAAAAAAACTTCCTCTATGTCTTAAGGCTCAAACCATTCTTTGAAGGTCTGTCCACAAGTGAGGATCAAAGAAAAGCTTCCAAAAAGAATTTGTTTCATGGACAATTGAAGCTACATTTTTGCAGAAAAGGAGGCTTGTTTTGTCTCCATCTCCCGATCATTCCCATTGTAACTAAAGGATCTTCAATGATGTATATGAACAGGATTGAGTGATTATGAAAACAAATATTTCAATGTTCATCTGGATTTCTTTTTGCCCTGAAAAGTGAGGTGACCGTATACACATGTATGTCCCCACAACACATGTAACAAAACACCAAACACACACACACACACACACACACACACACACACACACACACACACACATACACACACACACACGCATACATACGCAAAGGGAGAAAGTGAAAGCTCCTGGATTAGATATGAGGGAGGAAGCATTCACACTGATTAAGTTTTAGTCAAATGTCTGTCACCCTCACAAGAGAGAGAGACTTCCGGAGGCCCACGCTTGTCTCATCTCCCGGAACTCTGTGTGTGTGTGTGTGTGTGTGTGTGTGTGTGTGTGTGTGTGTGTCAGGGTCTTCCTGTTGTTTTAGATTCCACTTCACTCCCCCACTGCTGCCAATCCATGACCTCTGACCCCCACTGAACCCAGCTGTCAGCTGTCCTGGCCTGCATGCATGGGACAGCTCTCTCTCTCTCTCTCTCTCTCTCTCCCTCTCTCTCTCTCTCTCTCTCTCTCTCTCTCTCTCTTCTACTCCTCTCACATCAGCACTGTTGAAGCTTGTGACCCAACATTCTGACTTCTTCTACCACTCCTGTCGTCTCCAAAACTATTTTGTTCATGTATCTACTGTCTGTGAGCACTGGTACTCAATACCTCTACTACTTGATCTCAAGGACTTAAATCTTATTCATGTTCAACACTTGCATATATAGCATTTTCTGATCTGATGACATTGAGAATTTCAGATTCATATGAATAAGAATCAATATATTGATTGTTTGTATGAAACAGGATATAAACTGTAGCGTCAAAATTACTTTCGACAATTTTGATGACATTTTAGGTTTCGTGCTTGACAGACAGAGTCATATGTTCAGGAAAACATCAATATAAATTGTTTATATATTGTTTTTATATCTTATAAAATGACAGTAGGCGCTATATCTTATAGCGCCTACTGTCATTTTTCAGGTCTGGTCTTACTTGTGATGTAGTAATAAGGGTGCTTCACATTGCTTCATTTACCTTCACTTTACTTTATTTTTTTGACAAATTCAATGTCAAAAAAATGTTATTGTTGCCTGGTAGAGAGGATGGAAGTGAGACTGCTGCTACTTTTCATGTTGACTTACTGGAAAAGGCTCCGCTGTGCTAAATGTGCCAGGACCTAAAATTAGTATCATTGGTAACGGGTAGGTAGCAGGTATATATCCAGGGGGTTTGTTTCTCTCAATATTTAGAACAACTGTTACCCTCCTTCCTCAAAAAAACAAAAACACGATGAACAGAGGACTTTTATTTTGAAAACCTATTAAAAGAGTAAATCCTGCCTATATGTGTTGATTCAAAAGAGATACTATTAAAAGGAAAAATAAATATTTAAAGTAATATGGAATTAGGTCCTGACTGTATTATATTAGATTATCTTTAGAATTGTTACCTGGTTTATCAGGTTTGTGTTTCCTTTATATAATTAGAAGACTTTTCAC
The DNA here is from genome assembly GCA_036785175.1 of Eupleurogrammus muticus. NCBI lineage: Eukaryota > Metazoa > Chordata > Actinopteri > Scombriformes > Trichiuridae > Eupleurogrammus > Eupleurogrammus muticus. Next base: position 8,741,534 of record JAYKQN010000007.1, read on the forward strand.
TATAAATAGAAGCAGAAAAGGCACAAATTGTTTGACGGTCAAATTTCCTAGGAGACCCCCTGGGCTGGATAAACGCCCCCACCCCCCCAATGTTCAAATAAAACCAGTGCCCTTGGTAACACCTGTGTTTACCTACTATTTCAAGTCAATATGGCTGCTGTGAGAATGTGATCTTTGCAGCAAACTATTAATCACGGCTGTCAATCAATGCCAAATCATTTCAACTAAGCAATCATCTCTGAAATGACCTCCAGCACTATTGGAGGAGCCATATTTAGTGATTGAGAACCTACAAACGATTGACTTTGTATTTCTAGAGAGAAATTCGAACCTTTGAATGTGATTTAATTGGATGTTTTAAATGGGATTTAATTGGCTTTTTTTTTTTAATGGGAGTCAATTGGACTTTTTGAATGGGAGTTAATTGTAGCCAGCATCAAGCTGCCATCTGGTGGCACTTTAGTCCACTTCCACAATGTTGGCACCTCAGCTTTCACTACATTTATTAACTTTGTTAAAAGAAGGGCTGTGTGATTTGTATCTATTACATCTTATCTTATTATCTGTTACAAACATCTGTTTTTTTATTTTATGTTTCTTGTCTTATAATTTGTCTGTTTAACAACACACAGGGAGAAAAATATCAGGACATGGTTCCATGGAGGAAACACGGTTTTGGTGGAGCTGTGTCACCGTTGACCGACAACCCCGGATACTGAATCATCTCATCGCCGCGGTGACAGAAATGGGCCCTCAAAGGTCACGCCCGGGCGTCCATCACCCGAGTGACCGCGTGTGACGGAGAGAACCATATGGTGCCGCTCTGCTGCCGAGCACGCTGACAGAGTCCTGGTAATGAGCCTCGACCGAGCCGTTCCAACACTGCTGTCCGACTGCGACGCATCGCGGCTGCAGAGGAAGTTCGCGGGTTTATGACCAAAGCGAAGCGCCACATTTGGCTCGCATCATCAAAGTGTGTCCGGGTCTCAGAGCTGAAAGGTTACGAGATTCTCACACAGCTTCGTTCACCTGCAGTTCAACATATGACTGAGTCATTCCTGATTTACACGCTGATGGAGTAGTTTCCCACATCTGGTCATGGATGTCATTAAATGAAAGAAAAACAACAACCTTGCAGGCTTAAGTATATTTCTTATATTTTTAACTGTATATATATATACATATATTATACTAAATGTCAAAAATGTACTAAAATTGTATTTTATTCCAAATTATGCATTGTTAACATGTCATTGTATATTGTTCAGTATCATCATCAGTATCATAGCATTATCATAAAACTCATCATATCTTGTGAATTATATTAGTGCACTTATATGTTCTTTAAAAACCCTTAGGATCAATTCATAGTTGTACTTTTCAAATCTGAGAAATAAGATGCTCAATATGCTGTCGTCCCGTGTCGGCGATCCCTCTGAAGAACGCGCGGACAAACAGGAAAGTCACGAGCAGCCGACGCTGCCAAATCCTGACTCGCTGCGATGTTTTGAAATCTTACACTAAATATCCTCTCTACTCTCATCAAAACTCATTACCTCCCCTCATATACATAATCCTCATTAATCCTACTTGTACTCTCGCGGACAAAGTGTGAAAAAAAAAAAAAAAAACTCTTTGAAAACGAGAGTCCGCTTCATTCCGGCGTTGGCGCCTCCGGACAAAAATATCTCAGGAGACCATTAAAAAATGTCAAATTCAATTATGCCTTTCTCTCTCTCTCTCTCTCTCTCTCTCTCTCTTTTGGGCCTTATAAGACACCACACACACACACACGCTCACATGCACAAACACACACACACACACACACACTTATGTAAAAACTGAATGAAAGGAAGAGGAAGTCCTGAGGGCTTTGAAAGCATGATTGGGAGAAAGCTCTTGTGCTGGTGAGAAAGGGAAAAGGTGAATAACAGGCCCTGGTAGCCGGCAGCCAGCACAAAGTGGAGTGGAGAGCTGCATTCTCCCTGCCAGAGAGGGAGACCCCTCACGGGGGGCGGGTGCGGGCCCAGAGGGCCCTCGGCAGCCGGAGACCTGCGCTTAATGAGAAATTCCTGGGGATTTAGAGGGCCGCAGAGGTCTTCATTTTCTCACTGCGCCCACAGGCCCCCGGTAGCCGGGTGGCGAGGCTTCTCTTTCAGCCCCGAAACGTCCCCAGAGGAAGGGAAGGAGTCCCCCCCATTCAGCGAGCGCGGGGGCCCGCCTGCCTGCTGGATTATGTATATGAGACGCGGGTTGCAGGATCACAACCTGCCACCTTCTGTACGCTGCAAAAAATGTCAACAAGTCATTTTGAGGCTGCACCTGCCCCAACAAAGTGGGGCTCCAGCGGGGAGGAGCGTCCCTTCCCCTCTAATTAAGATCTGTATATTCACACTGATGAGTGTCAGCGGAGAAACGTCCACACACAGGGTCTCTGGGGAAAAACATGAAGCTTGTGCCAACATTCAAACACAATTCTTTAGGAACAAAAATAATATAAAAGGTATATTTCTTAGGATCTAAATTAACATTACACTGCAAAAAATATCCGTCTCATCTACGTTGAAAATGTATAATGTTTTTGGTACAAATAGTCCTATATTGAGTATCTACAAAAATCACGACACAGTTCAAAACACTTGAAATGAGCTAAATTAGCTGCCAATGGAAAGAGATCATTTGAGATAGTGCTACTCAATAATGCAGTAATTGTACGAAACCACATATTTTTTGCAGTGTATTGGTTCAGTATGTTGATGCATATTAATACTATTATAAGCCAAAGTTGATTCTTTTCTTTCAATATACTTGACCTACTGTACATTAAGATAGAAACAGCCAAACAAAGCTGAAAGACAGATGGAATTTCATACACAATCCCATTAAAAAATTGCAAAACACATTTTTAACACCAGAACAAAAAATAAAAATCCCTGTTGTCTTGGATGCTGCTGTGGTTAAACTGTGTATTTTCAACCTAATCTGCAAAGTAAAAATGCCTTTGTACTTATTTAGCCCAATAATGTCAACCTTTTTTCTGTCAAATCACAGAATTAGTACATTAACAGAAATATTTCCTACACGGTCCTTGAATATATTGTAGTGGAATATAGAGTTTAGAACCTCAATGGTCCCCGGCTCAGAGGGAGGCAGCTCTCGCCGTCGCAGGAGTTCATTCTCTGAGTGTCTCATTAGAAGAATGAGCGGGGCGTTGAGGGGCCGCTGGGACGCAGCTGCCCCTGTCAGAGCCTCCCAGCACCAGGCCTTTTGGACCAGCTCTCGGCCCCCGGATCCCCGGCTGAGACGGCCTTACAGCTGGCGGGGCCGGGGCGTCGCACATTGTGCCGAGTGAGAGAGCTCCCGCCGGGGATCCACTCGGCCGCGGACACAAACAAACCCCGGTCGGCTGTTTGACGGCTCCGCGGGCACGGAGGCGGCGTCCTCTCACGGCGAATCAACCCCTCGGGGAAGCCGGTATTCAGGATGAAGCATCGGGGGGTGGTGGGGGCCTGGGGGGGCTGTACAGCTCATGGTGTTTCACTGACAGTCATGCTCTGTTTAAATGACAGCAAATAAACTTTAATGTTACTTAGTCATTTTAAAAATACTTTTATTAAAGGATAATTAGAGTTTATCACAACTTAGTATTATGTCATCATCCCTGTCATTAATATTACAACTGTACCCACAAAATGAGCTGCTGAGACATCAGAAAAAAAGATTTATAACACAAGCTCAAGCAGACGATCATGTTGTAAACATGATTTGGACAAACTTATTTGGAAATGAAAAAGTAGGATGAACAGTCAAAAGATTGGACAAAACTAAAAAAATAAGGCACAAGTTGTAATAAAGCAGAATTATGCTTCAATCACTTGTGAATAAGCCACCATTTGTGCAATTCTAAATGCAGAAAATAAAGTGTTTATTAACCATCTCTGGTGACTTAAAGAACAGGATGAAGAGATCATCCATCCTGGAGGAGAATATACATCAATTGGATTTATCACAACCTGGCAACCCAAGCGGTCGTTTTGGCTGCTCTATGTGTGTAGTAATCACACACACACACACATGAACACGCACACACACACACACACTCTTGAGTTGGACGTCGCTGATCGGCACCGTGTCCGGGCCAAACATCCCTCCTCTTCAAACCCGGAGCATCGCCACAGGCTTTGGCAGAAAGCAACCAGCTCCAGCCTGGAGTGATTATGCTTCTATTCTGGTGGAAGCAAACGAGACTTTCACTTAACTTTTAAGTATAGAAGTGGCTGCACTTTCACATCTTGCCACTGTTTGGATTAAACTTTATGAGTGGCTTTGGATTTCAAAAATGAATCTTTCAGAGTGAGGTTAAACATCCCATCCGCTTTGCAAAGAAGAGAGAGGTTTCTCTCTGTTCAGCGCGAGTGCAAAGAAGTTGTCTTTGCAGGAGAAATGTCCGGCTAATTGGTTTGTTAAGAAGAGAGAGGGTGTGAGGGGAGACAGAGGGAGAGAAATTTCCCTTTTCTTTCTGTCCAGACAGGTTAAATGTGCAGTTAAGCCCAGACAATGGAGCCATCCTTTCACATGCAAAGATGAGATATATGGAGCGAGCCGCGTTTTGTGGCTGCTGTTCAGACTTCAATTGAGAGGCACCAAAGCGTGACGGTGTCCCCTCCCCGCCTCGCCTCCCACCATCCCTCCTTTATTCGTTCCCTCCTTTCCTTGCATTCTCCCTACACCTTGTCTCCCTCCATCCTTCCTCCTGTTCTTTAATTTCGGTAAATGGGATATCCCAAAGAATTATGTCCACGTGAGGATTTGGCACCTCATTATTTACATTGCATTTTATAGGCAAAAAAAACCCAAATTTGCGCTAACCAGAACTATACTGAATTTGCAGATATTAAAGAAGGAATTGTTGGATTCGAATGTAAAATAATGTTAGTTATTGATTAGTCACTGACGTTCTTGGGTGATGATTAAGGTCCCAACAATAAAGCAGCTAAATAAGGTGGTAAACTATATAGTTTATCTCAAAATAGTGTTTCAGTCCTAAAACAATAGATATATCAGCACATGCGATATGGTGGGCTCCCTTTAATGGTCAATAAATCAATTTGTCAATTAATTAGCTTAAATAAAAATCTGTAGAAAAAGGCATCATAAACAGCAGTAAATGACTACAGTCAGAAAACCATGTGTAAACATTCACTTTGGCTTCTGACTTTCCTGAAATGTCATGCACTGATCCTTTAATTATGTCTTAATGCATTTTTTTACTCTACACAGGATTTGCTCTTGGAAACACTGAAGAAGAAAATATTTGACAGTTCACATCAGTTAAAATCTGCACATTTTCTCTGAAGCTCCAATAGATTTTTTTTTATTCCCATTGCTGTCTGTTTTATTTATAATAACAGATGGAATGAGTAAATTGGAGATTGGAGAACGTCCCATCTCAAAGCAAGCACAGCAGACAGTGGAAAGACAGGGGAGCGGTTGTGGAAAGAAAGGAGAAGGTTAGAGGGAGAGTTCGGGGGTGTTGGTGGAGGGGATATTGGGCAGTGTCGGGGGTTTGTCATATAAAGAGCGAAGCCGTGAAATGGTGCTTGTAAAAGCCCGGCGCTGGTCGCCTCATTGAGTTGTCAATCTGCTCGGCAGGTCTCCCCGTATGATGAGACCTGTCAGAGAGCCACCGAGGGGGCGGGAGGGCTGGGGATGACCTAACGCTCCGTCGGCTCCCTCGCTTTTCTCCTCTGGAGGGGTTTTGAGTGACACCCCCGCCGGCCCATAATATGACCCCCCATGGCGTCACGGCAGCAGATGCGCTGGACCAATCAGGGAGCCGGCTCACTGGTCAGTGGAGAGGAATAAACACTGGAGGACACACAAAAGACATAGGTGGGAGAGGAATTAAGAAAGTAGACCAATTTCACAGGTTGATTAAACGTAACTAGCACCAAGAAGTTTGGCAGTCCTTTAGTTTTTAGCATAAGTTAACAAAAGAAAAACTAAATTATATATAGACAAAAATGTGTCAGATGTTCAATTAGGAGAACAGGAATTTGCAAATCATTAATCCAGCAATGCTCCTTTAAAGGAGGAGTGTTTGGGTAACTTCAGGGCTGAGCTTCTGGTAGGGTTTCTACATTTCAAAATTCCAGCCTCAAAACACTCAAGCTCACATTGGCTCTTCATTAATTACAGAGGCATCATAGCATATGGGCAATGAAGGTGTGTGTGTTCGGCACACTGGTCGCTGAGCATCACTAGTAATCACTAGTAACGTCTTCATGCTCAGATATGAACCACCACGGTGTGAACTGAGGATCACGTCCATTGAAGCAAACAGAGTTACATCGTCAGCAAAAAGGCAGAGATCACTAAAACCTCCACTGCTTCAAGTATGCGTTGAAAATCACAAACAGAAGCAGCGAGAAGGCAACGAGGGGAAATCCTTCGCTCTAGGTCATTTTTAGTTTTTTTCAGGCGGCGAGGGGGCAGGTGGAGACAACACACAGCCTCACCCGTTGGCCTTTAGTCACCTCTCTGTCTCCGTCACCTCCTTCCACCTATCACACCATCTCTTTGTCTGTGTCCGTCTCCAGAGTTCAGCTGTGGCGGACCAGACGCATTGTCCCCTTTGAGGAGTTGACATCTCTGTCTGTCACGTAGATGCAGACACAAAGACACACACACACACACACACACACATCCACAGCACTCTGTCAGTCTGGCATCCTGACAGATTCTCTTTCAGAGGTTACGTGTCAATCTGATGTGACAACCATGATAAAGACTTTAAGAATCAGTCAAACTCTCATTTTGAACAGGAATTCAACTCCAGATGAATAGTGTGTGTATTTGTAAGGTACTAGGTTGTATGTAATGTTTTGTAAGATAAATCTTAAGAACTAGAGTTTCAGTTTGTTTTATTTATTTTATTTTTTTATTTATGTTTGTTTTATGTTTAAACCACCTGGCTCCAGAACCTGCCAAATATCAATCCATCCATGCATCCATCCATCCATGCATCCATCCATCCATCCATCCATCCATGCATACATCCATCCATCCATGCATCCATCCATGCATCCATGCATCCATGCATCCATCCATCCATGCATCCATGCATCCATGCATACATCCATCCATCCATGCATCCATCCATCCATCCACCCATCCATCCATGCATCCATCCATGCATCCATCCATCCATCCATGCATCCATCCATCCATCCATCCATCCATCTCCATCCATGCATCCATCCATCCATCCATGCATCCATCCATCCATCCACTCAGTTAATGACCACCTCAAACCAAAGGAGCATCAAATGTCCAATTCAGACTTTCAGTTCCCAGTTCACTTTTTAAATTTGCACTAGTTGCTATTATAAAACATGATCATGTCCCATGTATTTTATGACAACCTACAGTGTTGTTGTCTAATAGCAAATAGCCAAGCACACACACACACACACACACACACTGTCTGTATGTACATGTGTCCTGCGTCTGCTGTAAAACTCACTCTCAAGTTTTGAGATGAGTGATTATATATTCATATAGAAAAATGGAAGCTCAAGTGACATTTTCATTGATTTGGCATACAGTTATAGACACACATGGCATAGATATAAACCCCTTTAATATCCCATACAGCCAACACATTACTGCCCTGCAGCCTTGGCTTAATTAAAACGTGGAAGGATGTCTCACTACAACGCTCTAGTATGTGGACTTTTATGGTGAATCCAAATCCTGTGGTGTGTGTGTGTTTTTATTTTCTAAGCAGTGCTGTGCCTCTGTTAGACCTCAGTGTCACACACACCCCCCTCTCTCATCCTGCCCTCTGTCTCTTTCTCACACACACACACACACACACACACACACACACACAGACCGGAATCCAAAAACACAAGCTGTTTTCATGCCACTGACAGATATATTTTAGGCAAACGTCTGCCGTTGTTTCCTGTCAGACGAATAAATGTCAACTCGCGACATCAGTCATGATTTAATTCATCCGTAGGGATTCATGTTCAGGTTCTCATCAAGTTTTAATGCTTTAATTTGATGGCAATAGCAACAAGCTCGACAAACAAGCGAACGTTACTCTGATTACGCTCCTGGTGTGCAAAGTTACAGTTGCTGGTTTAGCGAATTTCATGTGTTTTAAGTATGATTTCTTCAATAGAAAAAAAAACAAACAATTCAGACTCCACAGTGAGGCCTTTACAGGAACACGCGGGTTCCAGCGACACTTTGATGGCATGTGGTCATCGGCGGCTGGCGGCGGCAGCAGCATGTGGGACCACTTTGTTTGTGACACGCTGAAAAAGCTTCTTGTTCCCGGAGTTAAAAACGGAGCGTCTATATTTTAGGACAGTCGGAGGTGGGTGTTTGGTCCCGGCTTGGCTTGGCACGGCCGGGCCCGGCTCGGGAGGCCCGCTCCGACTGACCCGTATTTATTTGGACAGCCAGTAATGTGGCGAGCTGCAGCCCGGGAGACCGACCAGGAATGTGGCCGAAGGTCTCGTCTGGCCCCATCAAAAGACGAGCGTGAAGCCGCTCCGCCGTCTCCTCCAAGAAAACCCCCACAAACCATCAACACTGAGATTACCGCCGGACCTGCCAGGCCCAGCAGCGCGCGGATTCATGTCTGCCACAAGAAAGACATGAAAGAAAGGAGATCTGGGCGAAAACCAACGTTAAAATGATTAGTGGCAACGGCTTTCTTTTTGACACTGGCTTCACTGACTGATATCGCTGTGATGTTGCTGCTCTGAAACAAACATTTACATCTCTAACCACACACGCTACAATTCACCTCACCAGGTTTGATCCAACTCAGCCTGTTTCTGAGTGCAACTCAACCATCTCAATTGTTCTCGACAAGTTTACGTCAGAGCAACTCAATTTCAATACAAAACTTATTGGGTGGTCAAATGGCGTCATGTGAGTTGCCGTAACGTCTTTTACTTCCATTCTTCTCAGAAAATGTCCATGAGTAGAGTTACCGTCATTTCTTTTTTCTGATATTTATTACTTACTTATTTCACTTATTTCACTTCAGTCAGAATAAAGTCTCAAAAAAATAAGATTGAGAGTTAGAATTCCTTAAATAGATGTGTGCAAATTGTTATCTTAATTATTTATTTTGAATTTTGTGCAAGTGTTTTCTTGGTCATTTCTGTACTGTGCAGATTTTACAAACATCTTTCACTCCGTTGCTTTATTATCTCACCTTTTTCACGGCTCTCGTTTGTACCTCCACTCACACAAGTGGCCTCTTCATTTTTCAGAATTAGCTGCTGTGGCCAATACGACGCATTTAACTTCAGGCACATTTAAAGAACTAGACGTGGGTTTGATCTATCTTGTCATAAAACCGGGATAAATCCCACAGAGTGCAAAACGTTGCATTCACAAGGCAAAATATGAAACTCTCCAGCACTTCAACAAACATGCATCAACTGCGGCCAGTTTGTGTGGAACCAGCGTCTTTAGATGAGGTGTTTGACTTTTCAGCACTCCTGTTTCTCCTGCTTCTTTGCAAGAAGTCAGATTATCCTTTTAGTTCTGTGCATTCAGCAAAATCAGTCAACAACTCCGATATATTTGGAGATTTATTTCATCTTATTTCTATGCTTCTGTAGTAAAAACTTCAGCATTATAGCCCAGTCTTCGTTAAAGAGATTATTTTGTCTGTCTTTGGAGTCTAGTGTAGATAATACACCTCCGGATTGTTTAAGGAGCTAGAAGAAGAAACCCTTTTCACAAATGTGAACTTTGATGAGATAACATGGAAAATGGAAAATGTCTGAGAAACCAAAAGTGCTTCAAACCTGAGTTTACAGCCATGTTCCTGGCTCTGTGACGCGGTTCTTATCTCCACAAATGCTGCAAAATGAATGTGTGTAAACAGGTGAATGAATCAATTTATTTCATTCATACATAACCCTAGTATTGTGGGTACGTAGGAAATCAATCCCTTTTTTTTATCAAAAAATAGCCTCTGACAAATACCCCATATTTTAAAAAATAGCCTATTTTTTGATAAATAGGCTATTTTTTGATAATAATTTTTATTACCAAAAATAGCCTCTGACAAATACCCCATATTACATAAAAAACTATTTAATAACCAAAACTATTATAAACTTGGTCCACTGACAATTGAATGCAGGTTACACGCAAATGCATTGAATTTCAAGGCTAACAATGATAATCAGCATGTATGTCATTAGTTTTGCATGCGTCTATTCACAAATATATTAAATAAAACTTGACTTGGACTCACACAAAAGACTCATCAACGAGACATTTCAATCAAAGGAAGAAGAGTCATTAAGATACATATCAACATATCTGGGAACCAGGAACATCTGTACATTTTGTGACGATCCAACCTGAGGATATTCAGATATTTCAGTGGTTAAGATAAAACACGTTGACCCGCTGCAGGAAACCCTTTCATATAATGATGCAGCAGAAAGCGAGGCAGTGCATGAGGTTCAGCTCCATCGGCTACAGGCTTCGAGTGTCACAGTGAGCCCAGTGTTTTTGGGGGGAGTCGGCCCCGGCTCCTGAAATCCTGCTCTTCCTCTCCTCTCACCTTTTAATTGGTGCGAGCGGCCGCCAGCCTGTCAGGATGTCGCGGCGCTGCGTGACGCCTGCCTTTCCTCCGCTGCAGCTCGGACAGAAAGGCCTCTGTCCGCCCGCTTTCCAGCAGCAGCCAGACATAACTCGCCTGCTCTGTTCACCTCCATTGTTTAGTTATGAGTTTATAAACGCCTGCGCCGGGAAATAAAATGTCTAATTTTAGCTACAGCACGCAATGAAGTCACTGTAAAAGTAAAAAACGCTCAATTTTCTGCTATTTTTGCTTTTCCTGTGCGTCACCTCAGCTTGAGGGACAGAATCTGGTAAATCCATATCATCCAATCTGGATTCAGTCATCGATTTATCGACGTTTATGAAAGTTGTGTAGCTACAACACAAGAGAAGTTAAAGACAAGTATAAGCATCTTAAAGGATTTTTACACCTTAAATGATGATTAATATGACATTGCTGTACTTTGCTTGATCTAACTTTACCTCGTCTGAGCAGATCCCATTCAACAGGACGACATGTCTCCTTATTGGTAGGCGTTGTGTTAAAGGGATAATTCAACATTTTGGAAAATTCGCCCAGTTCTTATAGTCATAGCAATAGCACTGTTTGTGAGAGCTAGCACGAATAACAGTAAAAAGTTATTACAATGTCAATTTATAGGTTAGTAGAACTTTTATTGCAGTGTGTGTTCAGTATTTCACAGCAAAACCCTTCTGACCCTCACTAACCGATAGATATTACTAAAGCTGGAAAAAAGTCTGGAACAGGTGAGGATTCGTGAGCAAAACTTCTCCTCCTCAAGCTTCGCCTTGTTTTCATTCCTCTGACCTTTGGATCCGTTTGTAAAACGAAGTTAGACCTTCCTCCGCTTAATGTTTAGCTTAACTCCACCGTCTTTTTCATGAACTCGTCCGGGCTGTACCAACCCAAGCAGCCTCCTGGTTCTGGTCCGTGCTGTGAGTTTATCCCTTTATTTTACTTAACCCTCTCTATGTCTATTCGTAGCCATTCTGGAGCTTTTCATGGTATCACAGCCTCTTCCTCTGCAGAAGGAACAGAACATTAAAGACACTTTAAGGACTTCTTGTCCAAGTAGGCTTCAATGATGAGATTAAAAGTTCATTTTTGACCTTGAACGCAGCAGCAGACAAAAGAATATTCACATCCTCTGCTTAAATCTTGTCAAATGTGTAGATAAAACCTCTACAGTGTTAATCTTCAGTAAATGGTGGATTCCTCTCTAACAACATCGATATCTCATGTGTAGTGTTTCTGGGAACGGCACCAGGCGGATAACTCGCCTCCCCGCGTCTGTCTCCTTCCTTTGTCCCCGGATCATTAGCGTCTTCTGGAGCCGCCGTCCCCCTGTCTGCCTGCCTGTGTGCAGGCTGACCCGTAGCTGTGCGGGCAGACGCCGGTCACGGCTCCCGTCTCCCGGTCACCGGGGCTCTCGCCAGACTGTCTCACACCCCACGGCGCTCGGAGTCTGCAGCCCAGGGCTCGCTTCACTGGAAGCCGCGCTAGGGTCTGGACGCTGCTCCCGTTGTCATGTCTCGGAGGGTTTCTTTTTGTCTTTTTCTTTGTTTTTCATCCAGGTGTCAGTCAGTTTTCTCATGAAGCCGGTTTGCAAAGATTGTGAGCAACTGCAGGATTTTGATTGATGTTGATAGACTAAGTAAAAAAAGAGGAACCTTAAGATATAAAAAAAATACTAGGGGTGGAAGTTAATTCAAAAAATAGTCTAATAAATACTGGTTTTGTAATTAAGTAAATGCATTTAATTGTATAACAATAAAAATTTGCTCCAAAAGCAACATTTATTTTGTGTCCTGTAAATGATTTTTATTCATTATCTGTAGCACATTTTTTAAACCTCATCTTCTAAACCTCATCTTGACGTATTCATTTTCTTCCTGATGACACCTGTCATTTGTTTGGGTTTGGGATGCCTGTTTGGACTTGGCCTAGAACCAGAACCAGAACCAGAACCGCCAACAGCTCCACAGTTTCTGTGCACCCTGTGACATGTTTTGTCTTTCAATGAATGTCGTAGGTTCAGCACTTCTGTGATATACAAAGTCTTTTCTGCACAGTTTGTAATAAACCACGCCATTGTCAACTCTTCCATATGATTTTTTTTAAACAGAAATTCACCGTCCAGCACAGCTTTCATCGTGTAGTCAGAGCTGTGTGTGTCAGTGTAATCATTGTGAAACCACGACAGAATATCTGCGTTGTTTGGCATGATAACTGTGATAAAACTCCATATCTTTGTAATTAATTACTTTTAATTAATGTGTTAATGTCCCACCCCTAAGAAATGTGTTTTCACTGGCAAAAACATGAAAGATGGGGGGTAGACTATGCCTTTTATTTGGTGTATTTATCTGTATTTGTCTCTTTTTGAATTGGAAATTGAATTGTCCGTGTTTGTGTGTGTGTGTGTGTGTGCGTGTGTGTGTGTGTGTGCGTGTGTGTGTGTGTGTGTGTGTGTGTGATGCTGGTTTATTTGCATTTGTGAGATTACATTTTTACATACAAAAGCATTGAGACAAAAAAAACTCCACCTCGTGGTTGACCTCTGACCTCTGAGTGAGAGCAGAGGGTTACTTTCTCTGCCCTCCTCCTCTTCTTCCTCCTCTTCTTCCTCCTCCTCCTCCTCCTCTTCTTCCTCCTCCTCCTCCTCCTCCTCTACCTCCTCCTCTTCCTCCTCCTCCTCCTCCTCCTTCTCCTCCTCCTCTTCCTCCTCCTCTTCCTCCTCTTCCTCCTCCTCCTCCTCCTCCTCCTCTTCCTCCTCCTCTTCCTCCTCTTCCTCCTCCTCCTCCTCCTCCTCTGATCACACCAGCTGGTCCCCGTCGTGTGTTGGGGGTCTGCGGACGAAAGCAAAACAAGCGCGAACAAAGACGCAGATTTGTCATCGCCGACAAAAACAACAAATCTTGGAGGGAGCGGAGAACTCTGAGCAAACCACAAACATTTATCCGATGTTATCTGGATCTTTCCGTGTCCACACTCAAAACTGATCAATTTGAAGCCTCCTTCTCTTTCTATGTATATTTCATACTTCTTTCCTGGATGTTTAAAAATTCTCCTTTTTCGTGAAACTTTACATGCAAAGTTTGGTATATCTGATATGATGGTATCTCATTGTCCTGTTGATACTATTGCCTGTGCTCTAATCTTGAAACGCTTAAAAAAGTTGAGGAATTGCTCAGTATTATAAATAATACTCTTACATGTTTTTTTTAATGCTGGGAATAATGAGACGATATATACATATATATATATACATATATTCATTCATGTAGATCATTTCCAGCGACCACATCTTGGTTTTACATTTCTATTTATGACCAAATTAAAAAAACTAAGTGCCAATTAACACACAGAGGTATTCTTATTTGGGGTAAAGTCCGGATTACTGTATTTCCAAAATATCTTCCACCACTAATATTCCTTCTAATAAAAGCATAGTGGATGGCGTTATTAGTGGCAGCGCTTGTTTTTGTTCCAGAGAGACTGGGAGACTCCAGTTGTGCCGCCTGCGTCGGCGCGTTCGACGCTGCTGCCAGTTTGTTTTAATTAACCTCCTACTGGGATCCTCTCTGGTCCTGAATGTGGACGCTGCTGCCCACTTTCCCCTTGGGTGTGTGTGTGTGTGTGTGTGTGTGTGTGTGTGGGGGGGGGGTGCATTCCCAGTCAGGATCTCTGGGTCCCGACAGGGAGACAATGATCCGTGCTTGTTCCCTCGTAAACACAGACATGACTAAACCCACAGTGTTCCTCATCACTGACCCCCCCACTACCCCCCACACCACTCAGCATGGTCAGGGAAAAAAGAAAAAGGCAAATGTTCTTCAGGGATCAGTCAAAGTCAACTTTCCCCGCTGGTTCTCGGCAGGACGGGACTCCCACGGAATTCCTTATCTCCTGGACACACACACACACACACACACACACGCGGCTCCGCTCCGACATGTTTGACTGACTGAGGGCGTGTAAACAAAGTGTTGATTGAAGTATTTATATTCCAGAGCGGGCGTCTGGCAGATGTGTTTGCTCGCCCAAGGGTTCCCCCATCCGGACGGCGGGAGCGGATCGATGGCGGCCGTTCTGCTGGCTCCGTGCGGCTCGGCTTACTGGAAAAGCTGCAGCAAACGGAACGAAGCCTTCCGTATTTTTTCCCCAGCCGGGTAGTTCAGAGAAGCTGCCAGTCACCACCGGCAATTTTTTTTGTGTGTTTTTTTTCCTTTCACCACATTTGATGATCTTTCCACACCCCCACAATATCCAGTTCTATGAATATGTAAACAGAAAGAAGAGAGTTTGTAGCTTCACATACAAAAATACATTTTGTTCTAGATGCAGTTTTTTTTTGCATTTTCCACAAAAACTTGAACGTTCCGTAAACCATTTTCACCCAATAATCCATTCATCAGAGGGAAAGGTGAGGAAAAGGGATATATATATATATATATATATATATATATATATATATACACTACTGTCTACTGAAATATCCTTATTATTGAAAGAAAATTGTTAATGTTTTGAATGACTATTCTAGCTGCAAATGTTTTTAATGCAACATCTACATAGGTGTATAGAGGCCCATTTCTAGCAACCATGCATCACCTGTAAGAACACGACCAGACCTTAAAAACCTTAAATTGTCTGATTAAAAATAACAATGAGCTGTTTAATCCTCAGGAGGGAATGATTGGAATCTGAGAACAAACATGGTGCGATTGTTCAGCCACGTAAAGGATGTTTTTCTTGAGCAGAACCCATTAGGTTTTCATGATATAGCTGATTTGATATGGCTATACCTTTATCTGATCCTGGCAATCACCACCAGCACAGTGCATTAAATGTGAGAAATAAAAAATGCCGGATTCTGATTATTGTAGTGGGAAGCTTGAGGAGGTCGTGGTTGTGAGATAGTTTCATACGCAGCACAAAAAGACAATGAAGCTCAGCCGAGGATCAGAGTTGCCTGTTTATGAACTTACAGTATGTGTGTGTGTGTGTGTGCGCGTGTGTGTGTGCGCGCGTGTGTGTGAGAGAAAGGGAGAGATTTTAAGGCGGCTGAGAAAACAAACACACGCACTTTCACAGAGGAAAAGGGGGGAATATAAACAGGAGGAGGATGGCTGCTCTTCCGGACTTATAATTACATATTTCATTGATGAGGGATGAATAGCGAGGACAACCTCAGTCTTTGGTTTTCATTTCGCCTGCTTTCATCCACGTTTTTCTCCATGTGCTCCACAGGCCCACAAATAAGCTTTAAAGGCACTTAGAGGACCAGTATGTGAGATGTAAGATGATCTATTGGCAGAAATGGTATTTACTGTTCACAAGCATGTCTCCATTAGCGCATAATCACCTGAATAAATGTTTGAATTTTTCATGTTTTACTGGTACCTTAGGTGTGAGGGGAGGTGTTTTCCGTTGGTTGCAATCTGCGATCCCACCACTAGATGCTGCTGAATCCTACGCACTGCTCCTTTAAGGAGGCATTGTACTCATCACTCTACTAACTGTTTTTAGTTAATTAAGACACTTTATGAGTCGCTTTAACTTTTGAGTCTTAAGAAACACTCTCATCTTACAATAATCACATATTATATTTTTCCTACTTAAATTAAATGTCCTATAAAAGTTGAATCTAAATTGGTTACATTTTGCCTTTAACTGATCATTTAACTCCTTAGGAATTTCCAACTCCTTTGGAATGCAGCAGCTATCATGCAGCAATCCACTTTATTCAACCCTCCGTGTTCACAGATATGATTCCATGGTACAAATGGACCTAATTGCCCAGGAATGGCGTCGGTTCACAACAGAGCGACACTCCTCAGCACTGCGTTGTTTCACCCGTTAAAAAGTGTTTCACGCGATCGCGGCCTCGTGAAGTTCTGCAGTAACCGGTCGTCTTTGTGTTTTTTTTAGGGCCCTCTCTGTGCGCCACGGACACACGAGAGGTGACCCGCGAACGCGACCACGCCTGCAGCCTCCACACGCACAGAGCAGCAGACGCCGCGTCGCAGAGAGGTTTTACCGACAAGTTGAGCAGAATCCTCAAGTGAGGAAACATGTTGCCACTTTGTAGATGTGGGAAGCAATTCTGGTTGATTTCAAGAGTTCAGGCACTTTAACATCTTCGAGTTGTACAGAAAACATCTTGAATCCAGTTGCCTTTCTCTACAAATCTTCAAGACTTTAACAGAAAATAATATTCTCAGTTCAAAAATTCTACTCTAACCCCAAACTGATTGAAAATATCACAAAATATCTGAAAAAAAGGCAATTTCGCTGAAAGACGGAGTGTTAGTGTGAAACAGAGCATTAACGGGTTATCTGGATGATCTGTGGTTAGTGCCAGTCGTTTTACGGTCTGCAGGAGATCGTGTGGAAGGTGAAAGGTTTCCGGTTCCACTGTGAGAACTTGTCGCCCGACGCGGCACCCGAACACAACGCTTCAGCGGAAATCTGCCGCCGCGATCTGCCAGAAAATCACGTAAGTCTTATGCTCGCTGAAGCGTACGATGCGAAGACTCCAGCTTAAACGCTGCTCTGAGATTTGTTCTCTACGTTCGAACACCCTGAGGCTCAAAGAGCAGGTTAACACTGGTTATTTGAGGAAAATGTGGTTAATTTTTGCCCGATATTGCGATAAAATGATTTTATGCTTCCAACATGCTGTTGATTGCCGACACCGATTTTTTTGCAAACATGAATCAAAAAAACTGATCTTAATCTACGGCCTAGTTCTCTACTGAAGCTTGTGCAGGACTTTTACATACAAATGAACCATAGATGCTGTTACGTTCAAGCCAAACAAGTTCACACAATGCTGATTAAGCTGAATGCTTTTCTCTACTTCACAGTCTACAGAGTTGTCAAATAGGATCTGAAGCAGGATTCTCAGGCAAGAAAATAACCATTTAGGTTCCCAGTATGTGGTCAGTTTAGCCAAATAACAGCTGTTTCTGTGTTCGTAGCAAATAAAACTAAAGCAGTACAGCATTAAGCACGGTGTGTCCAGGTCATTCACTTTAATGAAAACAGACGTCTTAAACATGATGGTGATGATGTGTGATGCTAACCAGGCCACTTACAAACTAAATTTATATTTAAATAAAAAACATATTTACCGTAGAGGAAGCATATAACCTCCAGGAACTGCATGCATGTGTGTGTGTGTGTACTTTTATGTTTTTTTTTTTTAACTTACTTTACAGTAGGAAGCATTTAAAACTTCAGAGGCCTAAATTGCCACCTGGATCTCCCGTGCCATTAGCCGCCCTCGCAGGAGAAAGTCGAGAGCCAATATGCACACACGCACACTCACACGCACACACACACACTCACACGCACATACTACAGACCCATTGACGCACATTGGACTTAATGACATCCAATCAGTCACATCCTAAGTCCTCCATACAGCAACAATTACAGGCTGCAGCGGACGCTAATCGCTCACATCAGCTGAGTAATGACTCTGCAGAGGCCCGGGCAACCTGCTGCTTCATAACGACACTTGTGCATAATATTAAAAGGAAGTGGCTGTTTTTTAAAAGCGGGTGTCCGGCCTCATGCTACTTTTTAGCAGGATCAGTAGTTTCTTTTTTTTTTAATGATTTTATCCTAGATCCATATCACTCAAACATGTGTTTTTCTTCTTTTTTACTTACGGCAGTTTGATGTTTGGGCTTCATTGTGCAGAATAGTGCAGTTTTTTTTTTTTACAATTATCTGATAAAAGGTGAAAGTTCCCCCATGTCTATATATATATATTAACGGGGTATACCATGCACCTATGCATGACCTATGACCTATGCTTCTTTAAGAGATAAATTAAAGGATGCAACAGGAAGAGTCAGTTCAGAGAGAAGCCACTCTCATAATCATGAAGATCTATTTCTCTTTCTGGACAGAAATAGCAGTGTCGGCCAGTGTTAGCGTCTGGCTGTATCCGGCTGTTTTTTTAAGGCTCCTCCTCCTCCTCTTAGCTTGTTACTGGCGCATGTGGTGACCTCAAGGAAGTGGTTGTCGTTGTTGAGAGTGGATGTGAGTGCTGCTTTTAAAAAAAAAAAAAAGGGTGATTTATGAGACCTCTGGGTTCCCCTTTTTGTCTTTACAGCTGCAGTTTCCTCACGACCGAGTGTCTCTCAGACACCGCACTCTTAAACGTCCTTTGTGGTTTTGTCCTTGAATGTCGAGGACTGAAAAGCTGCTGACCCGGGACTGAGGGGAACAGGGACGTAGTGAACGCGTCGGCCCACCTGCCGCTGCTCCTCATGCTGCTCCGCTTCACTTTAGCTGTTTTAAACGTATATTATACGAGATCTGGTGCAAAAAAACGTGTGCACCATCAACAGGTGAAAAGCAATCTACAGTAAATAAAACACACAAGACTTACAATAATTTTATATGCAGAAAAGAAGGTTCCACAAACCCTTTATTTTTTGGCCTCTTTACAGTAATGTGCAAACAATGATAATAACACTAGGGTTGGACTTATGAATGAATATATGCAAAGCTGTATGTCAACAGTCAATGTATTGTTATGTATGTTAATGTTTTAATAAATAACAATGTTGTATCTTGAAAAAACTGAAACTTCAGGATTCACAGAATAAAATTCAAAAAACAAGAATATTACTGCAATGCAATATATGCATATGTATATGTGTATTTTTTTTTTTGGAAGCTGTGGACCATCCAGTTGGACAAACCTAATGCAGGAATCTTAAATTCAGCTTTAAAGCTGCAAATGATGCCAAAAGTTTCAAGAGCACAGACATAACCTGAAATATGTCCACTAACATTTTTGTTGCAAAGTGAACCTGAAAAAGATCTAAAATAGAACTTAATTGGATAGAAAAGTGTGTGCATAAAAAAAAAATCTAGATGTGTGTACTTGTGGCTTATCCAGTAGTTATAGATAACAACATCTTTAGCATGTATGAGTTGATACTACTGCAACTTTACAAGTTTATTGTACTGAATCTCTACAAAAAAAAAAGAAGCTAGTTCCCAAAAACTGAAATGCAAACATCAACAAAGCCTCTGCAGTGGATCGAGTGCTTCCAGCGAGTTCAGGGGAAAACAGGTTAACACAGTGCGTGGTTTTATTGCTGCTCCGCGGGGGGGCTCAGCGTGTCTGAGATGAGTTATCACCAGGGCCGGGAGACATAAATCTACCCTGACACACGCGCTCTGCCAGCCAGGAAACAAGTCAGTCAGTGAGGCCAGGCGGGCCGGCCGGGCCGAGCCGAGGGGTCGGCCGAGGAGACCGGCCGCCAGCGGGACTCGGGGCGCCGGGCGCCGGCCGGGGCCAATTAACGCCGCAGCCAGTCAGGTAAGAAGCCACTGATGCAGATCAGCCACTGTCAGCACAACAACACGCATACATGCTACGTGGGGAGGGTGAAAAGGAGATCAAATGGGAACCTTTTATGCATAAAATGCAACTGGAAGTGGTTCACAGTAAAAAGAGGGAAAACACCACAACTCTGCAAAAATACAGATAAAAATAGAAAAAAAGGACTATAGGAGAAAAGAATCACAATATAAGATTAAAGATAAAATAAAACTAGAGTATAACATGGGTCTTGTGGCTACAGAGCTTATTTCTCTTATTTGTTAGAAGAAGGTTTATCATATTAGAATTTAGCCAAGAAACTAGACATTAGGTGATGTTAGATTAAATTTTTTATATAAAAGGATCATAGATTACATAGATACTACATACTAAAATTACGTGTTGTAAACCATCCTCTATATGTAAAACCACGAACACAAATGAAAATGAAAAAATAGTACAGTAAAGACATAAAAGGGTTTTTTTTATAAAATAAAAATGTGTTTTTTAAAATGTTTCCATGCTGGAATATGTTTGATATGTGATGATTTTGCACACACACACACACACACACACACACACACACACACACACGCACACACACACACACACACACACACACACACACACACACACACACAAGCAAACAGGAAAGTGATTGGGTGTTTTTATCTGACGGGTCTGCCACGGTGCTTCGATGCTTTCAAACCGCAGTTCGTGATTTACCAAGCAATTGTGAAAATAAATATGTGTATGCGAGCTTTACAAGTAAAACCCCGTTTTTAAATGTGTCCACAATGAAAACAAAAAAACTCAGATTTTCGTGGTGAAGATGTGGTGGCTGAGCATGATTAGAAGGCCCCTGTGTGTGTGTGTGTGTGTGTGTGTGCGCGTGTGTGAAGAGACTATAAGTCAGCCGGCCAGGCTTCAGCCCGCTGAATAAGCGAGTGTCTCGCTGTCTGTCTGGCCGACAGGGCGGTCAGGTGATTACAAGGACGCCATTGGGTTTTACAGCAGAATAATATGGCCACTGTTCGCTCCCTTCCCTTTCTCTCCCACTCCATGAGGATATAGAGGGGCCGGCAGGGGAGTGATTAAGATTTTAGGAAGCTGCCTGGCTGGTTCAGGGGTGAGAGGGTAAAGAGTGGGGATTTATTAGGGTCATAAATTAGACCCAGACGTCCTCCTACTCGGCCCCGTTTCCCCCCTTCAACACTCCCTCCTCTCCATCGCCTTTCTTTTCAAACCCACCCTCCCTTCTTAACACTCTCTACTTTCATTTAAGACTCTTTGGCGGTTCGCAATTTTTTTTTTTTTTTTTTAGACCGGACAGTCAAAAGGAAACAAGACGTACGATCGATAGGCAAAGGTGGACTTTAGCGGCAGTGCCGGGAAGTGGAGTGGCCATATCCCAGGGTGAGAGCCACACACACAGCGGAGGCTTTCAGGTTTGACCTACAAATCTTCCTCTAATGTTTGTGGATGTGTCAGCTCCACAGAGATTCCACTGTACTCCGGCGTGTCCCTAACAACCCCTAAAACCTCAGAGTTTGCTTTGAGAGGAAACAGGGACAGTCCCTAAATACAGAGATCCTCCTTCAGAGGAGGTAAAAAATTCAGTTTTAAACTACGTCTCCTTGAGGAACTGTAACTATTAATGTGAAAGTAAGTAAAATAGTCAGGTCAACCATTCAACTTTGCCCATAACTAAGAGATAAATCTCTTGTTTTCATTAAGCCATTAACAAAAATGTGAAATAACATCCCAATAGGGCTGTAACTCAGGGTTAATTTTGATTATTGTTTAATTCTTAGGTTATATTCTCTACTATTCTATTAGTTGTTTTATGAAAAAGTGCCAAAGATGATGTCTGTTTTTTTCCCATTCAACCATTCACCAGAAGATATTGAGTTTACAGTCAGAGAAGACTGAAGAAACCAGTAAATATTCACATTTGAAGAGTTAAGAGAGTTTCATTTAACACATTGACTCAAAGTAATTAATGGATTATCTAAACAATCAGTGAACTAATCACAGCTGCAAAAAATCTGCAAAAAGTGAGACAGACAATCAGTGTTGGGAGTAACATGTTATAAAAGTAATCCATTAGTGTAATGCATGGCTTTTTGCTGTAACCCAGTAATGTAAGACATTACAAAAAATAGTCATATTTAATCTGTCAGTAATGTGCGTCAGAATGCATTTTTTTTAGACTAGATTGAAGTGGTGGATTTTTTTTGTTTTACCTTCATAACAACAGCGAGATCAGCAGCAGTGGAACGCCCACATTGAATATTCCACTTCCTTCTCCTTTTGGCTCGTCCAGCTGAGTGAACCTGCAGAAACATCAGATAACACGTTCTCCAGATGAACTCAAATACTTTATGTTTGTGAGAAATAAGGATCGTTGAAGATCGTCATAACGAAATTACACTTTGTGGCAAACAGAACCAGAAATTTAACTAAACGACAGCAAGGTAGTAGTAGGCGTAATACCTTACGTTTCAGATGATTTTGATTCCTTCACAATTGCAACATTCATTTTAGTAATTGTGCATATCTTAAACAAAGACAAAATATTTTGGTTGCATCTGGTATTTCTGGTAGCTTTGTACTGAACAACAGCAGCAGTTGCAGCAGAGACAGGAGTGCATGAACAGCACATTGGCAGAACAGCCTTATGGGTTGCATAGCACCAAACAAGTGTAAAATCTGCAGGTGGCAGATCTGCTCGTCTGGAAACACCCGGATCAAACCTGCGAAATAAAGAAAGGCAAACATTTCTCGTGGTGAGGACGACAACAACACGACTTCACAGTCGCTCCGCCGCCGCCGCCGCCGGCTGCTTCTCTCCTCGCTGCTATTTTTCGATCATTAAAGGCCCGGTGGGTGTGTGTTGGTCCTCCGATTAAAGGGCGGCCATTGAGGAGTGTGTGTTTTGTGGTCTGAGCCCCGACGGTTTGCAGGACGCCATACGGGCCCAGACTGACGCGGCGGCACCACACTGAGATCTGAGCGCGTGTGGTTGAGGTCTGAGAGGGAGGGGGTGGCTGGCACCGGGGCATCAGGTTGTAATTCATAAACTAACGCTGATTCTTAACCGTACCTAGGAAACCAGGAGGGGCAGAAAGGATCTCACGTCATAAAGAAAAAGAAAAGTCCTTATTTTAACAATCTACACGTCAAAGAACAAACAGAAACACTCTTTCATTTCTCTCCTGTGTCTCAAAGCTGTTTTACTTCACTATTTTCATTTCATTCACTCTAGAAATATAGATCAACGGGTCATTATGGTCTCAATCTCTTAATTCAGGCCCTCTAATAAGTGTGCTGAGGCTCATTTTACTGCATCACATTACTGCTTCTTTCATGTGTCGTGCGGGTATTGATTGACAGTTGTGATTGACAGCTGTGATTGACAGACGTGTGAATGCTAAGCTTTGCCCACAGCAAAAGCCTATGATCTACAATCATGTATAAGTGTCTCATAAAGCAACATATATAGTTCACAAGTCTGGGAGATGCTGCCAATATCCATCAGAAGAAAGACTAAGGTCCCAACTACACGAACGACCTCTGAAGCACACCAACACGGCACTTATCTGGAGAAACAAGTGGAGAGATGAAAAAATATCAGATTGACTAGATTAGAGTAGTAACCCCAATTTGGATCTTTTTCAGATTCATGATGTCAAAGCACGGCCCGTGCACGCTCACAGATAAATAATTTTAGGATGATTTGCAGCTTTAAAGCTGAATTTAAGATTACTGCCTATCTACAATCTGCGTAAATGTGTTTTAGAATCACTAATGTGTTGTGCTGCGCATGTTCAATGCGTTCTTTCACACAGGTACCACAGGCCTGGTATGGTATTACAGGCTTTCAGCATGCTTTCTCCAGGTAGTCTGAGATATGTGTGAAAGGAGATTTTCTTTTTAAATGGGGCCTAAAATAACCGCCACGTTGCTCGGCCTTGCAGATGATGTCTTTTTCCTGGCGTAAACCTCTCAAGATCAGCTCTGTAACATGCTTTGCACCGTGCTTTACTCCCGCTAGCATGGCCTGTGACAGCTAAGACCCCCCCAAAAGTATGCAATAACTTTCTAACTTATGTTACAGCCAAGTTCACTTACTATGGGCACTAAAAAACATGAATACATGTAAATCACTTGAAAATATAAGTGTAAAACCTTTAAAAATGTTATTTGCTTTTCATTGGACACCAAGGAAAAAAAGTAATGGAACTAGTATACTATCTTGTGGCACATCAGCAACATTGTAAACCTGCTTAACCATTTATGAAGATATGAGAATATAATGTTTTACAATATTTTCAATAGCCTTATGAAAACTAATAACACCTGGATGAAAGTGTAGCATATCACTATTTAGTTTTGGTAAAACAATTGCTGGAAATAGGAGCTTTACGACTAATGGACTATTTGACACCATTTAAAAAAAGTACATTATGTTGTTTTTACACCATTCACTTCATTTAGCCTCGTAAAATGAAACTATTAAAAGGCAAAGAGAGAGAGAGAGAGAGTTCTGTCTCCAACTTGAGCGGGGTTGGTTTTGACAGCCGTAATGACTCCTGGAGGGATTAAAGTGGCTCAGTTAAATATATTTTTCAACACGACATCACGGCCCAGAACACGGGCGAGAAAATCGGAGAAGTGCATGTTTGTGCGGCGGGAGCAAAAAAAAAACGAAGTCGACCGTTTGCTGTTTTTCTCTCTGAAAAAGGTGTTATCAAAGTGATCTGCTGACCCCCCCCCCCCCCCCTCTCCGTTTACATACAGTATGCACCCTTCTTCCTCACCTCCGCCCCCCTCCCCGCTCGTTTCGTCCCAGTGAGCGGTCCATTGACGCACCAAGGGCTCCTTTCACCAGGCCCGCGTCTGTGGCTCTTTTCAAGCCGCCCCGTCTCCAGCGAGTGTGGCCTGACAGAGGAGGTTTTCAAACCGACCCTGACAGTGATGAAACGCCTCCGGTCCGGTCCGGGAGCTGCAGTTAAACATACAGCGGTGAGAGTGTTGACTGAGACCAGGAGTCTATGTAAGTGTGTGTGTGTGTGTGTGTGTCAATGTGTAAGTAGTTCTACTAAAAAGTCAAACAACGAACAGAGGCCTATTTGATGCAGTTTGATAGGTTGTACACGGCGGGCCTGATCTGGGAGGATCGCAAAGAGTGAATTAAATTGCGCGTCGAGTGGATTGTGCATGTGTTTGATAGAAATTTTGTGCACGAATAACCTCATAAATGACAGGTGCAAAATAGCTTAAATTAGAGTGTTGCATCTTTTGTAAGTTTGCATGCACAAAATGAGCTCTTCTTCAGAAAACGTCTGAACGGCACAATATGGACCAATGATGCACAAATCTGCAGATGGAGAAGTGGTTTCATCAATGAATTACTATAATAAGGACAGAAATAAACATTTTAAAATAAAGTAGTAAAGCTGTTTCTTACTTTATGTTACAGAGATTATCATTCACACAGTATATTTATCCAATTTGTACTGCAACGTGTTTTGTGGTTTAAACACACGATCGAAATCAACAAATATGTCAGACTGCACGGAAACCTCAACACAACCTCACATCAAGGAACATTTTGAACATGCACAGCACAACGTGGTAGTGATTCAAAAACACAGGCGAATCGATACGGATTATGTGGATCTACTTTACGCAGTAATCTTGAATTCAGCTGTAAAGCTGCAAATGTACCTAAAGTGCACAGATACAGTATAACCCTCAGATCAGACCAGCTTCTGAGAGGGGGGGCAGGTTTATTCTGTTTATTTGTGAAGCAGATTTTAACAGCAGGTAATTCAAAGTGCTGCACATGAAAAGAGGGATCAGCCGTCTCCCTGGCTGTGTCTCCCTGCAAACAGCTGCAACTTTTCCAAAGAGGGGTTAGTTTGACAAACTGACTGAATCTACATGGGGAGCATATAAGCATAAAGATTTCAGCCTCCTCTGTGATTACTCAGGGCAACGATACTTCTGCTTCCTGTCAGGTTGTAGACTGGACGCAACAGGTTACTTTTCACATTCTCCTAATCGCTTTAGTTCACTTTTTGGACTCTTTAATTAAAAATGTCAAATCCTACACAAGGTTTTGACCAATTGGGATGAAAATAACCCACAAGACATGCATCCTAACGTCTGGAGAAGAAAGCAACGCGCTCTCTTTCGTGCTTTTCCTTTTCGGCGAGTACGATGGACGGATGAGGAAGAGGAGGTGGTGGTTTACTGCAGCAGGTCTCATTAGGAGCTCAGGAAGAACACGAGGCGCAGGAAGTCAGGCACTCGCTGTCCTGCTCTGCCCCGCTGCATACCTTTTACTACTCTGTTATGGTCTGCTCTGTCTCAGTGTGTGTGTGTGTGTGTGTGTGTGTGAAAAAGAGTGAATGAGAGCCAGAAAAACAGACACTGGCAGTGATAAATTTGGTCAGAGCATGTGTTGGTACAGAAGAAGACGGCGTGAGCGTCTGTGCGTCCGCTGGGAGGAGAGACAGAGCAGTATGAACACACACACACACACACACACACACACACACACACACATGTTTAAGCGTGCACGTAGCGAGTCCGGGGCAGTAGTTTCCTGACGTGGAAGTGAATGTGACTATTACTGAGGTATTAATGTCTCCAGATTGCAGCCTGTTCCTGCCCCTGCATCCGCCGGCACTCCTCAGTCCACAGCCGTGAAATTGGAAATTGGGACCATGTGTTGTTGCGGCTGCTGCACTCCTGTCCTCCTCCTCCTCCTCCTCCTCCTCCTCCTCCTCCTCCTCCTCCTCCTCCTCCTCCTCCTCCTCTTCATCCTCCTCCATCGACACGTACAGTAGCGCGGCGTCTCCTTCCGTCATCTTCCTCCTCTGCGACTCTTCAAGGTCTTCGTTTACTTCCGACGTTCCAATTTGGAACAAAGTACAAAGTATTTGACGATACTTTCAGATAGGGACGAAGGAGAAAACTTTCACACAGTCCGTGCGTGTCGTTTGAAGCCTGAGAAAAAGGAAAGCCTCGTCCTCCCTTTCCGCTCACCTGACCGGTCGCTAGGCGAGGCCGTACAAGCACCTTGTTTGAATCATGTTGAGGCTTCAATTGAAACAGGGATGAAGTCCAGGAATTCAAGAGCAATAAAAGAAGGGTGGAATACCACCAGTAGAAAAAAAAGATGGACGGAATGAGGACTAACAATGTGTGTGTGTGTGTGTGTGTGTGTGTGTGTGTGTGTGTGTTTGGGACTGTGGAGGTGGGGAGGTCAGATCTCGCCAGGATGCAGGGGTCAAGTTTATTTTTCCTGCTAGGGGAGACGCTGACAGGACAGAGTGAAGCAGATAGAGGAATGAATGGAGGGAGAGAAGAAGAAACGTTAAGTGGAAACTATTCTGAGCACCTGGCAGTGTTGACCAAAAAAAAAAACCAATAAAATAACAGCATGTGAGACATAATCTTTAGTAATTCACTCCTGTCCTGCCCTCCATTCTTATATTTCTTAGGTTTTAACTATATATATATATAGATTTTGTTTTGAATGTTGAACTTTTTAAATTAAGTGTCTGAACTGATCACGTTGCCTGAAAGTTAAATTGTACATGATGTGGATTAAATTGGTTCTGGGTCCTGTTTCTTAACAGATGAAGACATTATCTAGAATTCATGTATATATTATGCAGCTGCCAGGTATGCAGGGTTAAAATATTGACTGAGCTTTGTGACTACTCACCTCATGTTGGTGACATAAAACTACGCTGTGCAAACCTACTCTGCACTCACACACACACACACACACACGCGCGTTATCAGCGTTCTGAAGTACTTCCTTCCACTCGAGCATGAAAAGACGCTTGTCCACAGCTCCAGCTGGATGTCGTCTTATCAGCAGCACGCGCAACACAAACAGAGGCGTCTTATTAGCGTCAGGATGTACTACTCTCCATGACATTTGACATCTTCACTTGCTTTTCTTTCAGAGTTTTAATGTTCTCCACACACGTGTTGGCATATTTCTCAGTGTGTGTGAGACACAAAACATTATTTTGTTAATCCTGGGGTTCTCAATCTAGGTGCTGGAGGGCCGCCATGGTGGAGGTTTTAGTTCCAACCAGCAGGTACACACCAGACTTTACTGATCAACCACGGCAGCCCTCCAGGACCAGGATTGAGAACCCCTGGATTAACAAAATCAACTTCTGCCTTAAACACACGTAATCTCTCTCTCTCTTTCACAGACCTTTCCTGTGCAGGCAACTGGTGGTGCAGTGGGCAGTAGTTCATTCATTAATTACTCACAATTAATCACATAATATTTGCAGTATAAAAGCAAAAGAAAAAACTGAAATTAGAAGGTGATTTTAAGAAAAAAGTTAGTTTAATTTGTAAAGTTGAAACATTTAGTATTGCTATAGCTTATAATATACATGCAATATACGCACATGGCAATTTATTAATTGAGAACACACACACACACAAACACACACACACATGCACCTTTCCTTCTTCTCTTCTTTCTCATGTCATGCTCATATTTCATAGGATAACATCCTGTAGGAAGGGTGTGTGTGTGTGTGTGTGTGTGTGTGTGTGTGTGTGTGTCAGTGAGATTCATGCAGTAGTAAGTTTTCAAGAAGTTTCTCATCATGTTGGGTTGAGAAAAGGTGACATCGGTGGTGTGGAATGTTCACGTTTGTACATAAAGTCAGAATTTTATTTATTTAATTTATTCTTTATTCTGTCAATCACACTTTGATGATAAAAAAAAAAATCTGCCAACAAGGCGATAAATGAATTGCTCGTGGTCTGACCAGATGCGAGAAACACCATCAACCTGCTGGTAAGTGTTTTATAATGTCTTCAAAGAGTTGTCAGAAGGAACCTGCGCATACAGATTATTCATTATTACCTGGACATGCTGGACACCATAACTGCAAACAGGAGTTTGCTTTTACCGTTGGGGTTATGGGAATGTATCACCTGCACCTCCTCTACAACAACATGGAAACAAAAAAACCAACCTTAGCTATAGTAACTTTCTTCTTTTGCCTGTCGAACCTTCACTTTCCGACACAGCGGAGAGTATTAAGGCGTCGCCGTGGAGACGAGTGACCCTCAGAGAAACGTGAACCGGAGAAAAATGAGCGTGTGTTTGAGAAGCGAAATGAGTCGGCCGAACTAACACAGGACGCTTTCTTAAAAGTTCACACCACGGTTGCATCACGTTTCATCTACAGACAAACACTTCAGCTGAATCCTCGGTAAACTGGACGACTCCAGGATCAACTATGTGAAGGAGTGAAATGCTGTTATATTATCCGCCGCCTTCGGCCACAAAACATCGCCAATATTCAAACTTGTTTGATGCAGCTTCCTTTACGGGCTCCATTTGCAACTGAATGGGAAGAAGATGAAGGCAGACTGATAAGGATTACATTTTCAGGTGTGTGTGTGTGTGCGTGTGTGTGTGTGTGTGTGTGTGAGGCGGAGGGGTCTGTAACACTGTAGCACAAAACAACAACCCTGCAGCTATTCCTGTAATCTCTCCCAATTTCCCTCCCGCTCAATCACTCTTTTCTCTTTTCCTTCTCAATCACTCTTTCTTCCCTGCAGGAGCCACATCAAAGAGTGTTATCAGCGCTGGGAGGAGTGTGTGTGTGTGTGTGTGTGTGTGTGTGTGTGCGCGCGCTGAACATACCGCCGCTTATCTCCGCGAGTAGCAGGCCTCCTCCTGGTTTATCTCTCCCACTGCCGGCCAGAGATTTATCAATGGGGAAACAACAGTGGAACAAAACTGGGAAAAAAAGGCTGATTATTCCAAACATTGGCATCTTGTGCCGTATTTTCCTTTTTTTTTTTGTCCTGCGGTTGTTTCGTGGTCGGATATTTACAACCGGTTGGAGGTTTAAGAGCAAAACAACCTCGAGGTCTGAGGGATCTAAACATCCGCAGATTCTCTCTCAGCTCGGAATTATCGGAGCGATAAATGGTAGGAGTGTGCAAAGCGTGTGTTTTGCGAGTCCTGAGATGTGCCGTTGGCCAGCTGCACTCGTCGTTTCTGCACCTTTCACGTGAAACAGGTGTGTGGGAAAACAAAACTTCTGCTGGGATTAAAAAGCTGTGAAAGCTGCAGACGTCTTTTAGGCCGATTGAGTCTGTGTTACACACACTCTGGATTTCTCCTTCAGGACTTACAGCGACGATCTGTTTTTTTTATTTTTCTGGTCAGTCATGAGTCCTGTTCTCCTGAAAGGCCCTTCACACCAGGTCGACGAGCAGCCTTTTAAAGCTAGAGGATTGTCCCTGGCAGCCGAGACGTGACACAGACAGGAGCATTAAATCACACTCGTAAAAAGTGTTTCCTTCTTAGAGACTTCTGGTGACATATGACTCATGTACCTGATACAGGATAATAAATATGAGGAAATAATCAGACAGTCATCTATAGGAAAACTTCTTTTTCTTCTTTTACATGAACATGATGTGGGTAAATTATATATATATAAAAAAAGGTGACAAGCTTCATAAAGGAAACACGTTGTGCAGAGGCTCCTTAAAGGCATCTACAAATCTGATCTCCTCCTATCACGCCCCCCCCCCCCCCTCCGTCCACGCCTCCGCGCCCCTCCCGATAACGCCGCCCACCTAAACGGCGTCCTGTCTGCAGGCCGGGCTCAACCCCCCCTACCCCTCCCCATCCCGCCCCCCCTGATAGCGACCTGGAGGGGCCACATCACAGCAACGCACGAGCCCTTTGATAAGCGGCCATGCTGCTTCCCGTAGCTGCAGAGGGTCACTGACCACGGGCCTGATAGCGGGCGGCAGGACGCGCTTAAAATAACAGGCCTGACGCGGGGGACGAGCAAACACACACACACACACACACACACACACACACACACACACACACACACAGACACACACACACACACGGGCGGCATCAAAGACTGAATATGTAGAATTTGTATAGAAAGCTAGATTTAAACACAAAATACATCCTGCTGGAAGTTCTTATATTAAAGGGTTTTCCAACTTTTCTCTAACTTGTCTGAGAATTTAGCTCATGTTACCTGTCGGTCAAATTGCTCTTCAGTAACTTACTTGCTTGAAATTTTATACTGTTGAGCCTAGATATGAAGTTACGGCTCGTGAACTGCAACCATTAAATGGAGCAAATGGAGGTGTCGGTATTCTGCTCATTCTATATATTCCACCTTTAAGACTATATATATATTAGAAAGTATCATCACATGGAAATATTTAAATAGAAGTACCTTTAGAATTGTACTTTGCTAAATTGTACTTTGCTAAATGTACTAAGTTGCTCTCCACCACTTATGAAATAGTGGAATATATACATATATACATACAATATTTACAGCGGCAGGGCTGAAAATACACTACTGTGTGTGTGTGTGTGTGTGTGTGTGTGTGTGTGTGTGTGTGTGTGTGTTCATTGTCATCAAATCAACATATCATCATCATCATAGTGCAAAATGTTCAGTGATGGTAAACGTAAAAAAAGACTGTAGTAAAATATATACGGCTTTGCATGCACATAAAATCCCTCGTTGGTTTTGGTCTCTGACGGGACGTAAAAACATAGAATTGTTTGTAAAAGTAGGCTGTTACTGCCAGGAACAGCTTCCACCCTACCTCCCGAACAATTCTACGTTTTTCCACATATCGCCAAACAGCGGGAGGTTTACCGCTCAGTGTGGAGACACAGACGTGGTCAGAGGAGTTAAATTATAACCTCAGAGATTGTTTCATGACGCAAACTGTCATCTGCCTCATTTTGTCGACACAAATCTATTTAAATAATAAAATGCTGTTTATGTTTAGGTTGACCAAAAAAGTGTAGTCACCATCTGAATCAGTTGTTACAATGGAAAAAAAACAGACTTAATTTGCCCATAATTATCTTAAATTACCAGGCCAGGTGTTATTAGAGTTTATGATGCGACTCCAGCTATCACTTCATGCTTTTCATGAAAGATAAACAGCAAACGTTAATGTGAGTTCAGCACATCTGACTTACGCAGCCGTTGACGGAATCATGAAGGTGGAAGAATCTGACATAAAGTATGGACTATTACACAAAAGCAATAAATCTCTGCCTAAGGTTTGGCTGCGTGGTTAACAACGACATCACCTGTACCACCACAGGAGGGTGTTTTATTTTGAATTCTATTTTTATTCTATCACTATCAGTCCATCATCATCTATTCCAGTCTTGCAGAGCCGACGGAGCGGCCCGCGGGGAGGCATAAAGAACCCAAACGTTCCCACCGACCGTCCCCGTGAAATACGACGTACGGCCGGGGACGGGCGCCAACAACGCATCAACACATCCACTCATCGCGAACCCAGAACATGCACGACAAAATTAACCGGTTTAACGTGAACACGCGAAAAAACAGATTCACACATCGTCAGTGAGTTTTTGTGAAGTCCTGGTCCCCAGAGGAGGAACCCTGGGCGCTTGAGTGACGTCTCATCTACTGACAATAGCAGGTCATATTATCATTTTTTACTCATGGAGCGATGTGATCAATATCTTCTATCTACTGGTCGGTGCAAAGTTTGGAGCAGATGTTTATGGTCCCCAGAGCCTGAATCCAGAATTCATGTGAATCCAGTATTTAAACACAAACCCAGAGAAATGTCAGAGCTGTTTATCACTTGTATTTGTCTTTTTACGTCTGTATTAAAGAGATTTTAACCACAATGAGAGTTAAGACAAGATTAAATGTGTAAATCGCTTTAAGGTCATTAAACCATCAAACTTTTTCTACTATGCTCAGAAGGCTGAGACATTTCATTCATTCTGAAGACACATTTATACAAATACTCTTTTGTGCTTCGAGCTTGTTCAGCCCCTTGATGACTTATCTACGCAGCATAAATGCACCAAAGCAGCCTCATGAGTGCTGGCGGAGTCTTGCACCAGTGATCAAGTTATTTATCGCTAACTTTTCACTTTGCAAAGTCCCTCGAACCCAGAACAGAGGCAGGTGTGCGACAGACGCCTTTATCCTTCAGAGCGAGGTTGAGGGAGTTTGGCGGGAAGCGTGTCGGGGGGAAGAGAGAGCGCGACGCTGCCGCGAATCACACGACCACGACAGATATCTTCATCCTCTCCTGGGAGAACAAAGGCTGGAGGACAAAATGGACGGAAGAGCGAGCGAAACAGGCAGAAACTCCCCGAGCCGAGAACAAAAAGCACAATGTCAGTCAGCGGAGGAGGAGGAGGAGGAGGAGGAGGAGGGACGACAGCGAGAGGAAGCGGGACTCAATCAAACCCCGTCAAGGTCAGTTTGCAGTGAATGGGCCTCTCCACCTGGCTGCTCTTTCACTGAGAGGATGCTCGCTGCCGAGGGGCCTCTGGGGAGGCGCTGGGACCACGGCGTGTGAAGGAAGACGCCGTCTCTGCAGAGGCCAGACGTCCTGATAAGGACAGCCACG
>JAYKQN010000007.1:8780000-8852500 GCA_036785175.1 Eupleurogrammus muticus
CCATAATGTCTGTTTGCTTTATAATTTCTTTACAGGGAATTAGGAATCATTTTTTTGTATGTCCTCATAAAGGACTCTAACCCTAACCTTAAGGTGAGAGAAAAACAGCTGTTTTATCTTCGAGGAAAGCCACAGAGGAAGAAGGATCTGTTTGCACCCATGGGTGACAGGTATGTGAGCAGAGTCACCCCAGGCAGGCGGATCGAGTGTGGCAGGTCAGGAAAGGTGAGGTGAGGTTAGATAAAGAGAGGTCAGCCTTTCTCTGGGATCCGCATTTTCAACATACCCAAAGAACCCGAAATGAACAAACGACAGCACCTTTTATAGATCTGTCACAATATAACATGGCTACAATCATTCTGGGGAAAGATATCACACTAACTATTCCTTTAAATGTCACCTCGCAAGCAAGAAATCAAGAAATCAAGGAGCGTGGTGTCTTTAAAGAACTGGATGTTTAAAATCAGATGCTTTTAATAATATGAAAAAGGACAAACAGACATATATGACTGATATGAGATGGCGACAGTATAAGTTTCAAAATCAGATCCAGGACCTTTCCTCGTGCTGTGGGTGTCATTAAGAACCGTTTGCTGCTTCTGTTTGGAGGCAGCTTACGTGTTCAGGCAGTACTGGGACGTGCTGCTGAGGAATGGAAACGTCAGCAGGTCACAAACCAGCTCAAAGCAAAAAAAGCACACGAGATGATATTGTAGCACCTTCATGTGGTTTTCCATGTGGCATTCCCAGATATCCCCATGATCTGCAGTACAGATCGCTCCATTTTTCTCTGTGACTGTTTGTTGTTTCTGGTCTTAAAGCCTCTACGTCTTCCTCTCTTTATCACAGCAACGTGTGATGTTTTTTATGTTTTAAAATCTCTGGCTGTGGAAGGTTAGAGGTCAAAGACGTGAGCTGTAGCCGTCTCCCAATTACACGACATTCCGCCTCCAAGGCCCGAGCTGACCCTGCTAACTACACCTGTAATTTCTGTGTTGAGATGGAGGTGTTCCCTCTATCGACACCATGCTGTTTGTGTGTGTGTGTGTGTTAGACGGAGGAAACTGACTCGCTGTGGCGACGCCTGAAGGGAAAAGCTGAAAGGAGAAGCAGAGGTCATTGTTTACTGTCTGACTAGTAACGTCGACACAAGATCAGAGCTGTTCAAGCTAAAACAAATTATCAACAAGCTGATAAAAGTTCTTAAAAAACTATCATTGGCTGACTTTCATAGGTGCAGATAGGACTGTTTTATGAGCTGTGTGCAGACTACAAACATCCTCTGTTACAATATGTCACCGACTGTCACTCACATCTTAATCTACAGAATCTGTTGATATTATGGTAATCAACATGTGTTTGATCGATTGCCAATCAGGTTTATAATAAACTTTCTATGCAGCTAATCACATGTATTTTTAACACATTGCTTATCATTAAATGGGATATTTCTATTTCTGTTTCCCAATTGTTTCATGATGTCAAACAAATTCTCTATCGTTGGCTCCAGTGTGTACCTGTAATTTAGGTGCTGAATGCACCACTGGTCGCTGGGCATTTTCCACAGAAAACAGCTTCCTGCTGCGTTCTCGAAACAAGGGTCGACGTGCGGGATGATACTGAAATGAGCCATAAAACCAATGACATGAACAGCTTTAACACATATGTTTGTATGTGACACTCAAGAAAAACCAATAACAACATGTACAAACATGTAGATTCACTTTTCTCTTGTGCACCATCTCTGAATCGTCTATTCTTCCTGTTTGCTCAGGTACAGCGCCATCTATCGTATTTATCGGGGTATAATGTGTTTAAACCGATAATTTCATTTTTTCTCTGGGATACTCTCAAGCAGAATGAATAAATATATCAGTAAATTCTTACTTTTTATTGACGTACTTTGTTAATAAAACATCACTGAGGACATTCTCACTCTCAGTTATTTTTGAAAACATTCGTCACTTTTACGGCTTCTGATCCACCTATAACTTCTGGTGACAAGCAGGAATTCCGGTGATGTGGGAATTCTGGGTTGGAATGTTCCATTCTATTTATTTATTTATTTATTTATTTCATCCTTTCTGACATCACACATCACGAGAGCGATGACAAACAGCAATGTGTCGATCTGCTGCAGCTCAGCATCGCGAATGTGCATTCAGTGTATTTATTAAACCAAAGCCTTAAAAATGCATTGTCGTTTTATTTTGGTTAATTAGGTTTAACGTTGCGTCCCCCCCCCCGCCTGGGTCAGTCGTCTGAGCAGCCAGCGAGCCTCTCGCCATAAACCGGCGACAAAATAGCAGCTCCTAATTGTTGAGTTTAACGCCTGGTGATTACAGGGGCTCGTAAAACTCCCCCCACCCCCCGACGCAGCGAGCCCACCTCCCTCCACTCCTCCAAGGCCACACAGGGCGCCCCCCCCCCACCAACGCCATTTTTTTTTTCATTTTACAGCCCCGAAGAGGGAGGAGAAGTCTCCACTCATTTAGCTAACGGAGACCAATAAACACCGAGTGATTTAGATTAATTGACCATTTACAGCAAGGTGAGGAGGGACGCTGTGTAAACTCCGTTTACAAGATTCAGACTGTCTGCCCATTGTCTGCGGTGATGTAATGCACATGTTGAAACAGCGTAAATCAAGCCGGTCAAAAGCCAAGGGCGTCTGTCGATGTATAGGTGAGCTGCAAACCTAAAGGCAGCATAGCAACAGTGACACATTACTTCATATATGGGCCTTATTACTTCTAGCAGTATTCATACTGATGTATATTGGTACTCAGATCCTTTAAGTGAAAGAAGAAATCAGTATTATTATTAAAAGTAGCATAATAGCGATTTGTACATGTATAACATTTTATATATTTGAAAAGGTAATATGCATAATAACATAACAAGAAACTATAATAGAAACTATAAAGAAGCAGCAAATGAAAATACTAAAGTACCTTAATATTGCACTGAAGTTTATTATTTGGTTACATGTGATTAGTTACTTTCCACTTCTGGTATTCAGTGTTACATGAACCTATACAGAATTATTTAAAATATCAAATTCATTAGAATGGCCTTGGATAGTTGGAACTGTTTTCCAGCAGAAGTGGTGACGTCTAGAAATGTATTGCGTCATCTGAAACGGAGGATATACAAACCACTTATTATTTTTATAATCAGTTGTGTGTCTCCTTTCTACTCCTCATAGTTTTATTCCTTTCGGCACAGTTGCAGATCCCAGAGCTCGAATAAGGAGTGATTTGCTGAAGGGTATTGGTTGTCAAAAAACAACTTCAGAAAGACATCCTCCATCACAGTGAACATGAACATCTTTTATGTTTTTTTTTTATATGGGGTTTAAATAGATCTGTATATGTGTCGTGGCACATTTAAAACGACCAAATTACACAGAGCATGCGAAGCATAATGAATGGAAAAATGTCCCCCAGACAGAGACAGATGGAGCAGCTCTCTGACTCTAAATGACACATTGGTTCTCCTTCAAAGCAGCAGTGAGTAAGCCTGGAGTTTAGTCTCCGCACTGTTTTATTTGCACGATGTAGAACTTCTAAACGTCTCTGCCAAGTCGCTGGACGTCAGCGGGTTGTTGGAGATGTGAAAGTAGAGGCTTGACTTTTAGAAGCGTAACAACAATCTGCCTCAAACGTAAAGACATGGGACCAGGATGGAATGTTACGGGTTTAAAGGACGTCACAATGCTTAGGGTCTGGCGTGGTTTTCTTTACATAATCATTCCTCCTGTGCATTTAACTTAATGATGCACTTATAATATAAGAGATGACAGAATCCGCAATCCTTGTTTTTAAGGAAAGCTGAAAAAAAAACACATTTTAATTAAAAAGACCGCAACTGTGGAAAATAATAAATAAATAATAATTGACAGAGGCCTCATATGATCTTCAAATAATCTTTTATATACATTTCAAAATAAAGGCCCACAGGAGACATTCTGAAAGCCTTTAAAATATTCCTGACAGACCTGATAGAAAAGGAATGAACCTATGTTACTGTGGGATTCCTGCATTAGTCACTCTCTCTTTCTGTCTCACACACACACACACACACACACACACACACTCTCTGTAGTATAATGACAGAGCCATTGTTTTCTGTATACTCGGGAATTTAAACATACAGCACGCTGTATGTTCCTGTATATTTGGGAGTGTGAGTGCATCTAATTTCCGCATTTAAACAAAAGAGCAGCCAGGCTCTCAGGGAGGTGACCGTAACAACAGGCTGCACACATGGGAAAGTTTTTTGGTAATTTGAACTTTCAGAAAAACAGGGCTGCCGTTTAAATGAAAAGATCGATGGTAGCGTATCGCAGAGCCAGGTTTCCCCCTCTAATTTTGGCGGTGGGTGATGTTTTAATTTTCTTTTTCTGGCCTCCTTTTTATTTTCCAGTTTACATTTTTCTACAGGTTGGAGCGCGAAGGGTCATTTTTTTTTTTTGCCCAATATGAGAGCCACTGCTTTTAAGGATTTCTTTCTGATCAGATCTGTGTTTTTGCAGCGGTTTGCAGGTTTCTGCCTAATGGATCTGGGTGGAAAACACTTGTGTAGTGGTTGTATAGCGTCTTTGTCAGTGGGGTCCTCCAGCCCGGGCTGAAGATGCCTTCTCATTAAGTCGCGGGTGCTGGGCTTTATTGTTGTGCTAATCAGGCACAGATGTGAACACCCCAACTCCGGAAAATCATCCAAGCAGTTTTGACAGCAGACGCCTCTCGGGAGGGAAGGAGGGGCCAAAATCCTGGGGGGACTGTTATAATTGCTTTTGACAGGGATCCAATCCAAATATGTGCATGCGTGAAAATGCATCAAGCTTGAGCTGTCAACCTCCGAACTGAGATATTTATGATGATGGTGTGGAGGGACGACACTGGGTCCTTTTGTTGGACATGCCAGGGTGCCTGGAATTTCTCTAAAGTTCAGACCAACCTGGCAATAGTTTGGATGCCTGGATCAGGGGAGAAAAGAGGGATTTGAAACTCCCTTTTCCTACCACCAGTGTACCCTTGATCAAAGACGTTTAGTCCCTATGCTCCTCATTGTGAGGACGGTACAATTGAGTTCAACTTAGAGGCAAGATGAGATGATGATATGATGAAAGATGTTGTTTCCTGAACTCTGGAACCATTTTAGGAGATAAACATGTTTGCTGAAGAGTAATAGTGATTTAATCCCTGCATGAAGATACTGTGCTGAACTGTAAACAGGTGCAGAGCAGCTTTTCTGAACCTCTCAAGACGCACTCCTTGTTTTTCAGTCTTATGCGCAATAATCGGCACTCTCACTTTGTAAGTTGCACAGTTCCCACATGTCGCATGTCAATCTAAAGCCCTGGCTGTAGGCTTTTCAGATTTGGATAGTCTCTTCATGGAAAATTTCTATTGGGTCGCACTGCAGTCCATTAATCCAAAGTCGTGCATGGTGCCAATCAATTTGCACCATCAGAACTGTCTATTACATGAGACCAATTGAAACAGGCATTTTGCACAAAAGTATCAAACGTGTAATCGAAATACATTCTGTTAGCTCTGAAGCTAGTCACAGCATAACTTCTTTTGTGGTGTAGGCTGCTTATAAAGATGAGAATGAGGTGAATCAGAGCGTAGTTCCTGACGGAGGCTCTGATCCGCTCCCAGCCAGGTGTTTCTTGTGTTTTTCTACCCTCGACTGAGCAGCAGAATCCAAACATCCACAGAAACCCCCTCGATGTCATGCTTTTTTTTTTTGTTTTTTTTTTCATACCAACACTGTTTGTCTTCTTCATTCACACACTCGGAGGAAGGTGTGTTTCCGCCTCTGTCACCGACTCCCTCTGTCCGTCCATCTGAGAGCAGGAATCTACCTGTGTTTAAAGAATTGGTATTACACGGTAATGATAATGTGGTATGGACACACACACACACACACACACACACAGATGCAAACACACACACAAACACATTATTAGCACGTGGTATAATGATAGGGCCATTGTGTGTGTGTGTGTGTGTGTGTGTGTGTGTGTGTGTGTGTGTGTGTGTGTGTGTGTGTGTGTGTGTGAGCCAGGTGGCTAGCAGGCTTTTTGTGCTTTTTTATACGGTGCAATTGAGCGTCTCTGATCCGTGCTGCCCACCACAAGACACACCTGCTGACAACAACAGCACGGTTTAGTTGGACAAAACACACACAAATCACAAAATACCAACTAATATATTCACCAAAATGTCAGAAAACTTTCAAAAAACCTAATAGAGTTTTATAAGACACCTACAGGTATTTTCACAAGTAAATAAATGCAGCTGCTTATCCTATTTAATATATACTACTGGGCTTCAAAAATGTCCATACAAGGAATGTTCTGCTCCATTTTCGGCAACATTCATTAAAGAAATGTTACCAATGAGTCCAGATGGTTGCAGCAAAAGAATTTTTGACGTTTTGGAAGATGATGTGGGGCGAAAAAGAGTGAGAAAATAGTGAAACAGCTGCCAACATCATGTCATGATGAGGGTCGAAGGATGATACAAATAAAATTAACTTGACTTGGTGTGACTTGATGTTGCACTGTCATCTGCAACAGGAGATGCTGAAGGAAGAGCCTGAAGCTGTCCTTAAACCACGTCACAGTTTTCTACCACCAGCAACTATTCAAGTTGTTGGTGATGAGTTTTTAAGCAACATGACCTTTAATGTTATGGCCAAAAACAAGTTTTGTCGGGTCATCAGTAAAAGTACAACAACATTGTTGCAGTGAACAAACTAGTTTCCTAGTAATTCATTCAGCATCAAACATGATATTGCAGCTTGAACCACATGAGTGGACTGACTCACCAACTTCCTAAAGAGCAACATCACTAACATGATTAACATGACATGTTCCAGCACCATCACTAAATATTACATATTGTAAACTGAATTTTGCAGAAAAGTGTCAGATATATAATCAGAATACATTTTTTGACCTACTGAACAAATCTGTCCCTATGAGTTCTGTGACCAGAAACCCGCTAATCAGTGTCAATAATGAACAAACTGGCCCGAACGTAATCAATTCCTGCTCTCACGTTCCTCCACATGTCCCTCGATGTCCGGCGGACAAAGAAACGTCCCCTCGCATTCCAGCCTGACCAGCTTTAATTGACCCTTTGTGTCCGCGGCGGCGGTGGAGAGGGCCCGGTCCGTGTCAGCGAATGAATGAGCCGATGTGGGATTAAGAATATCCCTCCCGGAGGATGATGGGACGCGAAGGGAGGGGGGGGGGGTGAGTCACTCCGTCGGGATTAACACCTCGGTTTGCTTTTCCCACACGGGCCCACAATCCACGTGGAATGCCGCATCACTGTCTCCTCTGGCTAACATCTCTCTTTACAATGTAATTAGAACATGAGTCCGGGCCTGAATGGAGTCACGGGTTTTGCTTCTGTCTCCACATGAAAAGACGAGTTTTAAATAGGCAGAGACCCCGTATGTTGGCAAGAAATCACATAAGTGAATATACATGGGGATAGCTGATTAATATCTTTAAATGTTTTAACAGCTGCTGAGATTTCTGTTTTTTCTTGTTGATATAACCAAAGACTGTCCTCGCATTGTGATATTCCGTGTTTGTTTCTTCCAGACAGATTCTTGGTGCGCCGGCCACCTGTTGATGTTTTTGCTTTTTGCCGTTACAGGTCGTTCAGTTTCATCAATCAAGTAATGGATCTTTGGGTTTCCATCTGTCCTTTCAGTGGTTTTATCTGTTGTGCTGCCAGACCATTCGTATTTGCTCATTTTGGAACAAAAACGGTTGGTTAGAAGTTCCTGGGTTTGACTATAATATTCGTGAAAAATCACTCATATAGGACTAAACTGCAACAGCAAATACATTTTTCTGGGAATATAATCCTGGCAGAATTATGGTTTATCTCAACATAAGGAGAAAATATCCATTAATGCATTCAGCAAATTTCCAAAGTAATCCAAGTCATGAACATAATCCAGGCAGTGTTTATAGGCATTAGGAAAATGTTTTATTTGTATATCAAGGTATGTAAATTCTAGGAGACATGGCTATTTTAGTGAGTGAAAAAATTGCTTTCTAGTAAGATGTTATGATCATATGATGCATCGTTTCATATTGAGATGTT
Organism: Eupleurogrammus muticus; assembly: GCA_036785175.1. Classification (NCBI taxonomy): domain Eukaryota; kingdom Metazoa; phylum Chordata; class Actinopteri; order Scombriformes; family Trichiuridae; genus Eupleurogrammus; species Eupleurogrammus muticus. The sequence goes on from JAYKQN010000007.1 coordinate 8,788,142, forward strand.
TAGATGTGATCAATGGGTTTATAGGCCAGTGGCAAATAATGATTGGCAAGGTGAGAAAGTCAACAACTTTTTTAAATACAGTATTTAGAAACATCGGGTCTCTCTAAATGTACATTTTGTGTTCATGTTGGTTTCTTATCATTTAAAAGTCTATTTGTATGATTTTGTGATTGTGATTTTTTTTTTACACAAAATATCAAATGGTGTAACCAAAAAATATGATAAATTTGAATAATTTAATCCCCCGTGAATATAAAACTAGTTGATAGCATGTGTTTTGACATTTGATTTAAAACCTTTCAAAAGAGAGTTAAACTATCTGGTGCCAAATTTTTAGGGTTACACCACATGACATTTTTGACGTTGTCCTTTATTGAGATGTTAAGATGTGATCAATCGGTTTCTATTGAGATGTTATGATGTGATCAATCGGTTTCTATTGAGATGTTATGATGTGATCAATCGGTTTCTATTGAGATGTTGCCTTCAGGGTCTGCCAAAGCAGCTCACACCACATCTATACACAGATCATGAAATCTGCGGGCAGTGGACAAACGGCCGGCCGCAGGCTTTAAGAGGACCAACTTAAGGTTTAAATCTCTCATCGTCTAACATTCCTTTGTCCCTTAATTCCAGCCCACCATTAAAAGAAGACTTCTCTGAGCCCTGCAACAATGTGGCCCATAAGCCCCCCCCAGACAAAAAGAAAGAAAGATCCCCTCTCTTTCTCCCCCCTCCCGGCTCCCTCTCCTTCACTCTGTGTAAAGGCCTGATCCTCTGGTGTGAGAAGCTCTTAATCAGGGGCCAAACAATGGGGCCCCAGATCCCTGCTTTTTGACAGAGGGCCTGATCTAATAAGCAGAGGAGGTCCGGGATGAGGGGGGGCGGGTGCCCTGATCCAAGGGATTACTGTGAGAGATCTACTCTGGATAGGGGGCCTCCTCACGGACAGGGAGGGGAGGGGCAGACGGGAGAGAATAGCAGGAGGAGGGCGAATGAAATCTGTAGATATCAGGGATGGGAGGGAGTGACGGTGTATACGTAGGTGTAGAAGGGCCAGATAAGCAATAAACACTAAAATATATATTTAAAAAAACATGGATTTAAAGCCCAATCTTCCAGGTTGACCTCTATTTATTAGTTCATGTATGATTTATTTCCTCAGCTGAGGGGAATCTGCCCACACTGAAAACAGCAATCTAATGGATAAATCGCTTCTTACAGTTCTGTTAAAGCTCGTTGGGGCTCAGTGGGTGTTGACTCCATCTGGACACACCAGGTCCGGTTGTTTTAAAGCCCCCAGGACCTGGTCCCCCTGCAGCCGCCACTATGAAGACATCAAGGGTCCCTGGATGTGGTGTCACAGTAGCTGAAAGAGCGGCACCGCCCTCTCTGTTGGAAATGCTTCAAAACGTATCTCCACACACAATTAACTTCTTCTTACTTATTAGTTTGCAGCACACCCACAATATAACTGACCCAATTATAGATAAATCAGATCAGACATAAAAGTATGACTCTTTTTTCAGATTTTACACTTAAACCTTTCAATGTGCAAATTACAGGAGGATCCACTCAGAAATGAAAAACTTTTCCCGTGTGTCAGTAAGTCCTAATACACATACATATGTTCACTAGAGAGAACAAATAAATTAAATAAAGTAATTAAATTAAATTAGAAAACAGGCCAGGCCAGCCTAAAATCATGTTAAGTCAAGTTACTTATTTAAAAATAATTTATAGCACTTTAAGTTTTACACAGCCTCTGATTACTGTTTTTTATCTGTATTTAATAGCTACTACTGCTACACTCATTCAGGGTCTGGTCAGCTTCATCATATTTTAGATAGAGTCTAATGCACATCAGATTTCTCTGGTTGCATCCAGAGATTACAGATTTCATTCTTCTGCTTTTCATTCGCATTGTGAATGAAAACAAGCTACTTATTTATTATCATCCTGTTATCCAAACAGGCTGAACTGTCAACCACATCTACGATTTGTATTAACTCACAGTCAGTCGAAGCGAAATGAAAAAAAAATCATCCATGTGCGCTTTTCCCAGAGTTTACCCAACACACCAGCAGGAACATGCACAACCCAGACACGTTTCATCACCTCATTGGGGATCAGACTGATAAATGCATTTCTTCCCCGGCTGGTTATGACAGTGTGTGAATGGCTGATAATCATGTGATGGTGGGGGGTAGTGGTGTGGATCAGGGGGGAAGGGGCCTCAGGGTGAAGGTAGGGTTAAGAGGTGGCTGAGCAGGGGATGAAAGAAAAGGCTCAGGATGGAGAGACTGAGGAGGAGAGGAGGGAAAAAAGGGGGAGCTGGACGAAGAGGGGGGGCCTCTGTAACACTTCTCGCTTCTCTCTGCCAACCAGTGAAAGCCCAGGAGAACATCCATCATCTGAAAAGTGGATGCCACAAATAACCACTGGTGAATATTATATTTAAATAGGTATACAGGGCTTATCTGAAGCTGGTTTCTTGCTTCAGCAACAAAGAGTGAGTCCTGATAACAAGCTGCTATCAGTGATTGTGGAATGTGAGATGCCAAACTGAAAGAGTCGGAGCGCCTACTTCACCCCGGACACGTCACGATCAATTATTCATGATTAGATCGACTTTTCTTTCATCATCAACTCGTAGCGTAGTCAGAGAGTCGGTTTCAGCTCGGATCAGATGCCACATTCTGATTCACACAGTCACGCTGCCGCTGCCTTTTAACTTTTAACTAACCAGATGATCATTCACTTAAGTCGTCACATTGGGTTCTCAGCAGTGTAAGTGGTCTGGAAAGACGTGTTAGGAAGTAACACAGTCTACAGACCTGAGTCACTTTATCTGCACTGTAAGTAAATTAACATACAAAGAAGACAATGTGGTTCCTTTTTAAATATTTTCTTCTGGAGGTTTGAGAAACTAAAAAAAAAAAAAACTTAAGGCATTAATTCAAATTTAGTCAAACTTTAAATAAAAAAATCTCTCTCAGCCTTCCTGTCACATCCCGTTTCATGCTATAAATAAATCTCATAAACGTATTGATTTAATGAGGCAGTCATTTAGTTAATGCTGGCTACACCTTAAAATCACAACAAACCGTATTGTATTGGATTTCCACAAACTTGACATGAGAAAAGATTGTGTGAGTGATCTACCAGCGTCTAAAAACCAGATTCAAATACAAATCATTGTAGAAGCCACGGTTAAAATGCTATGATTGATATTTAAGTGAAACAAATACGACCTTTAAGTTGAGACTCCTTCCTCTCACCCATGTGCCCCCCCCCCTCATCCCACCCCCTCCCACCCTGAGGAGCTCCCTCTTGTCATAGTCAGGTGTTTATGTCCCCTATCCTCAGTCCTCTACACTCCCTTAGCCTATTCTCCTCGCCCCCATTCCACCTTCCTCCCAAAGAATCTCCTTCCACTTCAACATCAGACTAATGATGTGGGAAAGTTGAGTGTCTCAGAGCGGACCTGAGTAACATCAGGTTCGGCAGCAGGTCATTTCTGCTTCAATTAAGGAACGAGAACCTAGACATTTATTATATTAGCGCATTCTTGGTGGATTATCTATTCTTTGTGCGCAGGATGTTGCTGATGCAATGCAACATTTTTACGTTCATACATTTGCATGCCTATTCTTGGAATATTTTAGAACATAAGCATTAAAATATACAAACTCACAGTGACTATTTTCTGTGTGACTGTAGCTAAATGTCGGTGTAATGTATTTTACATATCAATCTCTGAAAGAGAAACCCTGTCTGTGTCTTGTGTTTTTTCTAGGCTGAAATTGTTTTGCAGTTGAACCCTTTCATTAATAAAGAACAGAAGCATTTATTTGTGTTTGCTCAGAGTTATTTATTTATTTATTAGAGACAAGACATTTCAGTTTTCAAGTTAATGTAAGATATCTATTTCACATCTGTATTTGGTACATTGGTGTCTATTAGTATGAGAGTGTTGCACTAAATTGTAGAGGATAGTGCAGTAAAGTGTGACACTAATGTGCACGGTCATAATGCAAATGATTTTTCCCTCTTTTGGTTTAGAGCGGGATGGCAGAGGGTATGAAGGAGTGTTTGTGTCCGTGGGGTTTAGCAGGGGGAAGCGAGGCGGGCACCACGCGGCAGGAAGGGAAGCCATCGACGGAAAGGATGGGAGCAATCACACAGGACGGATTCTGCTTTTCTTACATTAGCGCCGCGTTGTTTTGCGGATCCTCCTGTGTGGCAGTGCCACTCTGTTTTCTGCAGACATTAACCACCTTGGTGATAAAAAAAAATTCTTTCCGTTATGAACCAACAATTTAACGCGAGCAATAAAAGACGGATAAAACATCGTCAAGCTGGAATTTAAGGGAGTTTCCTGCTTTTCTTGTACACCCCATGAGTAGGAATCTCAAATGTCAGTCAAATATAGTTACCAAATACTTTATACTATAAACACTGTAAAAATATAATCATTACAGTAACCAATAATCGTTGCCAGTTAGTTAGTTATCATGACACCAAAATGGTGGGAAATTTCCTTGTGTGAAAAAGGGGTAAAAAAAAAATACACAACTTTTCACTTTTTTTCGGAAGCGCCAGCCGAAGAGAAGAGAAGAGGGAGGAGGTGGAGGAGAAAGGAGAAGGCAGAAGATTGCCAGTTAAAAGTGAGGTCAGGAGGAAGAGTCCGACCGCAGATCCGTTTCCATCCTCTCCCTCTGTTTATTGAACTGTAATCATGAATAATACCCCCCATATGTAACACGTTACCGGATTTCCTCCAGAATACTGCAGCCAGGAGTCTGCGTTCACTCAAGGCCCCAGTGTTGAGGTTAACCAAACATGTCTCTGCACGTACATCCTGGGTATATCATAAAGTGTGTTTGGACGGCACTAATCCCTCTGTTGCCAGCCAACTATCTGTAATAACACACACATGTGCATAATCTACATACAAACATATCTTTATAAACACTGCATATACTACGCAGGCACGCGTGAACTACCGGGAGCTTCGCTCTTTTTGTGCCGATAAATGTTCAGTGTGGTGGATGATCGGGCATGGAAACCTGCTGCACTTTGACACTGAGCAATGTTTTACAGTAAAGAGATTCCTACATAGGATTACAATTTAAAAATCACCAGAATTTTTTTCCCTCTTTTTTATCTCTGTATGTACAGGATATCATGTTATTTTATCGACATTGATTACAATCGTCAGATTCGGTTGTGGACACACAGTTAATAGGAGCTGCATGGGTGGATTTAGGTTAAATTAACACATTTTTATCTTATCTTATCTTATCGACTATGGCAGAAAAAAGGTGCTTTAAAACAATGCAGGAGCCAAAATCTGAAAACATTATTTTGCTTCGTCGCATGTATGAAAATGTTGATTTTTGCCGTTTTATCATCTCTAATAGACACATCTAATTATTAGCACATGATGATTTGGCTGGAGGTACGTGACAAAATATGTCATTTGCATAATTTGGGTGAAAGGGCCACTTTTCAATCAGTGTGAACTATAAGATTCTTGTGTGGCCATAAGAATCCAAACGTGTTTTGCCTGGTTCTAGTCCCAAAGTCGCAGCGTTATTTTGGGTTAAGTGATGTAACACGGTCTTTAAACTCAACAGCAATCCGGTTTTGCTTTAATGAGATCTCACAGTCACCCGAACCGAAACCTGAGAGAGGGCCACCGAGATGAGATCCGGGGTTTCCGACTGCTTTTTCTTCTCCTGTCTCTAAGATGTCGAAATTCCTGACAGTACAATCCCGTAAAACATACATTCAACACCTAAAAGTCAACTTCAAATTATACAAATCTTTAAAACTGAGCTTTAAAGTTTCCCCAGGTTCTCTCCACGGGGAATCCTCCGTCCTTCACTCGGGGTTATCAGAGCCGGGCCAGTGGGGTTGTTTCAGCCGTGGCATACGTCCCAAACACTTCAAAGCGGGACACGTTCACGCAAACACACACACACACACACACACACACACAGTCAGCCGGCCAAACAAATACTTAACAAAGTCAGTGAGATTAATTAAAGCAGCAGGGTTCAGGCAGGGTTCAGCCTTCTGTGTGGGGGGGGGCGGCCCTCCCCTGCTGGATGTGATTAGGGAACCCAGAGAAGAAAGGGAGAAGAGGAGAGGGAAAACAGTGGCTGTCATTGATATCCATCTTCATGTAAACAGCTGGGCGTGTGTTTGTGTGCGAGCGGCTTCATGCCCTATCGAGCCTCAAATGACACCAATTTGGAAATTGATAAGGATTTCACCCCAAGTTTTCCGGTAATCCAGTGAAAACGTTTTTTTTTTTTTACCAAAACATCTATACACATAACAAGCAGTATATAACATACTAATATGTATTTATTATATATAAATTTGTGCCTATTATGTATATATTTTTAGACATTCATCTTTCTATATATGCTCCATATATAGTGTAATATATATCAATATCTATTGGTTTTGAGCATATATAGCAGTGACTTATACATTATCTGTATATTTATTTTGTACCTCTTAATATATTATATATATATTTTCTTTTATTCTGTTTTTTTTAGAGATTTATTATTCCTAACATGATATGCAGCATTTGTAATTTAAAGTAGCAAAATTAGACTCACTGTAGTCACTCAACTTGCTGAAGCTCCAGAAACAGCAGGTCTTTTTTTGTTGGTCTATCTCATAAATATTCATGAGTCTCTGCTCTGATTGGTTGATTTTTGCTAGAAAGACTAAACATGTTTGAAATCCAGGCCGTGGGCATTTGTCCATTTTGTTGAGTGTGTGATGCATGGGAAAGTTTAAGTTATTTAACCTATAGACCTTATCTGGAGAAAAAACAACATGCATGATATGAGACCTTTAATATAGTGAGAACGCCATTACTTTTCCACCACTCTTTTTGCAGTATTTTATATTTATTTGTTGCCCTTTAAGTGTTAGGTGGGAAAAATGCCTTGTATAATTTCCTTCAGAAATCCTGCATGACAAATTTTCTCCTCTGGATTCAGTTAGCACCACATTGAAACTTGAAAGTCGGTGGTTTGATGTTCAACTCCTCCTATACACATGTAGAAGTGTCCTAGGGCGAGATACTGAACCCAAAATTACTCCTGATGCTTACGCCACCACCCTGCATGGTAGCATGCCCCCATCAGTGTGTGTGTGTGTGTGTGTGTGTGAATTGGTAAGTGAGCTGCAGAAGCTCCATGTAAATGCAGCTGTTTTTATTTTTATAGATCGAGGTATATAAAAGTTCTGTCTATAAATTACTTATTAACGGACAGGAGTTGGAATTCTCCATTTTTAAACATGTGGAAACTACTTTAACCCTGATGATACATACATCATCAGCTCTTCTTGAAGCTATGTTAAACTATGCTCACTGAAATATTCAGACTTAAAACTCAGCAGTTTTAATGGTGGTATCATTCCATCAAATAGAAATGTTGTTAATGTCATTTTATACACATCTCACCAAACTTCAGGCATTGCTGGTGTCTCTGGAAACTTTGTGATCTCTCCATGCGTTTAGAGCAAAGTTCTGTAGGTTTGCCCAGAATCTGGCTGCCCAGCATGGGTTTGTATTGACAGGACCACCAGAACATCAGATGACACGTTTCAATCGCAGGTCTCTTGCTGTGTGGGACCCCCCCCCCCCCCTCTCTTCTCCCCCCTCCCCCTCTTTGCTCTGTCTCTCCCTCTGTTTTCTGGCCTGTGTTTTGGCAGCAGCTCTGCCCCGCATCACAAAGCCCGGGCTCTCGGCTTGTCCCATTGTGTTGATAACATCGCAGGTAATGATTAACACAAACACGCAACAATGGGAGAGCCGGGACCCCCGGACCGGCGTGGGAGTCGATGACCTCAGGCCGGGACGAGCAGACAACATCGCTGACCAGCAGCGACCCTCCAAACACCCGATGGCCTCAAGAAATAAAAAGAAATGTTTAAAAGACTCCATCGATTCTGCAGTCGTGTCTAACTTGCAAATATGTGAGTCAGTTGTGTAAATTGAATGGAAACTCCAATTATTATTTGAGCTTTGGGTCCAACAAGCCTGATGTTCTGACAAAAGTGTGTTTAACAGAGACAGTTCTCTGGGTGTCTGCAGTGGAGATGAGTGTGCAGACGGTTGAGTTTCTTTTCATTTCGCTTATAAATGTTGCCTAATGCTTAATAAATTAATGCCTAGAAATATTCTGACCTACACCCTTGTTTAAATATTTGGGTTCCCCCAGGTCTCAATTTTATTTAACAAATGAGTTGCAAAATAAATAGAAAATATAGTCAAGACAGAAAAAAAATATTTTTATTCAAACATTGCTTTCATCAGAGAATTCTCCATCTAACCAACTACACTGTTTTGCTGTGTTAACATAATTGCACAAGGGTTTTCTAACTATCCGTTAGCTTCTAATGCAAGTGATGCTTTCTGGAAATAGCCCTTTATACACCTATGTGGACATTGCATTAAAAACAGCCATTTGCAGCTAGAATAATCATTTAACACATGTAGTGTATCTGTATAGTGTATCATATGTCACTGACTGCTGCTGAACATCGTGTCTATATTGGCAGCATTGGACGTAATAGTGTAAAATTAGGATTTATGTCGTTTTAATCTATGCATTTTCTTTTTGGACTCGGCAGCAGCGGTACTAAAACAAAACAATAGTCCTTTAAAATAAACAGACTGTTACCGGCCGTTTCGCAGAGGAGCGTTAGCCTAAAGAGTCGGTGAATTTAAATGTGAATGTGACCTGATGTTTCTATGATGTGTCCCCGCTGTGAAGGAGACTAATGAGCAACCGGCCACACCTCACGCATTCCTCCTGACCTTTATTATACCTCACTTTCCCTCCACACACACACACACACACACACACACACGCCCTCCTAACCTCACCCCAATGGTTATCATTCGCCCCTCCTCCCCCTCCCCAATCTGTTATCAGCTGTCAGGCACCAACCGGCCCTGGTATTCCCCCGTCAGCATTACCATCAGTATGCAGCAGGCTATCAGTGCTATCTGGACCTGGGGGCACGGGGAGGGTCGGGAGGGATCCGCCATATCACTGATGTCATCAGATAAAGAGGTTCAAGATGGAGGGCCCTGCTCTGGTCAAGGTATTTGATTCTATCATGCGGAGTAGCTGGGATTGGGGGGATGACTCAAATGTTAGTTTAATAAAGTGGTGTGTGAACCAGTTTTTCCTGAACCCGTGTCGTCTACGTTCATGTGATTCTCCATATTTTCCCACAAACGTTCGTAACGTCCTCTTTTTCCCTCTGATACGTCCTGTCTGTTTTATTTTTTTTTATACATTTATGAAAAAGTCTGGATTTCTCTGGTAGTTTACATGTCGCTGTACTGTACTGTACCATATTTTTTCATTAATGGTCAGACACTGCAACGTGTTGCCTAGCAACAGATGCAGAGGTGGAGGATCTGAAGCATCAGTTTATAAAGTTTAAACATTTCAAACAACTTCCCCAAATACCAAATCAACCTCATCTGAAATCATAATAATTTATAGTGTTAACCGTCTGTTGCTCAGACATTAAACTACTTCAATTTTGGTGAAAATTCTTCCCAAAAGCAAATGAAGATCCGAGACTTGAGGGAAGAAATTGAATGAAAGAAAAGTTTAAAAAGTTTGTGATATAGTGTGAGCAGCAGTGTGACTCTGTGCTATTTAACACACAAAGTGAGAGACAGAATCTATAAAAGCTCCCAGCAGCAAAATATTCAACTTATAAGCTATCATTGAGTAAACTCAGAGTATCTCTGAAGTATCCTGAGAGTGTGTGAGTGTCCTCTTTTATTTTGGAAACCGTAACATGGTCACTGCAACATAACTGGTTGAATCCTGATTTCAGCAGCTATTTTAGTCTTAAGGTTAATTGTGTATCAGCCAGTATTGTGTTAAAGTGTTAAAGTGTTAAGTGGTAAATCGATAAATTCGGCTTCACAAAGTACAGGTGAATCTAATTTAAAGGCTCAAGTTTCCCTGAGATATTTAAATGAACACACACACAAACGGGCTTTTGTTAATGCAGGGAATGTGTCAACAGGCTTTAAATATCAGGAGCGTGCGTGCATGTGTGTGTGTGTGTGTGTGTGTGTGTGTGTGTGTGTGTGTGTGTGTGTGTGTGTGTGTGTGTGTGTGTGTGTGTAAAGCCACCAAGGTGGCTCCAATCCCACCTGTGTCTCATTAGCACAACAACAAGGTGCAATAACATTAACATTGTGTTCCCTCCCAAAACACAGGTATCTAATAATCTACCGGTGTAAACACACACACACACACGCGCGCGCGCTCAGGTATGACACAACCACGCCGTGGTTGGCCCCGCGTTCGATCACTCAGTACCAGTCGGTGTTAGCACAGCTCTTATCTGCTTTATGACTTCCACTCTGCCTCGTTTATTTGTGTACTTTGACTTTCGCTGTAAATCTCTGTCTGACCCGAAGTAGCATTGCACCGTGTTAAAGGTCAGACCTGGAATTTATTTTTTCCGGTCCAAATTTATCATAAAGAGACGTTTTTTAAAAGAGTTTTACTACCTGTTTATGCAAATGTAGCATTTATTCTTTGGAAATGAATCAACAAAACAAAATAATGACATGTCTGAAACTTTCAGACACACAGCATTTAGCTGCTTTTTTTCTTTTAATTTGCTCAAGTCATAACTCAGGACAAACAGGCAACAGATGGGCACATTGTCAGCTGAATGTTCCATTACTTCAGTCCTGATCAAATATCACTGTCTGGATCCTTCACCTCCAAAAAAAAAAAAGCTGTGATTGTGTCCAACCTCACATGGGAAACATAAAGGCTCACAAAAACATCCTCTTGTGCGCTCTGGGTTAAAAAACAGGATAACACGGAATGAAACAAACAGTAAATAAAGTCGGCGTAGGGGGGAAAAAAAGGGAATGTGAGACAGGAGAAAATGCTTTTGCTCTTCGGTCATCGACGATCATCCTGCACAACGTTAACAGGCCAAACTTTAAAAAGGTGGTTTGTCCGTTGACCCTCCGCTGACCCGTCCGCAGGTCCTCATAACAGAACCCGCGTTAATGGCCTCCATCATCATTCATGCTGCGGCCACTTTCTTGACGAGTTTGACCCGCCGATAAAAAGTAAACGGACTGTGCTGTGATTTATTCGGAGTTGTTTTTTCCCGCTGGAAGTCGGCAGACAGCGACCTGAAGTCAACATTAGTCTGAGGTGCGAGGCTTCCCGCTGGCTCCCTCGGCCCAGGCAGGTATCGTGTAACGGCGTTCTGAATCCGGGCCAGGACCTTCGTCCCCCCGCCGCTTCCTGTCTCTCTCCTATGTGGTATGTGTAAGCATGTGGACACAGTTTCATTCTACTCTTATGTGATTACTGACTAAAAACCATTGGTCTCATCCAGCTGCAGGAACAGCATCCTCTCTTCTGTTAACTCAGAGATTTGCTCCCATTTAGCCACCAGTGCGTGTTGGACCTGTTTATGTTGGACCTTAAGTTCTTCTACATCCAAATAACAAATAACGACATTTTTATGAGGCCATTTAAAGATATGTTTGCTATTATGAAACAACACATAAAATCCTCTTTGGATCTTGTTTTTTTTAACACTTAGAAGTAGAAGGCCTTGTGTAATAGATATAAAAAAAAATTCTGAGCCCTTAACAGAAGTTTCAACACCGAAATCCTTACAAGTCTGGCACTGGAAACAAGAAAGGACTCTTTTCTCCTCCTTCTTTTCTCCTTTCTGGATTTTAAAAGATTATAGCACATTCAAAAATGATCTCGGCAGAGGAATTCAGCTTTTGTTATTCAGGAGACAGAGACAGAGAAGCGGAGTGAAGGAGCGAGAGGAGACGTATTGTTCATTGTTTCTCAACTTTTTGATAAAATCCTGGCAGGACTCAGACTCAGTAGTGACAGTGATGCATATGAAAGCAAACCAAAAGTTAATGAGTCAGTGAGCATGTTCATGTGATCGAATGCTGACATTTCTTATCACTTTATTACATTATCAGGTGTTTTCATTATCTCCCCCTGTATGCTGATCTCATGCTGCTGCAGCACAGACTGATCTGCATGATACATTGTGTGTGTGTGTGTGTGGGTGTGTATTCTATTGAATTTCTGAATAAAATTATGAAACGTATACACACACATTTCTGATACGATCTAAATGAATTCACGGTGATTTGAATAAGCCCTGAGCTTGAGGAGAAGACATCAGTGTCTCTAACTGATAAAAAAAAAAATGCTGCTAATGGGATTAGACCCGTTCTTTTTACTGATGCAATTAAAAACATGGTGGCAATTCACACACATTCACTCACCAAAGCGACTTAATTGAATGCAGCCTGTGAGGAGGTCTTAATGCTCTGTTTGCATAAAGGACAATTAAGGCAATAAATAGGTAATGAAATGTCAAAAAGGGGAAAAAAGGAGGACATATGTGGTTTGTTTGTCACTGTGGGTTGAAATTAGGAAGAAGAAGTGAAAAAAATACTTAAATTACTATATACTGTATATATAGGCAGCTCCTACAGCCACTTACTTGACATTTATATTTGTTTGTATGTGTATATATATATATATATATGTGTGTGTGTGTGTGTGTGTGTGTGTGTGTGTGTGTGCACAAAAATATAAGTATAAGTGGCTGCCTTAGCAAGCTGTGCTGTGGAGAGGGAGAGACAGAGGGTCTTAGGTTTTATTTGCCAGCTCTTTGGAGGGTAGTAGGGGGGGCTGCTTTTTTTGCGGGGGGTTGAGGGGGTAACAGAAGCGCACCCCTCCCCTCTGCCCCCCCTCCCCCTCCCCCCTCCCTCCTCCGGCCTCCCCTGGCCGCTCTCAGACCATTGTTGTTGTGACTGCCGTCCGGAGAGCAGCAGTGTGCTGGTAAAAAAAGAGAGAGAGAGAGAGAGAGAGAGAGGGGCTGGTGCTGGTGTGTGTGTGTGTGTGTGAGTGTGTGTGTGTGAGGAGGACGCTGCTTGTAGAAGTGAAAAAAAAAGAATCGGACTGAGGAGGCTGAGCCGCCACATCGCAGCTGCGGAGCTCAGATCTTACCGGGATAAGGAGAGGAGAGAAGTTGTGTCGCGGCGCTGCGTAAAGACGCACCGAGCTCTCCAAAGGCGGAACCGAGAAAGGGACGCGTTGCTGCCCGTCTATCAGCCTTTCTCTCATCGGATCTTGTTTCCCACCACTTTGTGGGTCAAATTCAAACGCGCAAATCCCCCCTTTTTTTCCTCGTCTCGCTCCCCTCCGTTTTGATTTTTTCCGTAACACTCCATGGATTTGGCGGACTGAGCCGGACTTTGCCCCGCTGGGAGGGGGATCGGTCACCAGGAGCCCCGGCAGCTGTCGTTCATGTTCCACGGGGCCGTTCTGGATGGATTTATAAGCTCGGCTTTTCTTCTTCTGCTTCAGCCGGATACGCGACAGCCGAGGCCGGCTGTGGGGAAGGAGCGACGCGGCGGGACTATAACGGCGCTCCAAATGCGGATTTGGTTATTGACGCGCGGCGACCACCGGGACGTGGAGTGATTTCTCCCCCTTCGGTGCCACTCATCCCCGCGAGGAAAAGGTGGGTGGAAACAGACTGGGACAGCTGGAGCCTCCCGGGGAGTTGTTGTTTCATTCATTGGCCAATTTTTAAGCAACTCTTTTATAAGTTAGAATTTGCAAAGTAAAGAGCAGATAAATGTGATTCTGCCTAATTTGTCTTGTAAATGACTGAGTTAATCCGCGTGTTGCTGCTCTTGTCATTTTAAACAGGGAAATCTCGGGTCATTTTGTTGTGTTTTAACAAGTATTAGACATTGAACCTTCCACATGGGCTGATGGTGGGAGTAAAAAAAAATAACATAAAAAAGACCGTCTGTGGAGTTTGAACTTTCCTCAGATGGAATTCAGGAATCCCACCACGGGGGTGACACATTTCACAGCTTTTTTTTCTTTTTTCTCCCCCTTCGTCCACGTGAAGTTTAAAAAAGTTTTGGGTTCGCCAGTCTGTAGCTGCTACTGGACGTATCCACTCACACACACACACGTGAACATCACTAATGTGGCAGTAGCTTTTATTTTCAGGTTTGCACCAGCGGTGCGTCTTATACGCACGGGGCTGATTTATGAAGTGTGAATTGCGTGTCGGAGGAATACGGCGCTAAAAGTGGAACCCAGTGACGCCCCTTCGCTCCGTTTGCAGGGCTTAAAAAAAGTAGAATTACAGTAGAAAAGGTTTTTTTTTTGGCTCTGGTGAAAACGCAGCGGAGCAGCAGCCAGGCAGCGCGCCAGCGGAATTAGCAGCAGCAGGAGGAAGAAAAAAAAAAGTTTTCCAGTCCTTAATTGAGAAAGAATACGTTTCATTCAGCAAGCTGGTTCTTTAAACGGTGTGCCTGTGTGTGTGTGTGTGTGTGTGTGTGGGCCCGGCCTGCGTGCATGGAGCACGCACCAGGGTCTGGCGCCTGTGCGCAATTGGTCCGACTCGCATCAGGAAAAAAAAATAACACAGTGTTATTCTTGTTAGTTTTCTCATATCATTCATAGAGTTTCTATTGTTCTACTTAAATTTGACTCTGATGGAAAAAAGTAAGTTCAAAACCTTTTAGTTTATTGTGATAACAGTGATGTTACCTCGTGGAATGTGAGCGTCACTGTGGCACATAAATACCACAAACACTTACATTCATAGTTTAAAATATTCACGTAGGATGACAGCAGGATCAGACTTAAACAGAAATGCGGATTCATGGAGCCGGGAATGGTATTTTGTCAGTTTTGCTGCTGTCTAAATGAGGAAACTTTCTGCTTTATTGAAGGCAAATTTAGTCTAATTACATAAAGGCTGGAGCAAGTTTGATCTTAAATGTGGTCAACGATTAGTGGAACAACAGCAAATGAAATCAAAACTCAATTTTGACCATGTTTGGATGTTATTTTTCCAAATCCCAACTTCTAGAATGGAAAGATTCTGGCCTGACTGCCTTTGGGTCTGGGTCTGTTGTTCAGCTCGAACTCCACCTGAAGACATCAGTCAGATCTTTGGGAAATTGTGATGCACCTTTTCCCCACTTTTTAACCGAGGCTGGTCAGTAATATGAAGCCTAACACTGCTGTGAAAGGCTCTAATGTCATTACTTTGCCTTCAGAAACCAGGTTAATATGTTATTATGTTGTTAATATGAGGGGCCCTCAGTGCATTCATGCCCAGAAGCACCGGTTTCACCATTTTGCCGCCTGTTGTCTGCTTTGACCTCCTGTCCTGAACCTGAAGGCTCATCAGCTGCCAGCCGCAGGCCTCCGCTGCTCCTTCAGACTGGAGCTTCCTGGCAAGTTTCAAGTGTTTTCCTAGTAAGGGCCCATTATCCCCGGGCAGACTGAGCGCCATCCATTGACAAACAACAGGCGGTAACAGCCCTGCTGCTTATTCATGACGCAGGGGGAGCCTGCACAATGTAAGGCAGACGAGTGGGACAGTTCGCGGGGCATCTGGTTAAGAATACAGCTGCTTGCCCTCAAAACAGCCTCTCTTTAACTCTCTGGGTGGACGGTTGTTTGTGTTTTTGCCGCCTGGTCCAAAAAAAAAAAACTAAAACCTGAACAAAAAAAGTTGAGGACTCATGTTTCCGATCAGCAGATAACTGTCTGCCGTGTGTTTGTTTTTTCGTCTCCTCCTCCTCCTCCTCACCAGGATCCAGATTTAGAGACTTTGCGGCTTTTCCCTGAAGTTGCCAATGCGAGGGACCGGAGTGTGAGGCCCGCCCCAGGCTTCCGACTTTCGATTGTTCAACCTCTGAAAAGCGCGAGGGACGTCTACGCGGAGAAGATGGCGAGGGTCTGCATGTTGTGCGTTCTCCTGCTCGGTTTGATGGAACGGGTCGCGGCCAGAGCCATCGATGAAGGAAGAACTAAAGGTAAGCTGCTTTTGGCCTTTTTTTTAACCCCCAGTGGTTAATAATCACTCACTATCTCATGTTATCATGCCTTAAATTTAAGATGTGTCATGGTAAATCTTTGCAGGATTGCATCTGAATTAATTCTTCATGCAGGCGTGAGGCAGTTAAAGTTTCTCATATCTACGGTAGAGACTTGTTTTTGCGACGGGCCTCCGCTTTAATACTTCAGGTTAAAAGTGTGTGCGGAGGACGTGGGGTCAGTCCACTCTCCCCTCTCCTCAGAACGTTTCTCGCCAGCTGAAATGACAAGTCGACCGTGACAGAGGCGTCACCCCCAGAGGAAGTCAAGGTGGCAAGAGAAATGACAAGGGGGGGGGGGGGGACGAAGAAGGAGAAGGGAGGGGAGTGGGGGCGTGTGGAGAGACCTCGGAGTGTTTTTGCTGCCGTAAACCACGCTACCTGATCCGTTCGAGGGCCTGGGGCTCGGAAGTGTAAATCTGCCTGGCTGCAAGCCAGCTGTAGAGAAAGAAGAGGAGGGGGCGGGCATGGGAGGAGGAGGGGGGGGGCCTCATTGATGCTTTACAAACCGAAGCCGAAGCAATAAGTCAAGTCGTTGTCGGTTTAAAGTTCTATTAAAGTGTTTCCACTGAAGCCAGGCGGAAGCGGAATCTTTCAAAAAAAACACACACGAGATGAATCGCTAATTTCCCCGGTGCTGCGAGCTGTTTTCTCTCTTTCTTTTTTTTTAAGTCAGATTAAAGGACTTGCAGGTTGACATTTTTGTGAGGGTGTGTGCAGGTTGATGATAGACAAAGTAGAGGCACGGAGTACAGAAGCCGTCTCTTTTCTCTTTCCGTGGCCCCCCACGTTTGTACCGCAGGGGGGGGCCAGGCCGGGGCTTGCTGTTATTCACTAGACAGATGAGAGAAAAAAAGGAAGAGTCAAACCGTAAACTAGAATAATGCTTTCCAATGTTCAGATTTGCTCAGAAAACTGTTTGATTTCAGAAACACTTTTTATGAGCTGAAGTCAAATAAAAATCAACCCTTAATCTCCACCCATTTAGTCAGTATGGGCCACAATAATCTCAATAACTGTGTGTGAAATCATGGCACAGGCTGTTGTATAAACTTTGAGCTGGGATTCAGTGGGATTAATCTGATCTGTGATCGCTGATGTTTCTGTATCCTGTCAAAGAAAAAAGAACAGGGCGACTTTGCTTTGATTCCTGGTTTCTGGGAGCAGTTTGATGGAGCACTATGATAAATTGGGAGCCAGACACAAAGCAAATAGTTTACATTTAGGCTAAAAAAAGGAAGAGTTTTTCTTTTCTTCCGCCCCCCCCCCCTCTCTTTAAATAATCCTCAGTCGCTGGGTGTTTTCTGTCGTGTTGCTAATGCGATAACAGCCCTGAGCGAAAAATAAATCACAGCATTCACCAAATATAATTACATATCTAATGTTACTAACCGCATGTTGCTAAATCCAGGGATCTAACTTGTCCAATGTTTTTTTTTCTCTCATAAAATCTACTTGGACTCACTAGCAGCACCTATTTTCGGCCCTGTTTCCCCCCACCACACACACACATTACAGAACATATAAATAGTATATCTTTTGTCTATACGCTCTGCTTTCAGCTGCTTTTCATCAGAACAAAGTGAAAACTAAAAAGGGAAATTCACAGAATAGTTGGCTGTTTCCCTACTTGTTAGGAGATACTGAATGAAAACAGCCTTTATGCTGAAAGCTGTTAATATTTCTGTTTCAAAGTGACAAGCAACATTTGGAACATTAAGGGGGAACAGCGTGCGCCAAAGAATGCCATCATTTTGCTTTGATCCGTGCACAGAATAAGTGGGTTAGCATTGCTTTTTTTCTGAGAGTGCATCTGCTGGTCAGTCAGGGCGTTCAGAGTCCACAGCGTTTCCGCGGACAGAGCTGGACCATCTGAGAGGCATGTGATTCCGAAAGGTTAAGTTCAAAAGCTGCTTTATGAACTCCGTGTAACAGCCGGGTGTAACCTGATCCTTAAAATAAAATCATAAGGGGCCTGACGACAGTTTAGCCTGACTGTCTAATGTTTTATTTTCAGATAACGGTGTCTTGTGAATTGTGAAACAACAAGTTCATCATATCAGATTCTTGGCCTTGGTCGGTGTAGGCTGATAGAATTACACTACTCTTAAGTCCTTTCTCAGGACCTTCACGTTTAATGGTTTGTCATGAGAATAGAGAAATATTTGTAATGGTTGCTAACATATTAATAGTAGTTATTGCCTATATGGCCTATAAATGGAAAGGTTACACTATAGCGTTTGAAGAAAAAGACAAAATTTTGAAATATTCTCTAGCTTCGTTGTTATTGCTAGTTATGCTGCTCTGTGTTCCAGGGTCGGGGCATGAAGGCCTTTTTGATTGTCCCCAACTGGGTTCCAGAGAGGCTTTCTGCTGCCAGCGCGGCCAGCCGACTGGCCGGCTCACACCAGCCGAGCGGTTTGTTTGTGTTGTGTTGTGTTTTGTTTGCCCCCTCGCCTCTGGGTGACAATTCACACTCTGCCGCGAGTTCAACTCCAGGGCACCGTCCCTGTCCCTGCAAGTTCATTAGCATGGCTGCATGGCTGTGTGTGTGTTTTAGCTCTGATTTACAGCTGACTGTTGATTGGGCCTTGTTCAAGTTTGTTCCATGCGTATGGGTTTTGAGGGGATTTCATATTCTCAATATTATGAACTCTATGGACACATTTGGCAGTCGCTTAATCCAACTAGTCTAAATGATGAATGTATTTACATTAAACCTAGCCATTAGGATATTTATTTTCAGTTGTTATCCTTTGGGCTGCTTAGGCCAAACACCCTTTCTGATTTTGGCCACTTACAAGGCTGTAAGCGTGTCTTTGTTCCTGAAAGCTCTACCTTTACATGTACTCTGGGCGATTAGAAAAAGGAGGCAGCACTTCACTCCGACAAGGGAACAGATTGCCTTTTCACTAAAACGCTCGCAGGAAGCAATCAAACAGAAAATTGCCCTGGAAAATTGCTCGTTCTGAGTGACTGAGCAGTGAGCGAGGTCGCCGGCCAGGGTGCACATATGCTCCAACAAGTGAGTGGGCGAGCACATGAATGGGCGAGTGACCCACTGAATGGATGGCACTGTGGCGGAGGATGGTGACACGATAGTAGCTGGGTTATCAGGGCACTCTATCACCAGTTCCTGGTCGCATTAAGTGACAGTGGTTGTTTAGGAACATGATGTGCCTCTGTTACTGGACCTTTCAGAGGTAAACGGAAACTGCCAGAGTGCATGTTGGCAGTTTTTATCTTGTCAGGCTCCAGGGCCTATTCAGATACAATATTCTGTGAAATAACCAAGCCACAACACTGGAAAAACTCTGGTCTTGTTCTTTTAAATATTCAACAAAAAGCACTATTCATAGGTGAAAGCCCAGGACAAGTTTAACACATCTTAAATCAGAACTAATTTTCCTTCTTTCTTGCCATGCTCTCCAGATCTTCGGGTCTCCAGGCCTCTGATCGTGCCAGGTTACCCAGAAAACACCACGGGGGTGGTGGGCGGTCAGGCGAAGCTGGTGTGCAAAGTCCACCGGCCGGCGACCACCAAGGTGCAGTGGCTGAAAACAGAGGCCGGCGGCCCAGGAAGGGGTCAGGGAGCGCCGCCTCGCCTCAGGGCTCTGACGGTGAGAAGATTAGCTAACAGATGCTGCAAAATGCAGCGTGTTTGTCTCTCGTTTCTCTTAACATCTGTTGTTGTTCGGGCCCGTATTTAAAGTAAATATGTTAAATTGACCGTTCTCTCATGCAGGCCCTGCAGAACAATGTATCCAAGGTGCTGCATTTATCCAACATCACTCTGGAGGACGCAGGAGAGTACATCTGCATGGCTGAGAACACTCACGCAGGACAGACAGTGCAGGCCATGCAGTCAGCGTGGCTGGAGGTCCTGCCAGGTGAGACATACTTGACATTATTGCAATATCTGGGGATATTAACAGGCTTCGTTCAAAGTTCCCCCTATGTTGGCAAGGCCCTGTGTGATGTTTGGCCTAATGCCATGACGGTTTAGCATATATAAAGGACCATGTGACCATTCATCCAGAATATAGTATAACACTATTTTCTAACCTGAACATCTTTCTTTATTAGGTATTATCATTCCCCGAACCATGGACATTGCTGCTGCTGAAATGACCCCAGGTAACCTCCATTACATTCTTGGACTTGCAATCCAATGACTTCCCTGTAAAGTCACAAGATGTTTTAGTGTAGCACAATTTTGCCCATGAGATCTAAAATCCTTTACAAAGTGGTTTAAAAATGGATGATTCGGAAATGTATGAATATACTCCTGTATGAAAAGAAATGGAGAGGACAGGCTGTCAAAGGTGGTATGGTGACCATCTGTGCAGGCTCAAACACCAACATCCTCCTCCTCAGGCTGGAATGAACTTCTCTCATTCCTTCGCTCACTTAGATCTCCACTGAACCTTCACCGCCCCTCAGATTTACTCTCCATCCACTGTCACGCTGCAACATGTTCATTAGCTTCAGTCTCCCCTCCTCACTGAGTGAGCGAGGAGGGGGGGGGGTTTGCGGTGTTAGCTAGATCACTCTCCGTCCCACAATACTCCACAGAGGAACAAAAAGATGAAGAGGGACTTGAAGCGAGGAGGGTGTGTGTGGAGGAGGGTCAGGTCAGCCAGGCCCACTGGTCTCCATGGCAATTTCATTGAGTGTGTGTGTGTATGTGGGGGTGGGAGATAATAGGGTTGAGGAGTTGAAGGTCATAGTTGAGAAGATGGCTACTGGCTTTAGTGGGGAGATGAAGAAATAACCTGCTGACTGGCCTGTCCTCTGTAAAAAGAAGAAAGAAAGCAAGAAATGTTAGCACAAGCAAACAAGCCTTGTGCGCTGATCATTTCTGGTTCCAACAGATGTTCTTGAGGACCTGAGTGAAGACACTACAGAGCATCTCCTGTTAGAGCCGGGCAACGTTCTGAAACTGCGCTGTGACATGAGCACTCGGCCCGGCATGGCGGTCAACTGGTACAAGGAGGGAGTCCGGGTTCTGGCCACGCCCCGCATCCAGATCCGTGGTGCCATAATGGAGATCACAGATGTAACGTACGAGGATTCGGGCGTTTACGTTTGTGTCCTTCGGGGAACCAAAGAGCCTGTGAGGAACTTCACCATCACTGTGGCTGGTAGGATTTCTAACACTGAACTAGCAGCTGTTTCTTGTCTGGAACTTCCACTGCACTTTTGACATCCACCGCAGAATTTATTTCCCAGACAGCTTCTGAATATTGGGGACTTAAGCAGGTGAACATGTGTTTTCGACTCTCTTCACATTGTCTTAATTTATCATGTTTCCAGACTCACTGGGGTCAGGGGACGATGATGAGGACAATGGCTTGGAGGACTCATCAGCTGAGATCGAAAATGACCAGGTGTACTTCTCCAGAGGTGCGTTTGTTCTGGCAGATACTGAATAATCAGTGCAAATCAACCTTAATGTATTGAATCAGACTAACAGCTTATTGTCTGGTCTTTGTGAATACAGGTCCCTATTGGACCCACACGCAGCGTATGGAGAAGAAGTTGTATGCTGTCCCTGCAGGCAACACAGTGAAGTTTCGTTGCCCTGCTATGGGCAGTCCCATGCCAAGCATTCGCTGGCTCAAAAACGGTCGTGATTTCAGAGGAGAGCACCGCATCGGGGGCATCAAGGTGAGGATGGTGGCGGCTAGTTATCTTCACCTATTGTCAGTATTGCCAGTTGGTTTAAAAGAGTCTCAAGTGTCTATAAAAAACGATAATATTTTGTGTTTTTTTGGCTAGCTGAGACACCAGCACTGGAGCCTGGTGATGGAGAGTGTCGTGCCTTCAGACAGAGGAAACTACACCTGTGTGGTGGAGAATAAATACGGCTCCATTGCTCACAGCTACGTCCTTGATGTCCTAGGTAAGATATGGATGATCCGATGCTTGTTTTAGTGAAACGCGGATGTGGAAACCCAAATTAGATCTTTAAATTAAACCCAATTTTCTATGCCTTGTGATCTGCCAACGATAGTCATGGAAACTATAGCAACGGTCATTAGTCAGCACAAAAAAAAAACATCATGCCTTCAAATGAAAGCCTCCAGTCTGACGGAGGGGATAATCGGGTGGGGGGTGACAGGGGCGCCTGGCGTCGGACACGGCCGGCAGGATGTGGACGCCAGACCGTCGGACACGGCCGGCAGGATGTGGACGGTCAGGCGTCCACACCAGTTTTCTACCTGACCTGTGACAGGAGATTGAGGAGAGCTGCGGGTTGTTTGTTCATTTGTTCGCTGTCTGTCCACCGCGGGGTCAGTTTCCGTCCCCGTCGACGGGGGGAGAAGCCTAACGAGACAGCTAACGAGATCAGAGAGCGAGAGTAACTGCAGATCAAAGAGAACCCGGCAACCAGCTGACAAAGAGCCACACTAATGGAACTGATTTTCATACCAAAATGACATTTCCTGCTCTTTTGCCAACATAAAAACACATTATAGGTGACAGTAACAACTGCTGGCCATTTTAGGAAGTTTGTTTACAAAGCACTGATGATTGCCGACTCGGCCCGGCAGGCAAATATCCGGATGTTTTTAGCTATTCACAGCGCTGTATAAGTCCAGTTTCCTGCTCTCATGGATTCCTGGTGAGAGCTATAATTCTGAGACTGAGAATTAAACCATGTTTGGCAGATCAGTCAAATCTTCTCCAAGTCCTTGAACAGTCTTTAAAGAAATCAAATCCTTTTGGCTCTGACTGATTTCCCTTGAGCTTAGTACTGTCTTTTGGTTTGATCTTTGCTCATCTCTCCTTCTCCTTTATTTCCTCCCTATACAGAGCGCTCCCCACACAGACCCATCCTGCAGGCAGGTCTGCCAGCCAACACCACAGCGGTGGTGGGCAGTGACGTCCAGTTCCACTGTAAGGTCTACAGTGACGCCCAGCCTCACATTCAGTGGCTCAAACACATTGACAGGAACGGCAGCCGATACGGTCCTGATGGGACGCCCTACGTTCAAGTCCTTAAGGTTGGTGATATTTAGCAGGTGGAGGACAAGTGTGTTTTTTTTCTTATCAGAGGCAAAAGACAAGTTCAAACACATGCTCTTGCTATCTTGAGAATTATTGTAAACATTTGTCACGTTACATCAAGTATTATCTTACATTTTCCAATTCTGATCTCTATCTGAGACTGGGAAAAGTTTTCTTATCTGCTTTCATGTTTGCCAGAGCTGTAATTCAATAAGAAACTAATTTCCCACAAAAGCAAGCAGTAGCATATTGTTTCTAACCACATTCAACACTTGATGTAGTTGCTTTACTGTAGAAACCCTGTAAAAGCTCTGTCTTAAAAAAATTAAATATGGACAGTATTAAAGAAGCTGTTATTAATTACTGTCCCTATTTCTGTTTCATGCAGACTGGTAGTCTGAACATGTCAGAGGTCGAGGTGCTCTACCTGTCTAAAGTCACCATGGAGGATGCAGGAGAATATACCTGTCTAGCTGGAAATTCAATTGGCTTCGCCCACCAGTCTGCCTGGCTCACCGTCCTTTCAGGTAAAATAACTGAAGATTACATGTGCTGGAGAGATTTTTCTTAAATAGGTTTGGATTTGTGATTCAATGGACTCTTTCATTAATAATGCTTCTCCTGTTCTTACAGAGGAGGAAGCAGCAGATGCTATGGACACCATGGAGACCAAGTACACTGACATCATCATCTACGCCTGTGGTTTCCTGGCTCTCATCATGGCCATTGTCATCGTGGTCTTGTGTCGGATGCAGGTCCACCCCAGAAGGGAGCCTTTTGATGCCCTTCCTGTCCAGAAGCTCTCCAAGTTCCCCCTTCGTAGACAGGTACAGGACCAGAATGTAGCTAGTTTGCACAACTGCCCTGCTGCTGCTGGAAAAAAAAACTGAATGGTGATTATTAAATTCTCCATGTCTTCATATCTTCCTTCAGTACTCGGTGGAGTCCAACTCATCTGGGAAGTCCAGTGCGTCTCTGATGAGGGTCGCTCGCCTCTCATCCAGCTGCTCTCCCATGCTGGCGGGAGTCATGGAGTTTGAGTTGCCCTACGACCCAGACTGGGAGTTCCCCAGGGATAAGTAAGTTATATGCAATTCAGAACAATGGCTCTAAGCAATTGAAAATATTACATTTGAAATTATTATGAAAGATATGTAACACAGCATTTCGCAAGAGCGTGTTTCTTGAAGTTTAGTTTGGCTCCAGGGATCCAGACTAATTTAAACATTGTAGCTCTTGCAGCATGTGAGAACCTAAATAGAAACCAACCCACAGCCCATTTTTGGCTCTGCCCAACCTATGTTTTAAGGAACCAGAGTCCACAATTATGGATTTGTACAGTTTTCATTTGGACATACTTATTTTCACTAACTCCTGTACTCTCTCTAGTTTAACATTGGGCAAACCTCTGGGAGAAGGCTGCTTTGGGCAGGTGGTCAGAGCTGAGGCCTACGGCATCAACAAGGACTGCCAGGACCAGGCCACCACCGTGGCGGTTAAGATGCTCAAAGGTAAGAAAGAAATTATATAGACAAAAAAAAATCCTCAAGAGAATAGCTTAAGTGCTTTTCTAAATAAAGCATTCTTTTCCATTTCAAGATGATGCCACAGACAAAGATCTTGCAGACCTCATCTCGGAGATGGAGCTGATGAAGGTGATGGACAAGCACAAGAACATCATCAACTTGCTTGGAGTCTGCACACAGGATGGTGAGTTTCTGACATATGACCTAACCTTTCTGGGACGTCTTACGAGGTTGAAGTGTTTTTTTACAGCATACTTTTTGGCAATTTGAATACAAAGATCGGCTCTTTCAGCAATAGGTGGTCTTTTAACGATGAAAGGACGCTTTCTTCAATAATAATGCAACCTATTTTGCATAGAAAACAATTCCTTTCCTTTCCTTCATCAAAACATTCTTTAAACATCCTTGTTACTGTAAATCTCAAACACACCAATCATTGGGCCTAATTTAGTGAGTATTGCAACGATGGTGGTCCCCAACCTCCAGGGTAAACAACAATGGATAGAATGGAATAACAGCGTCCTTCATCCTGTTTGTGTACCCCTCCAGGCCCTCTGTATGTGCTGGTGGAGTACGCCTCCAAGGGCAGTCTGAGGGAGTATCTGAGGGCCCGGCGACCCCCGGGCATGGACTACACCTTTGATGTGACCAAGGTGCCTGAGGAGCAGCTCACCTTCAAAGATCTGCTGTCCTGCGCCTACCAGGTGGCCAGAGGGATGGAGTACCTGGCTTCCAAAAGGGTAAGTTCCCTTTGAGTATAGACAAATCTCTGGTGGCTGTAAATCTCTCTCTGCAAGCATTTCATGAATGCTGGAGGTGGAGGAGTTCATCGTAAACCCAAACAATAGCAGTGTGAGAAAATTAAATGCACATTGGAATACAAAAACGTCCATGTTCCAGTGTTGGAATAGAGGTTTAGAGGCTTGCTTTTCTTTTCAGCAACAGATGGATTTGGAAACCTGTCAGGAAACAATAGATTTTATGCTGAAATGATTAAATTAGAGGACAGAACGTTAATGTATTTTCCTAATCGCCTCATTGTAACCAGTTTATTGTGTGAAAAAAGACAGATGTTCTGTGGCTCCAGCTTCTTGAATGTCCCAGAATATGTTGTTTTGGTACAATAAGGAACTTTTAGGATGTCCATATCAGACCTCATTAAAAATATCCATGTTCCTGGGCAGGAAATACAGCCACAAAATGAAAACAGGAGAGTAAAATTTGCAACATTTGTAGATTTCTTGGGCAGCATAAGCCCTGGAGGAGCTGTTATATCAGGAGTTAAGGGTTTGACTTGAAGCAAATTTGATTAGGATTATGTTCCTTTGCTTAATTCTGTGTTTTTATTGTGTATTTTTTATCTGGGGGGGGGCACTTATTCTAGTTTCACCAGCCGTCTTTCTGTCCGTTCCCCCGTCTCTCGTTCCTGTCTTTCTTTTTTTTCCCATCCCAACCCCCATTGTTTCTTCTCCTTTCATTTTCCCTGCATGCACTCTGTTTGCGTGCCTCTTATCAACATGTCTCTTTGTCTACCAGCCGGTGTCTGAGACAGGCATTCCAGAGCAGAAAGCTGCTACAGCTTCAGCCCTGTTTGCTCTTCTCCATCCATCTGTCCGTCCCTCGGTCGCAGGGCTTTGTCCTTTTTAGCGGTGCCATAAATCTGTTAGCAAACAGGCAGCAGAGCTGTCGTCTGGGTGTAGGCATCAGGTTTCTGGCTCTATGGCTTCCTAAGAATGCAGGAGCCTGAAACTACCCCTCCATTATGGGGAGACCCACAAACCAAGACTGGTTCATTTCGCACATCCCCACAAATCCCACGTCTATTTCGAATGAAAACCAAAATAAACTTAATGACATCCATTCAATGTGGGCAAACAGTGCCTTTCTTTTTTCCTCCCAAAGGCTTGTTTTTTCTTCAAACTCCCGGGTTTCTATATAAAGATATTTTAAATTTGTTGCGTTCACTAAAATGAGGCATCGCGTGTTGACTTTAGCGTCCCGAGTCTTTTCATTTTTTTGTGAACATCTGCAGTGAATCATTTCTACCTCCCTCTGCCTCTGTTTTTTTACATGATGTCTCCAAACCACGGCCTGGAACGGACAGGCACATGTTGTTTCATACGTCTAAATTCAATAGAGCATTTCATGGATATAAAATTGTAGATAATAACATTTATTTCAATGTTCTCGTATAGCCAGGACTGCACATCTATACTTATACTACCGCCAAAGGGAGAACAGTGTCAGCACAAAAGAGGCAACACACAACAACACATGATGCAATCAACCTCTTTTTTTCCAAATCAGACATTTCTGAGCCCATTAACCGGGACCATTTAAACTTAATGCTTCTAATGTGGAGGCCCAGCAGTTGGTCTTAAGCTCATTTTAGGATTTTGTCAGTCTTTTAATTCTTAGTCTTCTCTCCCCGCAGTGTATCCACAGGGATTTGGCAGCCAGAAACGTCCTGGTGACGGAGGATAACGTGATGAAGATCGCCGACTTTGGACTGGCCAGAGGAGTCCACCAGATCGATTACTACAAGAAAACCACCAATGTGAGTGGCGGTTCCCAGGCGGTTCCCAGGCAGCATATTTCTTGTAGGAGGAAGATGCAGCTAAATTACCGCTGTCTTTTAAATTTCCTGCCTTTGAGAAGCTTGTGTTGTCATCGACTGGCAATTGTACAAGGAAAATTTGACATCTGCAACTGGACAATGCGTGATTATTGACAGGAGTTCTAATTATCGTCTCCCAAGTTGTTTTTCAAACAGGCCTGCTTGTAAACATGTTCTTCCTGCCTGGCTCCTTTCATAGCTTTAATACTCCTCAAGACACATGTCTGATGTTTTTCCTCTGATTGGCAGCAGGCTTAATGGGACTTAATTAGAAACGAGGGGAGACAAGGAGGAGGGAGGAGGGGCCGAATTTGTGAGGGAGGAAAAACGAAAGGGCATGGAGAGATAGAGAGTGAGAACAGAGGTTTTTTTCTGAGGGGGGGGGGGCGTGTACAGCGAGACTGTAGTTATGCAGCTGGGATGTTGCGGTGATTGCAGGCGGGGCCCTGACATTTCTGTGTTCACTCTGCAGGGGCGGCTGCCGGTGAAGTGGATGGCACCAGAAGCCTTGTTCGACAGAGTCTACACACACCAGAGCGATGTGTAAGTGGAGTTTCTGCTGCCCATTCGACATGTATTGTGTCATAATGTTCTACGCCTGGTTGTCCATTTTCCTTTATGACCTCTAAAGTCCTCAGGAACTCCCTAAAAAGCATTCACATTGAAATGTAACTTGTTGTTTCAGCTTAGAGCTATAAGTAAAAGTAGTAGTAGCTCATTCAATCAACTCATCATTTTAAAGTCAAAGACTTAATATGAGTTCTGAAATGCTATAAATGAGTTACCTGCTCATCAATTCTCCATCGTTCCTCCCCTTTCGCCTGAACTCAGGTGGTCATTTGGCGTTCTGATGTGGGAGATCTTCACGCTGGGCGGCTCGCCGTACCCGGGCATCCCCGTTGAGGAGCTCTTCAAGCTGCTGAAGGAAGGACACCGCATGGACAAACCTTCCAACTGCACACACGAACTGTAAGCAGCAGCTCTTTTCCTTTTTCCTTAGATTGTCTTTAAGATGTTTCTCTTTCCTAGTTGGAGATACTATACGGGCTATGACCTCCATATTGTCACTCCTCCATGTGCTGAGTTTGGTGACGAGTATGGAACCAAGATGGCATAAATCAGAACCATACATACACTGCAGGCACTTAAAAATCTAATCCACATTTGCGGGCTGACTGGGCTATATTTAGTTTATTTCACATTTTTTTCTGCACAGGAAGCATCCCTTTAAGGGTAAACTTCCAATTAAACATCAGATAGTCAATGCATGTCAGATTTTTTCACTTGTTTATCTCAGTGATTCCCCTTGATTGTAGAAATAATATTTTTTTCCTTTCATATTTTTTCGTCTGTAGCTACATGATGATGCGTGAGTGCTGGCACGCCGTTCCCACCCAGAGACCCACCTTCAAACAGCTGGTGGAGGAGCTGGACAAAGTGCTGCTGTCCATCTCTGACGAGGTGAGCTTCACACACACACACACACACACACACACATTCGTGCCCCTACTTCCTCTAACAGAGACACCAAAAAACACCCGGAGACGAATCATTTCAAATCATGCGCACATGCTGATGTACATGCGGACACATTCTCTTCCTCCTCTTTCACAATCTGCCGGCCAGATGTCCCTGAGCAGACAAACCTGTGGAGCTGAGACGCGAGTGAATGAGTAGAGCGAGGAATCCAGGGCTAATAAACCCCGCAACAACAAACATAAAATCAAACTGCGTTTGGCTGTGGCGTCCGCATTGCTGGGATTTCAGAGCAGCCTTTTTTCTCGCCAAATACATAACAACAGACAGTTCATGTGATTGATCTGTTTTTTTTTTTCCTTTCTTGCTTTTTTTGTTTTTTCGTACTTAGAAAACACAGACGTTTCTTGGCTCGGGCATAGACCCCGTCGGGGCTAAAACTGCGACGGCAGCAGTTCTCCACGTCCGCAGCTCCGAGCGCGCCCGTTAAATATTGTAGAGAACAAGCTCGACAAGCTCAGGGGGAACGCGCCAAGTCCACTTTCCATCGCTGTTTACTGCCAACCCAACAAATGTTTGCTGCTAACTCTTCCCCTAATCTCCCTTCCCCAGTATCTGGACCTGTCGACGCCCTTCGAACAGTACTCCCCGTCGTGCGAGGACACGTCCAGCTCCTGCTCCTCCGACAACGACTCCGTTTTTACCCACGATGCCTTGTCCACCGACCCCTGCCTCCTGGGATACCAGGACGTGCACTCCCGGATAGACATGAAGGCGGCACTCCGATAGACTAAACGCACCCACACACACACACACACACGCGCAGACATAAACAGAACACGACACCCTTACAGGAAGTACTACTTTTTTTTTAAGTAACGTAACATTATGGAGGTCCACAGCTGCATTTCTGAAGTTAAGTTAAAAGTTTTTATTCTAATGAAGTTTTTCAAGCGGACCTCCATTATGGCACCAGGCGAAGCCTTTAGATATAGGCGGGCTTTTCCACACACATGCACAGAAACACACACACACACATGCACGCGGAGCACTGAGGCCGGTGGGCTTCATTACAAGCTGGAGGTCTGTAGAAAGAAACGGTCGTGGGCAGAGGAGCGAGCAGGAAGGAGAGGGGACACAAAACGAAGCGTGGTACTTTGGACTACCGGCTCTGGCACTGTGCCCAAGAACAGTTGTAACGCTGGAAAACTGCGGCACTAAAACACAACAGAAGAGGCCCCGGTACTCCGAGAAAACGCCTCGGAGAGCGGCAGGCGGCGGACAATGAGCTCCTCACACAACAACTCAACCTTAAACCGCGGGCTCAAGACCTCGGAGATAAAGACATTTTTAACGAGAAAAAAGAAACGAAAAACAAACAAAAAAAAACAAGATTTATTTTGCTATGATAAAAAAAAGAAGAAACTGATTGTTAAATATAAATCTCTCTATATAAGATTATTTTACTTTTGTGTTGCTTATTTAAAAAAAAAGAAAACGGTCTTAAATCTCAGGATCTCTCGTGCTAAGAAGTGGCTGTTTAGCAGCAGCAAAGTGCCTGAATTTACGATTTCCTGTGAATATATTAGAATATTAAAATATTGTATGTACATATCAACAACAGAAAGACGATTGCCTTTTATAAATTATTCTGAATGACGCAAAAAAAAAAAAAATGAAGGTTATCAAAGAGGGCGAAAGGAGAGATAAATTTAAGTAAAAATGATTTTCAAGCTGCCAAACCTGTCACGGCTGTCACACTGTCTTTGTGTTCAGGTTTCATTCCAAAAACGACCGCCATCAGAAAGAAAACAACTAACATTTGATCTCTCTTAAAAACACATCCCCAAAAAAGTCGCAATTCATAATGTGTAAGAGAATAAAAAGATTTCAGCAGACAACAAGTTGTACTGCTGATATTCGGCTCATATTACTATTTGAGAAACAATCTGTCATCTCGAATAAGGCAAAACGAGAATCCCAAAAGTCTCATTTTTGCAACTTGAGCAAGAAAAGCGGCAATGATTGTTAATGATGGCTTCACTTTTTGGAGTGATACCCCTGATCTGTCATTTTCTAGTAAACTGCCTCGGCCTCCCCCCCCCCCAAAAAAAAAAAAACAATTTGTGGTCGAATACCACAAGGAGCCCAAGTTATTGTTGCTGTTGTTGGACGAATCTGCAAAACATTTTCAAAAATATTTTCTCACAAGCTCTGAAGCACTGTGAAGTCATAAAATGAGCGAGGCCCCGCCGGTCAGGAGACGGACCCGCGCCACACAGACGCTTTTTTTTCCCCTTTTTTTTTAATCTAGCGGCCTTTTCCTCTTTAACAAACCGCTTTGCTCTTCTCTGGGGCTTCGCCTACACGATCGTTTTTTTTTTTGTCAGAGACAGTGTGGCCGGGGTGGGACTCGTCCTGAAAGGGAGACTGACAATTCAGCATTGGGGACTCTGTGGGGAGCTGGCCCAGGCCCACTGTCACCGCTGACAAGGAGAGGAGAACAGGGGGTGGGGGTGGGGGGGGGGCTCTGAATGTGAAAGCCAGTGTGATTGATTTCAAATAGAAGAGAAGGGGGAGGGCCCTCCTTTGTCTGGCTGTAACCCTTCACCCAACCCAATCTGCTGGTGAGGGGTCCTCAGGTCCGCAGCCTGGCCGGACAATGAAGGCTTTGCAGGCTTAATGGGTGTGACTACGGACCAGAGGGAGGAGGGGGGTGGTGTTGTGGAGATAGCTTGGGCTTGTGTGCAAATGAAGAGGCTCTTATTATGTTAATGTGTCCTCTTCCCTCCCCAAACGCCCCTATCTTTACCCCCCCCCCCCCCCCCCGCGTCTCCCTGGTCGCCATCTTTTAAATTACAAATCTTAATTCAGATTCGCCGCTCCGCCACCAGCACCAGCTGCCAACTGTGTCCCAGTCCGCCCCCTGAATCTGACCGCAGACAGAACAATGGGGATCACAAGCGGAATAACCATCGTCAGTGGTGGCGTTGTCTCATGTTGATGAGGTGTGGAAGTGGATCAAACTGTTTGATCAGCTGTGACCTCCTTCTTTTTTTCAGAAGAGGTTTTTGCAATTTGTGCGCTGAAATTAGCCAAACTCATGTTGAAATTAACTGGTTTTGATCTGAAAATCGGCAGCTGGACTCCATGAAGTACGTTTTATCAGGCCAATATGTGCACCAGTTGTATTGCATCATCACTTTCTGTTTTATTTTTTTTTTTCTTTCAAATGTTTGAAAGCTTGAGAAAAAAAATTGGTGGATTTCTTTACAAAATGCTTTAAAATCATCCTCTTGTGTGTAAAACCTGTCCACAAAGGGTTCATGTATATCTTCTCTCCTCATTTTGTCTGTATATTTATCATCTTGTGACAGTTGGCGTCGCTCACAGATATCTCATTTAGGAACTAAGCTCTTACATTTACACACACAAAGTGTCCAGATACATTTGGCATCATTACATTCCATTTATCTGCTCTTCTCCCAGATACCAACTGCAAACAATCACAAGGTTCTTAAACATTTCCTCAAGAGAATTATTTTAGAGATATCTAATTTATTTGTTTATTGTTTTGTTTTTATATGAAATAAAGTATAATTTAAAATAAAGCAGCCCCGTGTCCCTGTCTGTGTATTTGCATATAAAGGAAAAAACACAACACAGTTGTTGGGCATTATGACCACCAACAGCACTAATTTGTTCAGCAGTCTGCTTGGGAAAGTTAAATCTAATGATGTAACTGATCTAGAGAAAAACCAGAGCAGCAGAGTGAAATTACAAAACCAAAAACATACAATATTTTGGACAGACTGGTAATGTTCTCAGTTAATATCAACGCTGTAGCAGGAAAGCTACAAAAATAGAAACACTGGATTAAAAAGCTTTTTCTACTAAATCTGCTCTGTAAATCACCTGTAATCTGTAATAAAAAGGTAGACATGTATATTTTAAATGTGCTCTCTTCAATGCAGACGATTAAATATTGCAAGCTGGCATGCATTCACAGGCCGAGCAGATGGTCACACTGAGCCTGACAGCTTCCTGCTATGCACAGGACCCTATGTGTAACCTAATGCTAGCGGTAGTTAGCAGGCGAGTCAGCTGATTAGCTGCTGAAAAAACAATTCACCTTGGCTGTTCAAGGTGAGAGTATTGTCATTCCGCTTTGTGGGTTTGTGTAAAATTCACAAAAATGGGGTCGTAGGGATTTCTTTGTTGTTTCTTGTTTTTTTGATCATGTGTGCACAGATCCGCTGATCCTCACATCAACATGCTGTATACCAGTGGTTCTCAATCTTTTTTATGTCAAGGACACCTAAACTGACACAAACTAGACCACATACCACCATTTGATAAGACTTCGTCCCTGGGTCCCCATATAATAGAATTTTTGGTTTTAGATATTAAAGAGTATAAAACCCATGATGTCATAGCCTTACTTATGGATAGACATTAATAAAATAAATCATTTTGCCTGGGACCCCCTGGAAACACCTCATGGACCTCACTTTTAGAACCTGTGCCCAATGCACAGCAACATTGTTTGCGTTTGAAAAGTTATATTCTTCTGTGCAGAGCATTATCATAATTCCACTGCACTTTAAATAATGATTTAAAACAAAAAAAAGCAGGATCGAGAGAGACTTAAAGTGAGTGGCAGAGAGAGGGAGATGAAAGACAGAGACGGGCACTGAGAGGGAGAGAGACGGCGAGACGGAGGAAAGAAGAGATGGAAGTTAAAGGTCAAGAGGAGAGAGGAGAGGGCGGCGGTGATCCCAGCCAGCCCTGGCTTTCAAGTGTGTGTGTGTGTGTGTGTGTGTGTGTGTGTGTGTGTGTGTGTGTGTGTGTGTTTGTTATTTATCAATGTGTTTCTGTGTTCATGGTCATGTGTCAGTGTGTGTGTGTGTGTGTGTGTGTGTTAGTTACCTCCTGTGTACACACTGTGTGGTCTCTACATGCATTTGTATGTTTGTGTGTGTGTGTGTGTGTGTGTGTGTGCCTTATCGTGTACAATAAATCTTGTTCACTCAGCAAGTCTGTCTCTGAACTGATAACGGCCTCGGTCTAGGATATGTGTCTGGAGGTGTGTGTGTGTGTGTGTGTGTGTTTTCAAGTGCATTTTCCAGACGGAGATATTATGCAGAGAATAATTCACATTGATAGACGTCCACGCATGTTCTGAGGTATTAATCTCATTTAAAGTCAAAATGTAGTCCCCCACACATCAAGTCCACACTTTGACATCCAGCATTGTTACAGCGTGTACAGATAAAAAGCAAATTTGTAAAGTGATGTGCCTGGGTGGCACAAATATATAAATGTATACAGAGACGTGTCTGAGTTGCTAAAAATTTGGTTATAACTCTTCTTTTAAAACCATATTGAGAAGAAAGTGGGAAAAGAAGGTATGAAGAGGAAATAGAAATGAAAAGAAAGAATCATAGTGTTTGGGGAGTTAAATCAGTGTCTGAGCTTAACACAAAACACACACACACACACACACACACACATGCATTGACAAACCTGGCTGCTGGGAGCCTGTATTTTGCTGGGTGTGTGAGTGTATAGAAGTGCAGCGTTAGACTCAGCGGGCCGCGTATCTGCTGACGTGTTTCCTTCTCCACTTGTCTGACTAGTCAGCGAGGGTCCGGTCTGCATTGTGGGACTCGACCCGTCCCACAATGCAGACCTGACGACTAATCCAGCTCCAGTTCAGGCGAATAAAACCGTTGCCGCTGCCGCCGCCGGGGAAAGCCCCCGAACTCCTGATTTACTGACTTTCCAGGTGCTGCTGAGCAAGCTTCATGCCGGTAGGAACCACGGCAGCTCGAGCTACAGACGGAAGGAAGTTCATCAAAGATGTTAAGGCTACACCTGCTTTTGGAAAATATCAAATTCTCATTGAAAGGGATGTGAAAACTAATTTTTACCAGATCTGGCAACCTCTAATTGATCCGCCCACCAACTAGCTTTGTTTAAAGAGGTTTCACAAAAGCACTCTGACACTTGATGCATTTTATCTAATTACTCTTCTCTTTATAATTGTTTTGTTGCTTTTACACTATTGTAGAAATGGATGGATCGGTCTACTTCACCATGTGCAACACCGCCGATGTACTTGTTTAACTTAACACAACTTAAGATACAGTAGTTGTTTTAAACGTGCAATTTGCAAGAAAACATCAAAATTTGCAAGAACACCTCCAGTGACACAAGGCTGTTTGTGCAATTTACGTGTACAATTAGAATTAGAATTGCAATTAAAAATTTACTCTACTTGCATTGAAATAATATAATATAATTCATATTATACTATAATATATAATTATTCTTGTTGTTCAATATGAAACACGAAAATGTGAGTGTGTGTGTGTGTGTGTGTGTGTGTGTGTGACCACTGTACATTACCACGCACTTTGACCTTCCTTCCACACTTGTTCTGTGTTTTCACACCCCATATTGCAGCGTTCACACACAGCTCTGTTTTATGTTGTGGACAAGTGGAGCGGTGGATTGAACACATGTGAACCGTGGCCCCGTTAAGAAAGAACATGATGTACTGTACCGGCGGACTTTTTTCTCCTTCTTATTCGACCTGTCATCCCACAGTGTTGGAGTATCTGTGAGCAATAACAAATCCGACTCCAGAGTGAAACCTAAACTCGACATTACGCTCCTCGCTAATGTTCATAAGAACACTGACGGAGAGAGAAACCGCTGAAGCAGACTTCCTTCTGTTATGATCAGGAACTGCAGACCGCCGAGCGGACCCCTCTGACGTAGAACTCCTGTGTCTTGAGGTTGTTTCCTCCATTCATGCTCTCCCCAGACCGCAGTCCTCTTGGAACATCAGACATCTTCCGTTTCTGCATCCTAATGCCATTATTTTTGTGTTCTTAATGGGAATAAACTGCAGAGCTTGCTAGCTGTGAGTGGGACTGATTGGAGGTTTAAACCCACATCCCCGATCAGCCACCAGACTGTTAGTGCTAACGCTGAGCAGAGAGCCAGACGTATTCCAGATAAATTTGAAGCAATTTCCTGCCCGTATTTGTTGAATCAACAGCAGTTATCATCACTTGGCGAATTTCAATAATCAAAGGATCATATTTGTTATGAAGGCAGCAAGAGTAGGAGCTTTGTTCCTTAAAAGGCAAGAATAATGTTTCGGAGAGGTAAAATAAACGGCGTCGCCGACAACGTCTGTCTCGTCTTTCCCGACTTGTCCTATTCATAACATCATAGAAATTCTAATATCAATAGACTGTCATGTCTGGCTGCTAAATATTTAAGTTCAGCTGTGGCAACAAAGGCATCGTACCGACATCAAGCAACCTCCCGTATCGCAGAGCCTCCTGTTTACCTGGGTGGGATATCTGCACCGGCCGGTTTATAGCTAAAGTGACTTTGAGAGGGAGAAAGAAAGACACGTTTTCAGTCTGGTGAAAGAAGAAAACACGACTGACTTTCAATAAAAACAAAGAAAGCACCATCATGCTGGCCGAGTCTGTTTAAAAGTTAAAAAATGGCCAGTAATGACTGGAAGATAACAGCTCTGTCCTGTCCTTCATGTAGTTTCTGGGGAAGTCAGCCTCTTGAATACTTGCATAATATACGTAGGCCATCCTCGTTATGTTTTCTCACCATGAACGCTGATCACGCAGAAAACATGGAGCAACTCCTCCACTTATCAATGTTTAAAGTTTAACCGCTTTCCTGCAGCAGAGTGAACCCTGAACTACGCACATGCATTTACAATGGTAGCAGCTCTGTGCCGTGTGTGCGTGTGTGTGTGTGTGTGTCTGTGAGTGTGTGTGGTGCAATGTTTGTTGGTCTACTTTCTCGATCGACTTCCAGAGCTATTTGCAATTATCTCTACACACACGGGGCGTGATAAGGCCAGGAAGAGTGTGTGGACACAGGATGTCGAGTTAACACGTGGACACGCTGAGAGCGACTTATCACATCCGCTGGATCCATACCGGCTGCGTGCTGCATGACACGACCTGCTCACAACAGATTAGAGCAGATTTTCTCTACTCCAGCAATAAAAGCTGCCCTGCGTCATTGATGATATGCAGAGTGAAGAACAACAGTGATGTTTTACGGAATTTCACCTCAGTGACGCATAAACTCATCTATCTTTTTAAATAATAATAACCTACACCTACAAATTCTTGACATGTTTAATTAAAGACTACCTCTATCAAGAAGTTTAATGTAACACACAGGTTAAAGTGACTTTTTTTTATCTGTTCTTAACTACGGTGAGCAGCTGTTCCTGAACGCATCGTCTCACTCTGTTCATATGTTGGATATTTTTATTTTCTGTGGCTTTCAGGTCCTTTACAAACTGTTGAGCGCGCTTATTGCTGTATATTGTACTCAAAGTCACTTTGCCTGAACTGTCAACATGTTGGCTTAGTCACTGCTGTATTTTTTATCTCTTAGTCCATATCCACCTTTCTGTCCCAGAGGCATGACACTTATATCTCTGACTGCTGGAGGTCAGGCGTTGTGCAAGAACGCTTCGTGTTTTCTTGCGTCGCCTGTTACTCCCTCTGAATGTATTGGAATCTGTTGTTAAGGTGTTGTAAAACTGCTGGAATCTGGGTCAATTAATAATGCTACAACTTTTTTTTTTTATTGATTCCATGTTTGCTTCCCCTTGCATTTTTATTGCATTTGCACCTTGACATTCATGTGACTTTTTATGCGATGTCTGAAACTTTGTGGTCTGCCATTAGCCTCAATGGGGCGGACTGGATAAAAAGAAATAAATAATGTATCTATCTAATGTAGTTAGAGATCTGAAAGATATAAAACAGATATATAAATAATGTTGGATGAACACGGGGTTGTATGGGTTATTTAATGGACGCAATAACTGTAACAGTTTGCTTTAAAGTTATCTCAAACTTTCAGTATTCTTTGGTCTAAATTGCAAAGTTGGATTATTTTCTGAGCATATTATAGAAAAGTGGTGCAATGTGTTATAAATAATAAAACAAAAAGAATGTGTTAGAATGGATTAATTAGTTGGGTAACATGTAGCTAGTTGTTCTTTAATAAAGCAAAGTATGATCTAAACAGACTGCACACAGAAAAACCTTTTCACTGTAGTTTTGTGTTTGACCCTTTTTCTCTCTCTGTTTATTTATTTATCTTTTTTCTTTTTTTTTTCAAATTAACTACATGAACCCCGACGTGTTGAGTGGAAACCTCCCAACTAAACAAACTTATCTCTCCTGCTCCATGTTCTCTTATAATTTGTACCAAATGGCACCAGATCATCAAACCATTACATAAATGACTCAAGGGACTCAGTCTAAAATTAAATCTTTACATAAAGCGTTATAATTTGTGCGGGGACCTGACGACAGTTTGCAAACATGGCACCACGGAGGGAAGCTGCTGACGAACATTTCTGAACAGGAAGCAGACCCTCGGGGCCCCGGAGCGATCGCATTTGCTGTTTTAATTGGCTGGTTTGTGGTGGTTTGATGAAATGCAAATGTCCTTGAAATGAAGCCCAGTACCCACAGTGTTCAGCAGACAGGAGATGTGACGTCTCTGGGAGCCACTGATGGATATTCTGCGTTACAGGCGGCCGAAAACCACTTTCCACTGTTGAGCAACAAGTTTGATCAAACCACTTATTTCGCAAGCCCATCATTATGTTTCAACACGACGTGTCTGTTTTGGTCAACAATAATATCTGCTCTGAGAGAGTTTGACCCCATGAAATAATATTCTTATTGTATCTGTTCACAGTACAGAGCGAGTTGTGTTTAACTTTAAGTACAAGCATCTCCCAGATTCTGAACGGTGAATCGTTTTATCATGAAAATACAATGAGACAATAATAAATGATCGTCTCTTTTCTGTCACATCATTTAAAGTCACTTTTTACTTACAGAGATTCATTACTCATTTTCATTTAGTGAAAATATCTACATCTTTAATGAATGTTAAATTCAGGTTAAAGCCATATTTAATACCTATACATCATTTTACTCTGTTTTTTGTGTTATAATAATGTATCTGTTATTTATGCAGTTTGAATAATGAGTATTTTATTTTAATTGTTGTTTTGTTTGTTGCATTTTTGGGGAGGTTCCTTCGAATAAGCCCATTTGTACTTTCTGTATTATTTTTATTTATTTATTTATTTATTTATTTATTTATTTATTTATTTATTTATTTATTTATTTATTTATTTATTTATTTATTTATTTATTTATTTATTTATTTATTTAATTGTTTATTTATTTATTTAATTGTTTATTTTAAATAATTTTTATCTTTGTTCTTTATTTTTTGTATTACTAGTGCAGAAGTATGTATTGCTATAAATTAAAAAAAAAAAAGGTGGAAGCTTAAGTAGAGTTTCGATGTTTGGCCAAATGTAACGTGTGTTGGACAGTTCCATTCTCTTAAATAGACAAATTGTACATCGGGTAAAACACGGACAAACACTGAGATAAGGAGAGACATGGAAATATTGTCGTTGTAAGGAAAAGGCCACAACTC
The DNA here is from genome assembly GCA_036785175.1 of Eupleurogrammus muticus. NCBI lineage: Eukaryota > Metazoa > Chordata > Actinopteri > Scombriformes > Trichiuridae > Eupleurogrammus > Eupleurogrammus muticus. The sequence goes on from JAYKQN010000007.1 coordinate 8,827,314, forward strand.
GTGCTAAAAGTGCGTATCTCGATCAATCCGTCACAATCCAGGATTCATTGTATAGATCATCAAACAAACGGAGCTGCAGAAACACGTTGGTCTTCTCCTGAACAGCTACAGCTGCAGCCAGTAGTCATCCTGAGCATGATGTGGGCCTGACGCCTGAAGCCCGACGCCTGACGCAGTCACAGCGGCTCTGTTCCGGTCGGTGCTGACAGTTGGCAGAAAAAAAATCCTCTTCCTGTATGATATACTGTATGAAGATTCTAATCTCGAGGCCTTTTCAGATCCAGCCACTGCCAGTTGTTCTCATAAAGCTTCTTTTTAAGACGTGCGTGATCTTTGCAGAACAGAGCGTTTTGTGGGCATGAGAGGACCTAAATAGGCGATGAGCGAATGTCTCGAGAACATAAAAAAAAAATCAAAAGCCAATTCAGCAGGTCAGAAGCCCAAAGTTAGCTTCGATTTACAATGTTCACACGGTCTACGGCTCCACATCAAGACCAAAACTCTGCACAATGTATTTTTTGGGGGCTTTTTCGGCGGAAAATTCCATCACAAACACAACACCCGTGTTTATTTTGGGACGTGATCACGGATCTGCAGGGTTGTCTCCAGTTGGTGCCCACCAGTCGTTCAGTGGGATTTCTTGGTGTCGAGCTTCCTGCTCCTTCCTGGCCGGTGAAGACAAACAAACCCGTGCCAGCTGGTGGAAACACCCTTTACGTGAGCCTGCGTTTCTCCGCTCCTCTTTAGGCTTCGTCCTCGGCTTTAGACGCTGGACGTGGCGCCACATTTCGGGAAGATGGCGCCCGCCCGACGTCAAAACGCATCAGATTCGACTCGTAACAGCACCGCGTCCGTGTTTAAACAGTTCATAATAGTGATGAAATTATTGCCTCATCTCGGTTCTGCTTTCTCGCTTTTGTAGAACCTGCCACGTCAGTAAACGTTGAATATTCCAGCGTTAATATTTGTGTGCGTGTCCCAGTGCGTGTGCACGTGCACGTGTGTGGTGGGAGTCAGAGATGATTTGACTGGGACAGTCTGCAACAGGCCGGATCAGGTAACGTCAGAGCAAAGCCCGAGCTTTAAGATGACAACACGGAGCCTCGCGAACTGTAGACACCCCCCGTGTGCCCGGCGTCTACGGTTACCCACAGCGCCATGACAGACGCAGAGCGAGCTCACGTCCACATTTATTAAAGAACATGTCGATGCAATCTGTCTAAACTTAGCGCAACGTTGAACGCAGACATAGGCAAATAATTTTCTTTTTTTGTCCCCCCCTCTCTTCTCACTCTCCTTACGAATACAAACAGATTTAGTGATTCTGTAAACACGGCGCAGTGGAGCACATGAAAGCTCACACTGTGATATTGTTAGAGGTCGGAGGCCCCGGCATCCTGAGCTGTACATGCAGACAGGAGGGGCCCCATAACTCTGGCTTCCCCCATCCGCCCGTCTCCGCCGCTGCCGACTGGCCCTGGTTATTTATTGCTCTGTAATTTCTGCAGACTAATTGATTTGGCTCGGCTTTCAGGCTGCAGGGAGACAGGAAGTCAGGGAATCAAGGGGTTAAGGAGGAGGAGAATGTGTGTGTGTGTGTGTGTGTGTGTGTGTGTGTGTGTGTGTGTGTGTGTGCGTGCGTGCGTTGGAGAAAGGAAGAGAGAAAAGATGCATATGTGAGAAGAAAGCAGAGGAAGAGAGGATGACTGTCTGACAGGAAGCCAGAACATGTGTGACAAAAGAGTGGCGTGTGTGTTTTTGAGGAGAGTTGGTGAACATGTGCAGTGTTTCAGATGCTGCTGTTCTGCCTACTACATGTACAGCAAATACTAAAAAGTCTTGAATGTGGTTTTTTTTTTTAAAGATCTCACACTGTAAATGGCTGAATTTCTACTCTATACAAAACTAGTTACAGTTTGGTGAATGCAAAGTAAGGACAGGTGCTACTATTCACCACTAATCTTACAGATGCTATTGAACAGTACATACTTTCGTATTGTCTTATTGCAGGGGGGGTCAAACACAGACCCACTAAAGGTTCCGATCTGGTCCGCTGAAGACTGTATAAAGTATGACAAAAAAAGGATAAAGTTTTTGTGAATTTAAAATCATGTAGTTATATCCTTTGTAGGTGTTTTCCTTTACTGGTCTGGCCCATGTGACATTAGATCATGGCCATCATGGACTACAGTGAGTTTGACTCCCCTGTCTTATTGACTGTCTGGAGGAGGATCTTTAACTTTTCTGTAAACGTGCCCATTTCTTAACTTTATTTCTTTGGCGGGATGTTCTGAAACCAATAAAGTGATGGTTAAATGCTACAGACCCAGGACAACCAGACGCCATGCAGACAATAGCAGCAAAATGAGCATTGTGGAGAGCGAACCATGCAGAGCCACAGGAACCCAGCGAGTCATTTTTGCGGGGAAAAGACATGTAATATAAATCTATAGGATTTACAATAAAACATGACAACATCTGGGCCCTCAGTGAAAGTTTAGACATTCAGAACTAGTTCACAAGTGAACATTTGACAATGACAATGACATTTAGATGCATTTAGACCATCTATTGTGGACTAATAGAATTAAACTCATTTCTGCTCATGGTCCATAAAGAAATAGAGTATGATTATTTACAAGATTAATTCATCTTCAATAACAAAACAGGAGAGATGACATGAGAGAAAATGTGCAATTTCAACAATATAATGTCTCAGTTATTCTATATTCAATCATTCTACTGATACATTTCAATTCATTTACTTACTGGATAGTATTTAGTAGTATAATTATCAGGTTATCGGAACATATCTCTAATCAACATTGTCTCTTTTTCAAGATATAACCTAACATATTTCTGCGTTTCCTGACACACTGGTTGAAAATAGGGCAGAAAGGCTCCATTCTGAGCTGATTTCACCCAGGTTTCACCTTGAGATCAATGTTGAAAACCAGGTTTGTCCTCACTAGGAAACACATTATACCTTTTAAACACTGGGGCAATTCAACGCTATTCATATAAGGAACAAAAATGCTTCACAACATATTTTAAAACCATTGGGAGAATAAATCAATTAAAGTGGAAATAAGTGAAAATAAATAAATAACAAATGGGGCGTACAGTTACAATGCGGTAGGACATATTTGGTATCCTGCAATCTGATGAAATGAAATGAAAACCACGACCGGGATTGTTGGCGAACACATTCAAAAACAACTCAAAAGCACTTTATTTACTTTGTAAAATGGTCAACAGGAATGTAAATTAAATACTAAGTACATGTAATTAGCTGTAAATGGGGTAAAACATACAAAGACACAAGTATAGCCCTGTAGGCCAAACTAAGCAGCGTTTCAGCCGTGACAGAAGGTCAACATTAGATTTCTACAATTTATTGCTCCATGCTAAGTGGTTTCAGGTCAGAAAATGAGAGCTCAATTAAATTATTCCCTAGACAACACTTAGCTAAATGTCTGTAGCGCACGGAGATTAGTCTGCTCCATGTAAAGAGGCATCAATGAGCTGCTGTCCGGCCCGGACGCGGCCCACAAAGACTCCGTCTGTGAAGTGAATTCAACAGAAGGTTTAAGGGGACGTCGAGGCCCTGAAGCCTGAACTGCCCCCTCAGGCCCCGTTTCAGGCAGATACATGATACGCAGTGAGTGGAAGAGGCCCAAATCCATCTCCTAAAAATGACGTTTACGCACAACATCATCTGCGCCATAAGAGCATGTCTTCAAATGTACGATGCACGATGTGAAGAAAATAAAAAGCTGAGAAATGGGTTGTTGGATCAAGCACAGGGGTCAGGGGATGATAGGAGAGAGGAAGCAAAACATTGCGACATTCTTGTAAAAGGCATTCAGATAAAACACTAAGTAAGTCCTAAAAGCCGCAAGATCAGGTCATTAATTGTTTAGTCAATCAGCAGAAGATTAATCTGAAGCTATTTTGATAATAAAAAAAATGTTTTAGACATTTTTAAGCAATAATGTAAAAAAAACACCCTGGTTCTCAAATGTGATGATTTATGGCTTTGTAGTGTGGAACTTGATGATAAATCTTTGTGTTTTGGCCTGTTAGTCAGACATCCAGGTGGGGAACTTAATAAATATTTTACAGTTCCCAACAGATTTATAACACCTTTCGCAATTTTCTGACTCTGTGTGGACAAACGATTGAAATGACGAATCAGGACAATAATCTGTAAGTCTGCAACAACACAACATGTGCGGTGTAAGAATTTTAAGGGTCACAGGTCAAAAATGGAGGTTGAACTGCAACTGAATATAGAAGACAGAATTAAAACCAGTTGGTCAATGGTCAGTTAACCCTGCTTTTACTATTATAGTGATAATATGATTCTATAGGAACTCACTGCACTTGGTCAAGAAATAGTTAAATAGAAAACTCAATAAAAGTACACATATATGCAGTGGATGTGCATGTTTATTGTAAAAAAAAAAAAAAAAAAAAGGTAAATGTGTAGGTCATACTACACTAGGATTTAAATTTGAGTAGATCAATGCAATTACAAACCTGAATAACTGATTGACAACAGTTTGTGCTTATTTATAGGTGTCAATACCCATTTATTTATCATTAAAAAGCTAAGAATATGCACAATTATTTTAATATATTTTAATTATGTTATCTTACAGTATTTTATTGGTGCCCAAGCTGCCTGAATACTTTTATTTTGAAGTGGAGGCAAGAAGTGGCGGCACTGGGCGGACTGATAAAGTTACACCACGTGGGTGTCGGGGACGTTTCTGAAGGGAAACTCTTGAAGCCTCCTGTCTCCCGCTTTCCCAGGAGGCTCGCTCCCGTCCGCTAATGAGAGCAGCCGCCGGCCGCCGATGCCGAGGCCTGTCAGGTGTCGGCGAGGAGGTCGCGCAAACATTTGCAGAACTGTCAGAACCTCGGCATCTGTTGCATGCGTGTGTCACGTTACAGATAGAGAGCATGCGAAGGCAGAGGAAGATGATATGCATGGAGAGAACATGAGGGCGACTGTGGGTTTATACCAGTTTATACCAGGAGAACACAAGGAAAAGATGTGTGTGTGTGTGTGTATGCGTGCGTGTGCATGTGCGTGTATATCCGAGAGGGAGGGAGAGAGAGAGCGAATCTCTAAGAGGCAGACAAAAAATGTGTGAATAATTCAATCCAACCCAAAACTAAACGGCTGCTTCTTCTGACTGAGGACGGATTTCTGGCTCCGGACCCAGGCATATTGTTGATGTCAAAACTCCTCCAAAAGTCCGGCCAAAATCTCTTTAGGTGGAAAAAATAAAAGATTTAATAACATACGTGAAAATAAGTGGGGTATTTTGTGAATGAAAGCCCTGAACCCTGGAGCCTCGAATTCATAACCAAATAGGTTTGGTTTGTGATGTTGATATGTTAGATATTTTATTACATGGGGAATATATATTTTGTTTTCATGGGTCATGAAACCCCAAAAAATTCCTCTCTCTCTATGTACTTCCAAACCAGTAGGAGTCAGTGACAAGGACATAATCCCACAGATTGGAATAGAATTCCTCAGTTTTGCATATCAAAGTGTGTGGGTATAGGGAAAATAATGGTACATGATTGAAAACAGTGGTAAAATCCTTTTGTGGGTGCAGAATCTTCAAGAAATCACTTCAAGTGATGCCACTTAAGTCAGTGTTGCTTGGAGTTGAAGACCTGGAAATGAGGATTTAGACGTGAGGTTACAGTGAGGTCACATTGCATTATGGGTAACGTAGGCACCATGTTTTGATCAGAAAGGGTGAAAAAAAATCTCAGTGTGCTGCATGAATGTTGATGCATACTGTGTGATTTTTAAATGTCAGCTTGATCACATGACTGTGCAAACCTGTGCTGAGGCTTCAAAGGAAACGTTTGACAGGTGTCACAGAGCAGTGGGTGCCTGAACCACACACCCCCCCCCACACACACACACACACATTTTTTTGGAAATGGTTCCAGAATTTATGTGACTTTCTGAAACCGTCAGTCCAACAAGCAGAATTTCACAGTTTCACTCACTCTGGCCAGGTGCTGCGGAAGTGTGAAAGAACAAAGGGTTAGTTACTCCTCTCTAAAGATTTTTTTTTCCACTCCCACATGCGCTCGGGTGAGTGGAACATCATATTTGTGCTTCGTCGTCCCCCTTTTCAACAATCCCAAAGAGAACATTTTTCCTGTTTGATTTTAAATTTATATTTGTGGTTTTCAGCACCAGAAATCGTCTTAATCGAATTTTACATCTTCTCTCTCAGGCATTAAAGTACATGAATCTGGATTTTTTTATTTTATCAACAAGCCACACCAACGCAGCATTTATCCTGAGATTTGTCAAATCAAAGTGGAGACTAAAAATATCAGATTGACGAGATTTGTGTAGCGACCTCCAATCTAGCTCTTTTCCAGAATCATGACGTCAAAGCTGCAAATGATACTTTTGGCATCATTTGCAGCTTAATGGCTGAATTAAAAGTTACTGCATGAAGTGAAAGTAGATCTGCAAATCATCCCTGTGGATTTTTTAATCACTACCATGTTGCACTGCACGCTTGAAAAACAAATATTTTTTTACGCAGATATTTGAAATTTTGCTTATGAGCCACTACTGGCCTGGACATCACTAGAATATGGACTAGGGTAGGAGGGGCCTCAATCTTCCCTGTATTAAGGAACAAATTATCTAATGTCTGTCTTACTAATATTAATGAATCTGTCCTCTGATTTGGCTAATATGAATAGTTCTGAATAACCATGTCTAGTTGTGACATCAAACCTGCACATTAAGTCCTAACAATTGGTTTTAGGGCTGAATATGGGCTGTGACAACCCTTTATGGAAACTAAATTATTTCAGCCATACTCCAACCATGCAAAGTACGACTGTGTAAAATGTAAGATGTTAAGTAAGTTGAACGTATCATGTTATATTATTATTTTATATAATGTGTCAAACATTGTGCATTCTTTTTGTTCAAGATAAAAAAATAAGTAAATTATAATGTCATTTCTTGTTATGTGAAAACCCCCCGTAACCCTAGATTGTTCTCCAACATAAATTGCATGATAAGATCACGTTCTGCGGTTTGAGAAACGTCCACCTCCCCTTTGGCTTAGGAAATCTTTTCAAAACTGGATAAAACCATGAAAAATGTTTGAATGGTGTTCAGCCAACAGCCATGTATGATGCAGTGGCCGAGATAGGAAAGACAAAGAGAGAGAGAGGGCAGTGATTCCATCTCTCAAAGGTGTGAAAGATAAATAGACAGCAGATGTCATCCAGGCAGGGGGTCCGTCTCATCCCTCCCCGTCCAGATGACTTATCACCTCTCGCTGTGTGTGTCTCTGTGTCTGTTCTCATGCTAACTGTGCCTAAACGTTTGGATCTAACATGGGGGACGTACAGACCTTCCCTTTTAACCAAAAAGTCCCAAAAAACCAAAGGTCGTGTCTGTGTTGTAGTAATCATGACCCCACACGGCACTTGAAAGTATATTCTGTGTAATCTGGTGAGGTAGAGTCCTGGTGTATCGGTGTAAGGAAATAAAAAAAAGAAAAAAAGTGCAGCTTCAGGCTGATCCACATATTTCTCCTCGATCTGATCGTGACGCCCCGGCTCGGTGGTTTTTAAGGAACTTCGCTTCATGTCTGTTAGTGCTTCAGCGACCACATCACAGCTCCGTTCCACACATGGCAGAGAGGTTTCCGAGCGGGCCATGTGTGAGCTGCAGTAATTGGTGGTGGGTGATAATTTCCCAGGCGTCACAGCGGTGTGTTTGTATGTATATGTGTGTGTGTGTGTGTGTATATGTGTGTGTGTGCGTGTGTGTGTGTGTGTGTGTGTGTGTGTGCCATGTCTCCACAGTGTCTCGAGGTCTCTGGTCTCTCCGAGCTGCTAACAGTTGCCCATTAGACACTTCATTACTCTTTAAGAAGCAGAAACAAACCATCCAGCCCTTTTTACCTCCTGCTCTCACTGTTTCTCCCAGCAGTGGAAGTCTGAAATAATAGTAGACTGCGTTAGTAGTACTACTGTTACTTTTAATTAATGTGGTTTTATTTGGATTGTTGAGAGGATTCATTATAGATAGGATGAAGGTCTTGTATTGAATTACTGGGGTCAATGGAAGGGGCATAGGGACATATGGGGTCAACTGCAAATTACGGGAAGAACATGCACATAGACCGGACCTGGTTCTGCCAGGATGGGATCATCCCTGAGTTCCCATGGCCCTTCAGGGGCCAATGTTCCCAGGGTCCTGTGGAAAGTTCCAGTTTAGTAACAGCTCTCCCGCTAAAGCTTAAACTGTCTTTATGGTACAATAAGCTGAGTTCAGACAGATTTATTTCAAAGGTGAAGTGTGCGTGTGTGAGTCTGTGCATGCATGTGCGTGTGTGTGTGTGTGTGTGTGTGTGTGTGCGTGTGTGTGTGTGCCTGTGTTCTGGAGATAAAAATTCCATAGAGCCTCTATGTCGCGCTCTGTTTACCTCTGATGCAACTTGTGTCTTCCTGCCTCACACCTCCGCTTGTGTTTACCGCAGATAGCCAACATCATAAAAGTAAAACTGTAAAACTGACAAAGCATGCGAGTCCACTTTATAAGGAGAAATGGAGGAATCACTCGTTACTTTATTGTTCCAGTTGTCTTTCATTGCTATCAACCATATTTCATACTTTGAGCCAAAAGCCAACAAGAAATGCATTTGGCAATATTTTAATCCATCGACTAATAGCCATCCAACCAACACTGGGCTGTGTCCACATGGAGAACACGAGGAGTTTGTGGTAGACGGATATGACAGCTTTCAGGAAATCCAAAACCACTTAAGAGCCGTTGCATGATTAAACCGAATCGCGAAGTCAAAGTCATTCAGTCAATAAATGTTTCCGTGGCTGCCGAATGCAGAGTTCAATCCCCCACAAGCATTTCTGTGGTACTGAGGAAGCTGAATATTGATTTCTTGTATTTCCCTTTACCTTATCTTAGAAATGGATCAGAAGCATTTAAAGCTCCAAAACTTTTTCTGGACTTAAATGAAGGAAACAGGGTTAAAATTAAAAAAAATATTGTGCTTCCTGTCTCGAGATGATATTCATTTCTGTTATCTCTGTGCAGATTTGCAGCTTGAGAACATTTTCCTTGTTTGCTTCCAACAACATTATGTCATTTTGCCCGACTGTAAATTCCTACTTCAATGTTTTCTCTTGACATTCTCAAAGTTCCTAAGAAACGAAATACAGTAAATTATCTTTATCTTCCTGACTAATTTAGCATTTTTATGTTTGAATAATTTACAGTTTTACATTTCATTCTATGTGACTGGATGAGACTTGGACGTTTCTTTCACACACACTTCGGCTCCAAATTAAATCAAAGATTCAGATTTTCTAACACAGTTGTTTTAATTTTACCTGAAGCTCAAGAAAAAGAATTTCAATAATGTAGCAACGTTTGCTGCTATTTGGCTAACTAGTTGCTAAAAGCTTTAGCTGCTAACCAGTTGCTAAAAGTTTTAGCTGCTAACTAGTTGCTAAAAGTTTTAGCCGCTAACTATTTGCTAAAAGTTTTAGCTGCTAATTAGTTCCTAAAAGCATTAGCTGCTAACTAGTTGCTAAAAGCATTAGCTGCTAACTAGTTGCTAAAAGCTTTAGCTGCTAACCAATTGCTAAAAGTTTTAGCGGCTAACTAGTTGCTAAAAGCATTAGCTGCAGCTTTCCAATCTCTTGTCGTGTTATCTTTCTAGCTTCTAGTAACTCAAGAGACATTTATTTCAAGCCTATATGTCCATTCAAATTGTATAAAACTTGCAAAACAACTGCATATAGAAGACGCTTTTTTCATGCCCTCTTGACATTAAATAGTAGATAAACACAGATATGATTCTAATTAAGGTTCCATTCAGGTCAAACTTAGTCAGGAGTGATGCATTACCTAACCTACTAGAGAAAATGGAATTTAAGTAAGTATGATTGGTAACACCTGTGATTACCTACTATATTACGCCAATATGGCCGCCATGAAAAAGGTCTAGCACGGTATGATTACCTAGAATTAGCAGGTTGGTTGGTTGGTTAGGCCACAAGGGGCCAGTTGAAACAACAAGGAGCAACATTTATCATTCATGTGAATTCTTTCACTCCACCTGGTGAATAATATTATTCTTAATAATTAATATTTGCTCTCTTTTAGCTCTGTTTGGCTCTTTAGCTGCTTAATGCTAAATGTGTCCACCAGGTAATCGCTAATTGTGTGTGGGACGGGTGATAAATCACAATTTGTTCACTACTATAAATTACATTTTTCATAATACACAAGATCATCTGATACATATTTATTATTTAAAAAAATGTAATTGCTATAATAAGATTAAGGGCACACTACTTCCTGCAGTGGCACCGATTGTAATTGTTCAGGATACTAAAGTTGGAGGTTTTCCAGGAATTAGTCACCTGAAAATAAACAGGAACATATAAAAAAGTGTTCTGCCCTGTCCTGCTCTGGGCTTTCTCCTCCCGCTCCCTCGCAGGTAAACTGACTGGGACTGTTATCAGGCTAATTATCAGAGCTGTTCTTCCTCTCCGCCTCACTTCTCCTGCAGGAAAACAGGAAGGCAGGATTAGAGCGACGCGCTGCGCCGAGATCCGGAGAGACCGGACGAGTCACCGGGTGGGATGCACACACACGCGCACACACACACACACACACTCACACACACACAGACATACATACTGAGAGAGAGAAGGGGGGCTTTGGGTCACTCTTAAATAGAGTCTACACAAAAACTCACTTTCTCTCACTCTCACTTTCCACTACGTGCAACACCAATAAATACAAAGAGACACATACATACATATATCTCCATGAAAATCAGTATATAATCATGCTCAAACAAATTGCACAAACAGCTTGAGGAAGACTCATCAGATTGTGGATTTTATAAAAAAAAATATATATATATATATATATATATATATATATATATATATAGATAAAATGTCACGGGGTGAGGATGACGTGGAGAGAGCCAAGAAACAATAAGGCCCCCAGACTGCAGCCAAGACGTTTACGACCTGCATTAGGGTTCAGACCCAGTCATTACGGGGAAGAGGTGCTCATTATGGCCTTTTATGGGAGGAAACAAATAGTCTCCTGTGACTCACATTTTAGTTGAAATGCAAAGATTCAAAACAACATGTAAAAACAAAAAAAAAACAAAAAAAAGTGGCGGCTGCAGTTGGCCTCAGAGAACATGCAAAGTTATCTTGGACAGATATCTGTGACCTTGAGAGGCGGTAATTGAGCGGAAAGGGGATGTAAAACATCCGCTGGTGGGGTTTAGTGTGGATGTGTACACACACACACACACACACACACACACACACACACACACACACACACACGCACACACACACACACACACAGAGCAGCAGCAGCAGTGGCAGCAGTGTTAGTCCCAGGCTGGCCTCTCTCTGGCATTATCTCATAGCCTGAGAACTCCCGCTCCCTCTGAGTCCGTCCAGCTCCGCACACAGAAGCTTTACGCGCATCTGCCTCGCATTAATCGGCAAATTATAGAAAAAACTGCACGTCAAAAGACATTACTGAGGTGGTACGGGTCTACGTACTTAATGCAAGCTCTCACACTCTTTTACTTATCTTTTTAATATCTTTTCATTAGATTTATTTTGTTGCATTCATTTGATTATTTTATCAGATGCATTCATAAATATATATGAGTATAAATAGGTCACAGGGCCCCAACCATTTACTTTTCTGGGGGCAGATCATTAGAAATTCACATAATCTCATCCCGATGCAGGTGGCTTGTCCATTGTTTCTTTACACAGGCTGGAGAAGGGCAACAATAAGCAGGAAGCTGCAGATTAGTGGTAACTAATGCTGACGGATCAAAATGTTCTGTGTACATTTTTTTTCATAGAGGGGGGGAGGAAAAAAAAGTTTTGTGTGCCATTGTAAAGACACATCACAGAGATTCCTCTGTGTGTTTGTGTGTAGCTACGTCATCTACATGGATCTTTGTGCACCGCTCAGTCTGATCTCACCCCCTACTCAGCTTTTTATGTTAACAAACTATCAGCCAGCAAAAAAAGTTAATTTTATTACTGTGTTAAAACGCACGCACATTTGTCTTGTCCAGGTGCTGTTTTTTTTTTATTCACACTTTAAAATATATTCTTTTTATCAGGCTACATATCAAAAAGACACACGGATCATTTGAAGCTCAGATTGACTCTTTCGCAGGCTCAGAAGCATCCAATTGACTCGGATGTGTGCATCTCCACAGCTGATATACGCCTGATATACATAAGAAACACAGAGTTTCCCAGCACTTGTTGTAGTAAGTCGTATACTCAACTTGAGCTGCTCATGAATACTCTTCTTTGCTGCCTGCTGAGTTTGGTTAAGTTTTACTATTACTGTTCTGTTTAATGATTCCAGTCCTCTCACGTTAAAAACCCATCTCCTGACTTTACAGCTCTCATTCCTCCAGCTTTTAACCTTTACCTGCCAGTATAATAAAACCCTTTTTACATATAAATCTTTCTTAGTTTCTCTGTAAAGTAGGCATCTTTACTCTGCCATAGTCCCTACGATGGAGGTTATGGAGTAAAAGTGTCAACTGGAAACAAAAACACGACAATATCATCCATGCAGACAAATCCTGTTTTTTATCAATGTGCTTAAAAAGAAATCATGTCTTTATCAGTGGGTGTATGCAAAAGTCTATTTTTTAGCTTCTTATCGTTTTTCCTGAAAAAAAGTGTATATTCTGGCAGCGGGGACCGATCTCGGCTTTGGAGAAGCTTCCAGCACGAAGCTGCTCTCCCATCAGGACAAACATGCAGTGTCTCTGCCTCAACCGCTGAATGTTCTCCATGGTCAGATCCCCCCGTCCCCTCCCATCGCTCAGATATTTCTGTAATGAATAAACTTTCTCGCCTCTGACATTCACTCTCAAAGAGTTTGTTTCTGTCAGCACTTATGGTTTACCCAGCGTCCCCCGGGGCCGTGACTCATACGCTCGCTAGCTCGTTCCCATTTAGGCTTGGACGCACCAGTTTATGCAACATTTTTGCAAATGACACTGACTGACCCGAGTGTTTGTCTGCTGTCTGATCGAATACATATCAAAGTTGGAGGGAACTTTTAAGGATATTTCAACACATTTCAACCACGCGGGTGGCGCAGTGAGAAGCCTAAAAATGTTATGAATCTAATACAACAGCCACTTGTAATGAAGACGTTACTTGAGGAACAAAGATGTGTAGAGAAGACATTTTGAAGCAGTTTTTTGTGGCTATTAGGATTTCATCAAGTCAATTTTAGTTTATTTTTTACCACAATACAACTATACTTTATCCCCCCTATTTATAATCAGTTTAGTAACATGTAATACATGGTTTATAACTATAATAGAGGGCAACACTAATGTTTTTAACCAGTTTGTAGTTAATTTTCATCATTGGGGCAATTCATTTGGGTAGCTGTGAACACAGGAATTACACACATTTCAGTTTGGTCCCAAAGTTAAAGGTGTTTTCATGTCTGTGATTCTGGTCCAAGGTAAAGCTAGTGTTTTTTTTTACCTTTGACCTATTAGGTTTGCTTTCACACCACAATTATGAAAGTGCACCAAAACTTTATGTCCCAAACCTGCCTTCATTGGAGCAACTCTTTATACTTGGGATTGATTGGTCTGTCGGTGGGAGTGCGTCTGATGTTGGTTGTGTTGCCAATTTCAGGCTATATTTCAATCAAACACTATGCTCCTCTTCCTCTTTATGTCCCTTTTTTCCAACAATAAACTTCCAACACATCCAAAAAATGATTTTACAGTACCAAAATAGGTGAAAACCAACATTTTTTTAGCAGCGATCAAGAGAAAGACTGAGAGGTAGTAGTAGTATGAAAAGAAACCAAAGTGAGGTGAAAATGCATCACTCTTACCAAATCCTCTACAACAACCTGAATATGCATATTGAATATTAGTTGTAAGCAGATGAAAAAAGTTATTTCAAATGTTTATTCAAAATTTTCAGCAAAGATACTTCTCCTGAAGTGACTAACATAAATTGAATCTGTTTTTCACTATATCATCATTCATTTTCTGTCCTATTTAATGTTAGCGAATCCACAAAAATATCTGAGTGAGCCAAGTCCTTTAAAAAGGAAATAAAAGCTATAGCTCGATGTTTCCATGACGATTTAGGTGAGGCTCTCCTCGTCTCTTAATGGCTTTTAGCCTGAAAGCTCGGCTCCGTGTCTCGCAATCTCATTTACTCCCCACCAACACAACACTTGTTGCTCATTTCCTGCAGAATCCAAAAAAACAATTTAATTTGCGTCGTTAAGGCTAAAAGCGGAATGTAAGCAATGTGTGTATGTTTAGACGCCGGGATGTTTTCATGGCGTCCAAGAACCGCAACGAACACAGGCAGCGGTAATGAGAGAGAGAGAGAGACACACAAGAGGGAAAATAAGAGGGCAAGTTAGACAAATGGAGAGAGAGAGAGATGGACAGATGTGGGGGGAGACGAGCTGGAGAACAGCCAAAGTTCACCGTCCACATTTCAGTTCACACTCTCCCCCGATGGAGCTCCCCTGGCAGCCAAATACCCGATTAGTCAAGTTGTTTAATATGACTTCCTGTCCATTGCCCCTCACACCATTCGCTGGATGAGCGTGTGGAATAAAACCAATTAAAAACAATCACAATTCAGATCCCTCCGTTCACACTAAGAAATCCCCTATGAATGCCGTTCCCATTCCTTCAGCACCCTGGAATTAGGAAGTGTGTCCAAACTCAAATGAATAAATATACAATGTCAGGGTTGAAAATCCTAATTATTTAAATAAAACATCCTATTTCTAGGAGGGTAACATATAGATTTTTTATTTCATAGTCACAGACTTCAGCTACTATAGTTGCCAGTAGGCTTAAACACATGGCAGTACAAACAGGAGCGATGATCATATTCAATATTCATATGGGCAACTGACTGTTGCTTTAATACAGTGAAAATAATACATTAAATTAAAAAGGCTAAACGTCATCAATGCAGGTGATGTGGGAATGCACAACAGGAGCAATTATAGTTATCCTTCAAGGCTTATTTCTCTCATATTTGTAAATTTAAAACACATTATTTAGTTTGCAACTGAAACATACTTTGTTCATAATGACTGAGTGTCCTGTTCCTTCAATTATTTCTGTGTGCAAACATACACACACACACACACACACACACACATATACACACACAAAACCATCTTTCATGGCGGAATTGTGTAGTAGTGTAAATGGATTCCCACCCAGATACAGTCGGCCTTTCATTCATGCAGAAGGAATCTGACAGGATTGTGAAAGTCACTGTGAAAGGTTTAAGGTCGGATGAAAAAGATTACTCGGGGAGGGGGGGGGGAATTAAGATCACACTGAAACACATTGTGTGTTTGGTAAAAATAGCAAACAGTGGCTTCCCCGATGTGAGAATTTGCTGCTTTTCAACACTGAGCCTGTCAGTCCAAGAAAAACGGCACAGTAAGTCATAATATCAACCTACACTTACGCTAGAGTGACAGACGCCAATGATGATGACAAATTTCCACATTTGGAGGAGGCCTAATCTCGACGTGCTAAACTCGGTGGATGTAGCTGCAGGAGCTCGCCATTCGCTTCCTGTTTCCAACCACGAGTCGGGCAGCTTATTAAAAAATGTAACTAAAAGTGTCACAGTGTTTACTGTTGCAATGATGACGGAGGTTAACTTTAACACCATGATTCACGTGGTCGTGTTAATGCCAAACATGATCTTTCCCTAAATTGAACAAAGCGTTTTTTGTGCATGATCCTAAACGGACCTTAAAGTTACAGTGCAGAACCTCTGTCTCCCCCACCTGGCAGTGAGAGTCATTACAAAAACATATATATATGTATAAATTTAAAAAATGTCACTCACTTAGTCTTACATAATTGAGAACAATATCTATTATACTTAAAAGCAAAATGGTCATTTTAAGTTTCATGTCCACAATTTTCAGTCACTTTGATTAACTGAAATTACATTTAGTGTCTAGAAAACTGATAAAAGATAGCCACTTCTTCCTCTCTTTCATTCTGACCAATGACATGGGCAGAAAGACAGACATGGTGCAGCTTTGGTAGGAGAGTAAAGTTAGGCAAATGCCTCAATTTTGCTTATAAAACTGCAGATATTGTTTTGAGCGTCACACAACTTCTGCAAAATAACTGTTTTACCATTATAATTTGGTCCGTTTCAGCCCTAAACATTTGAGAAGTCTCGAAGAGTCATATGATTTAATTATGTTATCTACATTTAAGTTACCAGCTTGGCTGTGGAGCATTCATCCAGTCAGCAGAATGTTGCCACAGACACTTAAAAAACTCAGCACATTGTGAAACGCAGAGATTGACGTGGCCAGGATAGACTTAATCAGCATTGTGTGACATCATTTGGCAAGGAGCTGAATGTTCCATCAATATTATGTAGAAGTTACTACAGTGACGGTTTTGGAAAAACACATAAATTACGTCATTGCAATGACTGATAGGGGCGCCTGATAAGAAAAGGTCAGAGGTCATATTTGGTCATTTCATTTGGACGAATTGTTGGAATTTCAAGCCAGTTTGGGTTTCAGACCCTTGTGTGTGTGTGTGTGTATGTGTGTGTGTGTGTGTGTGTGTGTGTGTGTGTGCCTGTGTGTGTGAAAACAAAACTTTATTCCGTTTCAGAGATTAATTGTTGAATCGGCTGATTTGTCAGTTGATGATATATCTACAAAAATGCTTAAAAATGCCGTTTGTTTAGTTTTCATCACATTTCTCCATGAGTGCACACATGTATCCTTTATAACTGGATCGCTTTGTAGCGAATCGGAATGAAATAAGCTTGACTCAACTTGTTTCTGAAGGTTTAATTGTGCTTTGACTGCTTTATTACCTCCTGAGCTCCAGGTACTTGGCTCCCCTTAATTCTCTCAAGTGGTGTGTTGACAGTGAAAAGAAGCCGGGGGAACAAATGCAAGGAGGGATCCAGGGATCTGATTGCACAGCCTCAAACCCCATACTTGGCTCGGGCTACAATGGGCGTTTGGAGGGAAAGATGGGTCGTACAAAGGGTTTGGACTTCTGCCAACGTGTAAGTGCGCCAGCGATTTCTTTAAATATGCCTGCTGGAATGTAACCTCAGTGAGAGCATTTTCACTTTCATGAGGTGTGGCTTGATTTTCTTCCAAATTAGAGCTTGTAAGAGGAATGGATATAAACAAGAATCAAAGAGTTCAGACGTTTGCCTGTGAGAAGGTTGTAATTGTGCATTCACAATTGAATATTCAAATTTCCCATTTCACATTTCCCAAATTGTCAATCTCAAATGAAATGATCAATAAATGATGGCAAAGGGGTAGACATGGTATAAGAGGAAAGAGAAAGTGCTGTAAATACTCTGTGTTATTATGTATATAGAATGTCCCACACTCCCACACTGAAAAATCTTTGCAACATACACATTTAAAATTTAACAATACATCTTCACCTACGTTTTAAATTGAATACCATCACTGTGTTTTACTGTACATGTTCCTTGCTTACCGTACTTTACTTTATGTGAATATAAATTGGATTTGAGCGCCCAGAAAAGTTCTATACAAATAAAATGCAATGTTTTTATAATTACTAATATTATCATTATATGACAATAAAGTGAATGTAATCTAATTTAAGCTAAAACTAGACTGCAATACATGTGGTTTAATCAACTGTTGAAAAACAAATGTATTATTTACTTCTGGTTGATTTGATTTGAAGACATTTGTGAGTTTGAAGATTAAAGCCTTCAGTAGCACCCAATGGGAATGTACTAAGTGAAATGGCAAACAGCTGCATTTATATATAGTTCTTTTCTTCCAAAAGCACTTTACAATGTTGCTGCTGCTCATCCACTCATTCACAGTCACCTTCACACACATGGAGACGCTGGCACAGCCGTCAGGTGCAGGCTGCGGTTCAGCAGCTAAGCTCAGTCCGTTCGCCCAAGGTCACTTCAACAGTCGAATCAATCTGCGACTGTCTAATTAGTGGAGAAGCGGCTCGACCTCCTGATGCACAGCCACTGTTCTCTATCTCTTTAATGACCCCCCCCCCACACACACACTCACTCACACACACACCTTCTAATGAGGCGGCTCTGCTCTGATTGGCTCGTTCCCAGAAACTGATCCTCTGCAGACCAGAGGCTACGCAGACGAACCGTTATCTAGCAGGATTTCACACTTTTTTTTTTGCATGGAACTGCATCCGTACATGTTTGAGCCAGAATCTGATTCTGATTATTATTATTCTTTTTACATATATTCACCTCACTTTGACCATGCAGGGACGTCCTATATCACATCTGTATAAAAGCACAAAGCGTGATATGTAGTATAATATCAACTGATTCACACTTGAGAAGTCAGGGACATGGCATCTCACAACTCCAAACATTTGTAAAAGCTTTTTTTTTTTATTTTATTTTTTTTTTTTTACTCTGACGATGCCAAGTCAGAACAGGTCAGAACAAGGTCACATTTTTTAGCCCTAGTATCATCTCTTGATTTGAAAACGGTTCTCGAAAAGACCGTAAAATATGACCCAGATGGAGGACCGGTGCCGCCAAGAACTGCAGGGAAATCTAATGATCACTTAGTAAAGACGTTTTATTTTGACAGTGGGGAAGCGAGAGGTGGAGGAAGCAGAAAAGCGGGGGAGGGGATGAGCGAGGTAGATTGAAGGTTAAGGTGGAGGATGTAGAGGGCGGATAAAAAAAAAAAAAAGTGAGATATAGAGGAGGTAGAGGGGGAGGCAGAGGGGCAGGGGGAGCAGCCCAAAGCTCTTAGGGAACAAAGAGGCACTTATACAACCAGCAGCAACAGCTGAAAACATCTTTAAGCTGAGCCTGACTGGCTGAGAGTTCGTGTGTGTGTGTGTGTGTGTGTGTGTGTGTGTGTGTGTGTGAGCACATGTGCATGTACATGTGCATCAGGAGGAACCCTGAATGAGCACTGACTGACTGTGTTTTGAGTTAAACATTTTAATAAAGCAACCAATTGCAGCATGTAGAAGCCTCACAATGTATGTGCCTAACAAAAAAGAAAACATTCTTCATGTGTTTTCAGGCAGAGTAGTGAGAGAATTTATGTTCAAAGTATTTATTTTAGTTTGGCATATTGATTCAAATAACAGACACAGTGGAAACAAACAAATTGCGTCACATAATAAAGTTAGCAGAGAGAAAGCAAACAAAAGTTACTACTATACTATTAAAGATATTGATGTCAGTAATTAATAATAATTAAGTCTTAAGATAAGTGTTGAGCAAGAACATGTTAATCAAATTTGATCACAATCTATTATTATATATTAAAAATGCTTTAAGTCTATTCCATGTAATATGCTATACTGCAATATCATGTTAATGATAGATTTCTCTACTTATTTACATCATCTTGGCAAATCTCAGTGAGATCTCACTGTGCCTCTCTCTCTCCGTCCATCCCTGCCTGTATCCTCATCCCTCCTCTCCTTTCTACTTCCCTCCTTCACTCATTTACACTCCCCTCCTCTCCTCCCTTATCTCCCACCCTGCCAGCTGTTGTTTTGAAGGCCGGGGCTGGAAGGTCTGCAGGTCAGGACCCGGGCAGGGCCTCCTCCACTGTCCCCCGCCTGGATGAATGTGTCCATTGTGAAAGGAGGGAAAAAAGTGCATGGGACATTTTGAAGTGTTTTTTTTTTTCTTTTAATTATTGGTATTATACATTGGTAGCACCTTGAGATCTGTCTCACTGGGAAGATACTGACTACAGACATGTGCTGCATGCTGCCTAAAAGATAATGGCTACAATTAACAAACATATTAAAAAGTGTATATACCTATATCGTATAGCCTTATAGCCTCTTTTGTTGTCCAAAACAATTAAAAACTACAACTCAAAAGAATTAGAATCACAAATAGAACATTCTTAAGTATCTCTGTACAGTGTCCTCTTTCTCTCAATCCCCATTGAGCCCCAATTGATATGTTAAAACATCCAATTGACATGATAACAGTTCTGGTCTACATGTTCCTGTTCATGTCATCTGTGTGATTTGTTATTCAAAAATCTTATTAGAAAGACATGATTTGTTATGTAGGTTCATGGTGAATTTACAAGCTTGTGTAAGTAATAAGTCAGGTGACCACTTCTAGCCAATCACATGATTTCTGATCTCTTTATCAATACTAGCGCAGTGTTCATAGATAGTACAGTATGTATTCCTATGGAGAAAATTAAGCTAAAGTAGATTTTATATTTGGCCAAATGATTATTATGTTTATTAATATTATGATTATAAAAGGCCAAGTGTTGGACTGTTCCATAGACTTAATAGACATATTGTACAATCGGTAAGATAATAACAATTTATGTTGAAAGTGTGGATCTCATGCTACATATCAGTTTTCAAAATTGTATTGATAGGCCAGGTAAAACCGGATTTATCATTACTTCTACTATAGTCTCCCTAAATGAGACCCAGATTCTGTTGGGATTTTCTGACGGTCTGTGAACGCCTCTTGGAGAAATAAGCGGGGCCACAGAGCTTTGAAATGTAAAGGAAGAGCAGAAGAGCAACACGAGGAGGGAAGTGATATGTAGCATTACGCTGCAACTAAACTAAAATGCTGCGGATAGTGGTGTGATACATAAATCTATCTGATTTTGTCTTTTTGATTATACAGTAGCCAGGAAGTAACAGAGAGAGGAGGGAGAGACATGCAACTTGAACCAGACATAGCATATCTCTAAATGTCAGGACTCCTACACCTATGGGATTTTAACCTTTAATGATAATTATGATAAAAAAAAGGACACACACCATTGTAACATGTGCATATCCAAAAGTTCAGGT
Organism: Eupleurogrammus muticus; assembly: GCA_036785175.1. Lineage (NCBI taxonomy): Eukaryota > Metazoa > Chordata > Actinopteri > Scombriformes > Trichiuridae > Eupleurogrammus > Eupleurogrammus muticus. The sequence goes on from JAYKQN010000007.1 coordinate 8,848,301, forward strand.
TGATCCAAGAAACAGTAAAGAAATGCACAGACACACAGACAACTTGCTTTATAGATAGAACGTCATTTATCTGGCACATTAATTCACACGACAGCTGAAGAAATGTAAGAAAAGTGACAACGCACATGTACATTCTCATCTGGGTTTTTGACATTTTTAATTCAGATGTATAGTATTTCCACATATGAATAAATGTAACCCAAATTTGATCTGAAGTTTCAGATTTCCTGATTTCTTTAAAACCTGTCACATGTTAAATATTAATTAAAAGTCAATGAATTAATTAAAAAAAATTTTTAGTAATTTGTACCTAATTTGTACTGTTATTTCTACTTATTTAAACAAAGCTTGACTGACTCTTTATGCTAATACTTGAGTCATATTTAAGTGAAAACACAGAAGTTTTCTGTCCTTTCAGAAACTATAGGTTTGTTTTCTTGACCTAGAACATCACTCCGGTAGAAGCGAATCCAGCAAAGACACTTGCAGAACCTCACACAGCTTCCAGGGCCTTGACTCAATGTGAGCTTTGTCCTCAGCATCAGGGAGGGGAAGATGAGTCTGTGCTGCCTGAATGTTGACCTCTGAACTCGGGGGTCACGTATCCCTGGGAGCCATGTTTGAGGCCCGACACTAGACGGGGCAGCTGGGAGGTCTCCATCTCGAACAACAGTGAGAGTACAGAAGTGTTTCTCGGAGGTCGAAGACAGCACAACCATGTATTCTCCCCCAACAGGCAGCGTTTGAGTTTGACGTGGCCCCCGGATTTTTTCCGCTCGTCTGCCCTCCTCCTGTTCGCAGAAGTCCCCGTTTCTCACTGGTCTGAAGATGCAACCGTGTCAAACCGCTCAGCTAAAGCCCAAGAAAACCACGATTTAAAGGTAAAACTGTGTCCCTCCACTTTCTGTCAGCATCTCACATCCAGACTGAAACGCTGTCTATCAATCACATTTATGCGTCTGTGTTGGACTCACAGTACTTTTGCACAATTTTCAAGGCATAAATCACAATTTGTATTTGAAAAATGTTTTGTCTAAATTTGTCAAACTTTTAGTTTAAAAAATCATTTTAGCAGTGTTTATTTGGGCAGTATTTAAAGTAAAACTCTTCTGACTGTTTAAATACAAACTCACTTTACACTTGCCAGACTCATAGATAAGGAGAATGTTATCAGCAGAGTACGAAGAAGTGAAGTGTCTGTGTCCGTTGTTTGATGTCCTTTAAACATCCAGCTATGGCTGGATTTTTTCCTGCTTCACGTACATGATGTCCGTTGCATTTAGACAATTCATAACAGGTCATCACAAAACTCCTGAAACGTCCTCACCACAACTTCATGATTTTGTGCAGCTGAATCATCAAAAGAATAAAATAGAATAGTACAGAATAGAATAGAATGGAATAGTCCTTTATTGTTGCTGTGGGGGTACAAGAAAAGTTGAGGGTGCTCCCATAAAGCAAACATAAGAGGGGTGTCATAGGAACCAGCACACAATGGATAATATAAAAAATAGGGACAGAAGAAAACTTGTAAGATTATATTATATACACATACTGAACTGAAATAGCAACAAAACTGTAAAAAGAAGTATTGCAATAAAAGTGGATGATGGAGAGTATGTACAAATCAACACCTGGACGCCCCAAATAAATTACAATAATAATATGATGTTTAATATGACTCACTGTGTTTCATCCAGGCAGCCTCTCAGATTCTTGCTGTGGAAGCAGACAAAGGTGAGTTTGGTGAGTTTGACCTTTGACACATAGCAAGGTTACATGTCCCCAGAGGCCAAAAAAAAAGGAACAGCGCAAGAAAACAGCCCTTACTCAGGATCAAGTTTTGTCCAACACCGTATTTTTTTGTGTGACCCAATCATGCACCACGGGCAGTTCATTTCACATGTTCACACTTTTTCAGGAGTGGAGATTAAAGTCTGAGCTACACGGATGAAGAGGTCAGTCCCCTCAGTCAGGCAAAAGGAGCTGAATATCGACCTATAACCTTTGCCTTTGACGAGAAGTCACATGTCCTAATGAGCTATAAGCATCTCTTGTCTGGAGGCGCTTTCTGCATTTGAAAATATTTGGGGAATTTATGTTATTTATCCCAAAAGCAGATTTATAAATAGACAATTATAGTGCGTAGCTTTTGCTAATTGCTAGTGTTTAAAGAAAATTAGGACTGGCAAGAAGAAATAACTTTTGCTAAAGATTTTTCTGCATTTTTCACACATTTACACATGACCCTGTCATTTCAAAAGCTTAAAACAGCAACTTTATATGACAAGCAACGTCTTAGTTCAGCTTTGGTTTCTCTAAACCATGAAGACAAATTTTCCCTAATTAAGCACTTTTGGGGCATTTTCACACCTGCCTAGTTTGGGCTGGATTTTTTTTGGACTTGTGAAACCTCCCCTGTACCAAAACAGCTTGGCTTTTAAAGGACCAATTACATAAAAGTTCTGGCAGGCTCGTCAGAACTGGAAATAGGAAAAAACAAGCCAGGGTAACACTCTGGGACAGGAGGAACAGGACAGGAGTTTCATGTTGAAATACGGTCTGACGATGTGATAAAAAGTCAGGAATACCTGGGAAATTCCAAATCTGCAACCTGCCCAATGTCAGACACATCACAGCCCAGTAACTGTGAAGTAAAGCAGAATATGAGCTTTGGATCAGACCTTTTCTGGATTTTCAGGAGTGGAAACATGCCTCAATTGTACATTGACACTTTAGTCCCTTTGCTCAGGTGGAAAACCAAACGTCCACTTTCTCACTTCTTTGGAGCAGAGCCCAAATGACGCAGCACGGCCCACACAGCAGAACTAATCTGACGTTTGGGTGGTCCGGGCATCACCGGGTAGGAAGTGACAAAGTTTAACTCAAGCAGTTAAGTCGGGCCACGGGGCTCGGCGAGCGAACAATGAACAAAACCAAATCCCCGAACAGATCCTCGTCATGTTTCAGGTTTCTGTGACGCAACTTTCCTGTTCCTACCGGCCTCTCAGTCAGGAAATGGTCAAGTCAAGCAGCGAAGCCACACTGCTGTGCCCAGTGAGTTAAGTCTAAGCCCCATTCAAGCCTCTCTCGGCCTGCGCTCACAGAAAGCAGATCTTTACACTTCCTACTCTGCTTTCGCATCCATGCAAAGCCAAAGATAAAGAACTACTAAGCAGTAAATGGCCACTGTAGTGTCATTGTACAATGTTGGTGTTCTGCCGTCCTCATACTAGCAACCAGACCTGAAAACCACAGCCCACTGCAGGCCATCTACTCATCTTATTATGTAGAGCCACATGTCAGGAGGTAGAATGGGTTTTTCCACTAACGGGAAGATCCACGGATCAATTCCCAGCTTCATGTCGAAGTGTTCGTTGGCAAAATACTGAAACCTCAAATAATGTCAGTGTGTGAATGTGTAACTGAGCATTAGTTAGACAATGGGGGTCAAACCCGCTTCAGTTCATGAGTCACACACGTTCAATTTGATTTCAAATGGGCCAGGCCACTAAAAATTGGATATACTAGTGCATTGCCTGAAGGAAGTCTGTATATAAAAATGTATGTACATAGAAAATTGAAGCTTAAGTAGATTTTTGAATGTTGGACTGTTACACAGACTTAACTTGTGCAGTTTCAACGTATTTGAGGGCTCTAGGTGAAAGGAGGAGCCATGGGGCCTACGTCTAGGGGATTTTCACTTTAATGTTAATAATATATATATCTATTTATTATATATTGTTCCATGCACAATCTATATAATGGAAAATTAGGTTTATTTGACAGTGGGAGGTATGTGATCCACACACACACACACACACACTCCACTTACTTTTATAGATAACACCAGGCAGATTTCTCCCAATTTTGTAAAGAAATACAGTATAAACATTTACATGATTAGTTTAACTTCAATTATCAAAACAGGAGCGATTGCAGAGCATTTAAAAATAAAAACTGTAAATATGGTATCACTTAAGTGCTAAGAGATGCTCACTGACTTCTGTAAAGAAACAGGGACTGGTCCATTGTTTAATCATGATTTGGGCCACATTGGTCCCCTAAGCAGGCCGCTTCTGTCCCCCAGACCGCGTGTTTGTCCCCCCCAGACTTAGATCCTGATGAGCCGCATCCCTTTATATAGCAGATTGTGTAAGAGTGTGTTTATGAATGGGTGAATGTCAGCGTGTGGTGTGA